>CAKNYM010051689.1:152297-209762 GCA_932195095.1 Andricus curvator
CGTTACTTTTTGCGAGGGATGAAGACAAAATTACGGTCGTCAAAGTGTGTGTGTGGGGGGGGGGGGCAAAAATACAAAAAATTAGTAACGTAGTTTATGGACGAACCCTTACCTGTAATGCAAAGTGAGACTCGTTTTGTGAGCGAATTGCTGGCTGCAAATATCACAGAAATATTTTTTCTCTCCAGTGTGTGTCGATTGATGATTAATAAGATTCGCTTTCGTTTTGAAACTCGCATTGCACGATTTACAAATATAGGGACGTTCTTCTGAATGGACAAGTTGATGCCTCTGTAAAAGCTGCTTATGTTTGAAACTCTTCCCACATTTGTTGCAAACAAATCGTCTTCCATTATTGTGCTCCGCCTCTCGGTGATACAAAATGGAACTCGGATGATTAAGAACTTTCCCGCAAATATCGCACGGGAATCCTTTGTCGCATTTGGAATTCTGAAATCAAATTTCATTTATTAAACTTCACTTCACTTAATTTCAAATATTAAATTAAAATTATCAAATTTCCAATAAAATATTCAAGACTTGCCGTTAGTTTATCACTATTGTGATCAGTTTTTATGTGCATTTCCCTAGATTCTTCGGAGGGAAAAGATCGACGACACTGATCGCAACTGAATGAATTCTCTCCATTTTCTTCAGCAAGATTTTCTTCAGAGGGATTTTCTTCAGAGGGATTCTCTTCGGCGGGATTTTCTTCATCGGGATTTTCCTCAGAAGGATTTTCTTCAGCGGGATTTTCTTCGGAGGGATTTTCTTCAAGTAAATTTTCCTCAGTTGGAGTTTCTTCCATCGAAGTCGCTTCTGTATTTTCATTCTCTGCTTTCTCGGCGCTTCCGAAAATATTTTCTGCAGAGATTTGTTCAGTAGAATTCAATAGAGGATCTAATGTTGGGAGAATAAATTCAGGCTTGCAAACTTCTTCTTCCTTCAGAACGTCGACAATCTCGCGACCGGCATGAGAAGTTGTCTTTTGATGGAGAAGGAAATTATCTTCGTTCGAAAACTGTTTGCCACATTCTAGGCATTTGTATTTGATATTTTTGTGGAGACTCCTAAAATGAAATAAAAGATAAATCAGAATACGATATTTTTATTTAGGGTACAGTACAGTTCAATAATAACATAATAAGTTGCAAAATCACTTTCACATTTCAGACTTCACACTCTTTCCCATATTCCCCTCTTTTTCCCTTTTTAAAGAATATCTGTTTTTTCTCCTGTTTTCAAGAAATTTCCCCTTTTTCTTGATTTTTCGTATAAATTTTTGTTTTGGTTGAAAATTCTACCATTTAAATTTAAAATTTAATTATTTGGTTGAAAATGCAACTATTTTGTTAAAAACTTATTTCTTTTAGTCAAAAACTCATCTCTGTTGGTAAAAAATTCAACAACTACGTTGAAAGTTGTACTATTTCGTTGAAAATTCGTTTCTTTTTTGGTTGAAAATTCACTTGTCTTCAACTGAAAATTTGACTATTACATTTGTAGTTGAAATTTTATCTTTTTTAGTTAAAAATTCGTATTTTTTAGTAGAAAATTAATATTCTCACTTAAAAATTAATCTTTTTCGTTAAAAATTCATCTTTTCTATTTAAAAATTAAATTACTTCGTTGAAAGTTCATATATTTTGTTGAGGATTCAACTATCTTGCTGAAAATTCGTCTCCTTTGGTTGAATGCAACTGCTTTTTATTTCAAATTAAAACAGTTTTTCGTTGGAATATCAAGTATTACAAGTTTTGTTGAGAATTAATGTTTTCGGTTTGAAAATTGGATTGCTTTGTAGAAAATTTGTGTTTTTGGGTTGAAAATTCAACAATTTGGTAGAAAATTAACTTTTTTGTTGAAAATTCTTATATTCGGGTTGAAAATTAAATTTTTTTGTCGAAAATAGATATTTTTTGTTTGAAAATTCATATGTTCGTACATAAAATCTTTTTTGGTAAAAATACAACTATTTCGTTGAAAATTCATCTTTTTGGTGAAAATTCAACTGTTTCGGTAGAAAATTCAACTATATGGTTAAAAATTAAACTATTGATTAGAAAGATTAACTACTTGGTAAAAAATTAACTTTTTTTAAATTAATTGTGTCGGTTTAAAAATACAACTGTTTTGTGGGAAATGCATCTACTTTTGTGAAAATTCGTCTTTTTGGATAGAAAATTAATCTTCTGTTTTGAAAATTAAATTTATTGGCTGTGTATTTAAGTATTTGGTAGAAAATTCCTCTTTTTTGGTTCAATTTAACTGGAAGAAAATTCCTTTTTTTGTTAAAAAGTAATGTTTTTAACTGAAAATGTAATTATTCCATTTATTGTTGAAAACTTATTATTTTTTGAATGTAGGAAATTCATGTATTTTGTTGAAAATTCGTCTTTGTAGGTAGCAAATTAATCTTTTTTTGTTGTTGAAAATTCATCTTATTGGCGATGGATTTAACTATTTTATTAAATATTCGTCTTTTTTAATTCAATTTCACTGGCAGAAAATTCTTTTTTTTTAAGAATATTTTTATATAGAAAATTGAACTGTATGGTTTTAGGTGCAAAATTCAATTGTTTTGTGGAAAATTCATATATTTGGTTAAAAATTACTCTTTTTAGGTAAACATGAATCTTCTTTTTTTTTTTATTCATCCTTTTTGCTGTTCCACTTTTTTTATCTCCATTAAACTGGTAGAAAATTAACTTTTTTGTTGAAAATGTATAGTGTCGGGCGGATAATTCAACTGAAAATTCGCGTTTTTTAGTTGAATTCATAAAGTTGAAAATTCGTTTTTTGTTGTTTAAAAATAATTTTTTAAACTGAAAGTGTAACTATTCCATTTTTGGTTTAAAACTTACACTTTTTAGTTGAAAATTTAAATATTTTGTTGAAAATTCATCTCTCTTGATTAATATATATACACTCATACATGAAATAAGAGATATTAAATCTTTCGTTGAGAATTCATTTTTTTTGTTTGAGAACTGAACTATACTTGGTGAAAAAATCAACTATTTTGTTAAAAATTGAATTATTTTGTTGAAAATTCAGCTATTTTTTTAAAGTCTTCGTTGTGGACGAAAATTCCACTCACTATAGAACTCATTAGAAAAGGGACGGGGGGTTCAAAAATATTATAAAATTGGTAACGTGGTTTATGGATGACCCCTTAAAAAAAGGAGAGGAGAATTAATTTTGATGTTGCAGACTTGTTTTTCACTTACTTATGGGAAGTATATCTACTAAGTTGGTTGAATCCTTTTCCGCAAACATTGCAGAAATATTTGTTCTTCTTTCTTCGAGGTCTACCTCGACCTCTGTTTCGGTTTATGACGACCAACTCGCCCAAGTCCTTTCCTTCTTCAGTCTCTAAATGCCCGATAATTTCATTGCCGTCTGGAGTAGTCAGAGTTTTAAATTCGTCAGCATCGTCGAAATAGTCATCTTCATAATCAAAGTCCCCTTCGTCGTAGACTCCTTCTTCTTTGAATATTCTGTCGAGTTCCTTTCCTTGTACGGCTTCCTTAAACCTGGAATTTATTTAATTTCATTTGTTACATTTTTTAAATATTTAAGCACGAAATTACAAAAAAAGTCGCGTGAAATTTCGAAAAAATTCCACAAAAAGTCGCATCAAATTTTTTAAGATTATGCAAAAAACAGTATCAGACACTGAATGACTGAAATAATAACTTAATTTGTTTAGGAATATAGAATACATCATTCTTATTGATTTGTAAATATAGTTTGCACAATCAAAATAAACTTTAAAGTTAAAACAATTTTTCAATAATAGTCATTCAGTTTGAAGGATTTCAAATCAGGGTTTACAATATTTCTGTTTGAACTGTTATTGTCAAATAGGATTATTTTCAAATGAGAGAAATATATAATATAATATATTGCATTTTCAAGAAAATAGTTGAATTTTCAACCAAAAAAGATGAATTTTCAACCCTAAGACGAATTTTTAAGAAGAGTTGAGTTTTCAAGTTGAAAAGTCGAATAGAAAAAAGTTGACTTTCACACCCGACAGATTAATTTCAAGCAAATAGTTGCATTTACAACCAAATTGTTGAAAACTTTCAAGCAAAAGAGACGACTTTTTAACAATGTAATTTAAGTATTAGCCAAATAGTTAAATTTTCAATTCAGAAAGACGAATTTTTAAGTCAAAAAGACAAATTTTTCAGAAGCCAGTTGAATTTTCTCCAAAAAAGTTCATTTGCTGTCAAGAAAGATGACTTTTCTACCAAAAAAGATGATTCAATCCAAAAGGACGATATTTCTATCCAAAAAGACGAATGTTCAACAAAACAGTCGAAGTTTCGACCAAAAAAGATGGCTTTTGAATGAAATAATTGAAATTTTATCAAACTAAATAAATTTTCAACCAAATACTTGAATATTCTACCTATAATGATGAATTTTCAATGAAATACTTGAATTTTTAAACAAAATAATTAAATTTCAACCAAAAATAGTTGCATTATTAACAAAATAGTTGAATTTCCAAGTCAAAAAGACGAATTTTTTAGAAGACATTTGAATTATCAGCCTAAAAAGTTGAATTTTCAACAAATAGATCGTTTTCAACTAATAAAGATGAATTTTTAATCAAACAGTTAAATTTTCACTAACAAAAGTTGATTTTTAATGACAAAACAAATTAATCTTCAAACAGACAATTGAATTTTCGAGTCATAAAGACGAATTCTTTAAAATACAGTTGTATTATCAACCTGCAAAGTTGAATTTTCAATAAAAAAGATCATTTTCTATTTATGAAAATGAATAGTTGGACTTTCAATCGAAAGAAACGAATTTACAACAACAAATTTATCAAATTTTCCACCAAAAAGATGACTTTTTAACCAAAATCTTAAATTTTTAACCAAATAGTCGATTTTTTAACCAAAAATCTTTCAACCAAAAATAGTAGAATTGCCATGCCAAATACGAATTTTTTAGAAGACAGTTAAATTTTCAACAAACACATTCATTTTAAAGTCAAAAGATAAATTTTGAACCAAAAAAGATTAGTTTTTAACAAAATTGTTGAATTTTTAACAAAATAATTAAATTTTCAACCAAATAGTGGACGTTTTTAACCAAAAATAATGAACTTTGAACGAAAGATAGTTAAATTGTCATGACAAATTCAAATTTTTTAGAAGACCGTTCAATTATCAGCCTGAAAAGCTGAATTTTCAACAAATAGATCGCATTCAACTAAGAAAGATGAATTTTCAATCCAGAATGATGACGAATTTTCTATAAAAAAAGACTGTTCAACAAAAAAGTTGAATTTTCGACCAAAAAATATGACTTTTGAACAAAATAATTGAATTTTCAATAAACTAATTAAATTTTCAACCAAATACTTGAATTTGCTACCTAAAAATATGAATTTTTAACCAAACAGTCGAATTTTCAAACCAAAAAGATTAAACTTCAACCAAAAATAGTTGTGTTTTCAACAAAATAGTTGAATTTTCAACAAATCGATCGTTTTCAACCAAGAAAGCTGAATTTTTAATCAAATATTTAAATTTCCAACAGCAAAAATTAATTTTTAATCAAACAGTTTTAACCAAAAATAACGAACTTCCAACCAAAGATAGTTGAATTTTTGTGCCAAATACGAATTTTTTACAAGACATTTGAAGATGAATTTTTAACCAAAAAAGATTACTTTTCTACCATAAAAGAGGAATCGATAATCCAAAAGGATGAACTTTCTATCCAATAAGGCGAATATTCAACAAAGCAGTTACCAAAAAAGATGTTTTAACAAAATTATTGATTTTTCAACAAAATAATTAATGTATCTATCAAACAGTCGATTTTTTAACCAAAAGAATGAACTTTTAACCAAACATAGTTGAGTTTTCTATTTGGTTCTTTAAATTCACTCTACATTTAGGCGAAAAAAAATGAGAAAAGGGGATGTTTCTTGAAAACAGTGGATAAAAGAGGAATTCTTTTCAAAAAACGGAAAAAGAGGTAAGAGGGGAATAGAGGAAAGAGTGTGAAGTCTGATTAAATTTGAAATTAATCGATTTCAAATGTTTTCGAGTTAAAAATTTCCAACTGTTAAGGCTTGTAATTTGAAAAAAAAAATAAAAGTTTGAATACGGATTCACCAAATTAGAAATTGCTCAATTTCAAACGCTATCAATTAAAAAATTTCTAAGTATAAAGCTCTAATAAGAAATTATTCAATTTTTTATTTTCTCAATTATAATGCTAAAATTTTTCTAGTTTTGAATTTCAGTTTAAAAAGTTTCATTGTAATTAAAATTGAAAATAAGTATAGTGAATTGCTGAAAAAATGGAAAGTGGCATTTTTTCGAAAAAGTCGACAAAAATCGCACGATCCGAGCCCTGTGTAAGTAAAAGTTAAGTAATTAAATGTTTTTTTTTAAATCACCTCTCCGGGATTTTTCGTTTTCTGCGACGCCTTCCGCTTCCATCGTCTTCTTCTTCGATATCTTCTTCCTGTTTTTCATCTTCACCCTGACTCGTTTCTTCCGGAATTTCGTCCACAGCTTCGATCTTGAATAAAGAAAAGCCAAATTATTATTCGATTATTTTATTCAATTAGTAAAAAAAACTTTCAACTAAATAAATTTAAACCTTGGGCTCAATTTTTGGAGGACGTCCTCTTTTTCTTCTCGGTTTGTCTAATCCTTCCATTTGCAGTCTTATTTCATGATCGGAGGTGTACATAGAACCGTCGGGCATTACTGTAAAAATATTATTTTCTTCAGCAAAATGTAACAAAATATATGTAACAGGCCTCGGATTAATTTTAGAAATTCGAAATAGTATCAATAATAGCATAAATTTTGGAAAAAGTAGCAAAATGCCATACAATGTTTTAAATATTAAATCGAGGGGTTTAATATTTTGTAAATCTGGTATACAATATTCATGTCGCATAAAATCGCGATAAATCCTTTCGAATCTTTTAAAATAGCCTACAAGCATTGAAACCCCTTGAGATCTGCTGAATTTTTTTTAAATCCCATGAAATCTATAGGAATTACTTATAATCTTATGAAATCTTTTAATTTCTTTGGAAATCCTATGAATCCAGGGTGACCATTATTTCTGAAATTTTTGTCTCCCGGCTTTCTCCCGGTAAATATATCGTCATTTCTCCCGGTTTAGAAAAAAATATACTCTCTTTGCGAAACTCATAGTTTTTTCACATATATAATCAATTGCGAAAGTCGATAAGCATCAGCAAACCTTTTTACAAGAGATCTATTGACTTTGAATTATATAATAAATAGGATAAGGAAACTTTTGTGTCTGATTATTTTATTTTATTTCCTAAAATGAAAAATATGAACAATTGAAAAAAACATTATCAAGCCAATTTTGTAATATTCCGTTTTAAACATTTTTGATATAATAATTAATAATTCATAATTTTGAATTGAAAGCGTCTGAAATTTAATAAATATATATTAAACGATTTTCGACAATTTAATTAGAAAAAGGAGTTGAATTGTCTAATTTCTAAAACGAACAGCTAAAAATTAAACAATATTATTTTTAATTGAAGAATCGCGAAATTGAATGATTTTAGATTAAAATGTCAAAAATTGGACAATGTCAAAACGTTAAAAATTGAATAATGTAAGATTCGAATTTTGAACATTGGATCATTTAAAATGCAAAGGAATTGAAATTGTATTATTTATCATTAAAAGCGTTTAAAATTAATTAATGAAAAATTGAAAACTTTTCAATTTGAATAATTTTAAATTTAAAGCGATTAAAATTTGACAATTCAAAATTAAAAACAAAATTGAATCTTTCAAAGTCAAAGCTTCTGAAATTCTAGAATTTTAAATTGATATTACAGAGGTGGCAAAAAAGACACTCAGGTCCTTGGGCTTTGTCACGAGAAATGCTTCAAATTTCAAAAATCCGTTAGCTCTAAAAACACTGTACTTCTCGTTAGTTAGACCACATAAATAAAATTAGTCTTGAAAGAATACAAAATAGATTTTTACGCTTTGCAGCTGGACAAATGGGGATGCCGATGCTTAGGTGCGATTATAGCGGAATCAGGGCACTGCTGAACATCCAAAAAATTAACTCGAGACTTTTATTTGCTGATTTGAGCTTTTTATACAATGTTTTAAATAACCAAATTGACTATCCGCAAATCCTAGCCGAAATAAACCTGTAGGCTCCTTCGAAATTGCTAAGAAGCAAATTCTGTTTAAAATCAACTATCATCGAACTAACTATGGAAAAACCTCCGTTATCAGTAGAATTTGTAACGAGGCAAATTTATATGCAACAAATATTGA
Organism: Andricus curvator; assembly: GCA_932195095.1. Classification (NCBI taxonomy): domain Eukaryota; kingdom Metazoa; phylum Arthropoda; class Insecta; order Hymenoptera; family Cynipidae; genus Andricus; species Andricus curvator. Next base: position 160,637 of record CAKNYM010051689.1, read on the forward strand.
CTTTCTCGACCGATCAGCGACGCACTTCAGAACTGAGCTCTATAGAACGCTTAACAATTTGGCCTAAGTTGTGTTGATTAGTTTATGTAAAAAACACTGTATGAGATTAATTGATCACTGTACAAAAGGCTTTCCCGTTTATATTCAATAAATAAATAAATAAATTACATAAAAAATTATAATTTAACATTAAAGCCGATTAGACACATTTTTCTAAAATCAAAAAATGAATTAAAATATTCTTAAAAAATCTTTCAAAATAAATAGTAATTTAAAATGGGAAGAATTAAAAATTAAAAACTTTCCACTCCGGAATGTTGAAACTTAAACGAATGCGATCTTCATTTAAAACTGAAAAAAATTTAGTCACCAAAAATTGTGATATTAAAACTTTTTTATACTAAAACCCTTTAAAAATTAAGAACTCTAAAATTATGATAATTTAAAATTACCGAAATTATTCAATTACTGATGTATTAATTTCAGGTAGTTTAATTTTGATATTTTTTTACTTTAAATTCAATTTTTTAATTTAAAATAATTTAATTTCTAACACTTCCTTTATAATTATTATACATTCTTGAAATTTTCCAATCAAATATTTATCAATTGAAAATTGAACAGAATACAAAACAAGATGACTGTAACATGATTTCAATTTTTGAAAATGTATCATTTCAAGCTTTTCAATTCGAAATTGCTTTATATTTACATCTAAAATTATTAATTTCAAAACTGACTATCAAGGCTTTTCATACGAAATTTTTAAATATTTAATAGCGGAATTGTCCTGACATTTTAAATATTTGAATTTGAAACTACAATATTGTAAAATTAAAAATTCGAAATCTCCAAAAATTAATCTAAAAAATAATTTTCAGTTAAAACTTTAGTTTCAAGGCCTCAAAGATTAAACTGTTTTAGAATTGTATCAAATTACATTCAAAACGACTGGATAGATATTTTTACTAAAAAATGTAATTTCTTTTTAAAAAATCACTGTCATTTTCACCGTTCAAAATTGCAGAATTTTTAATATTGAGAGAAATATTGTGAACCTTTAAAATTTAATTATTCTAATCACTTTGAAAAGTATATACTTGCCAATTGAAAACTTTCAAAACTTACAAAACGCTCTCCCGGTTGGGTGGCCATCCTGGAATCCCTCAAATATTGTAAAATTCCTTGAAATCATTTGAAACTTTTTAAATAGCGTAAAAATTCGTTGAGAAATATTTTTAATTTTCTGAACCTTACGAAATCATTTGAAATTCCTTAGAAATTTTGTAATATCTTGACATTTTCTAAAGTCCTGCAGAATTCTTCGCAATCTCATGAAATTCCTCGGAATCTTTTAAAGTACACTATATTCTTTAAAACCCTTTGAAATGTAAGAGATTACAAAAAATGTTTTGGGACTTAAAAAGGATTTTAAATAATTTCTAGAGAGTGTAAAAATTTCAAAGACTTTCGCAGAATATTTATGAATTTTTAAAAGATTTCAAGGGATTTTAAAAGATTTTAATCGTTTTCAGTGGGTTTCAAAATATTTCAGGGCATATCACAACAATTTTAAAAGTTTCAATGCATTTTAAAGAATTTTTAGGAATTGCAAACTATTCTCAACGCTTTTAGGCATTTTCGAAGTATTTAAAAATATTTCAAGGGATTTCACAGATTTTTTAAGGATTTTAAGTGATTCAAGAATATTTTAAGGCATCCCCAGAAATCTTTTGAGATTCCATGGCCTATGAAAAGATTTTAAGGGATTTCACAGGATTTTTATGGATTTCAACTAATTTTTTAAGACTTCAAGGGATTCAGAGGAATTTCATCGATTTTTTAAAAGTTTTCAATGGGTTTCAAAATCGAAATCGCTGAAATCAGTTAAAATCCTTTAAAACCCCTTGGAATCTGTTGAAATCTTTTGAAATTTGGATTTTTGAGATGGCGAATTTTTTATTTTAGCCAATCAAACAAAGAAGTCTGCAAATGTGTTTAAAGGCAGCAATTTGAGAAAATAGTAGCATTAGTGTCATTTTTTTCAAAATAGTAGCATAATAATTGCATCATTAAAAACAATACGAAGCCTGAAATAAACCTTTGAGAAAAAATTAACAATAAATAAAAATTAACTGTTTATAAAAATTTGTTCTTCGAGATTATCATCTTCTCCATTCTCTTCGGGGTTTTCCATTCCTAAAGCCTCAGCATTCTCAATATTATCAACATTTTCAGGATTTTCTGCAATTTCTGTTCCTTCAATACTTTCCATAGGTTCAGTCGTTAAATCAGAATCATCTCGCCTTAAACGCTCAATTTCGCGTTTAGATTTTCGTTCCAGGTCGATTTGTTGCTTCCAGAGGTCACGAATTTTTTTCTGCCCTTCCGCCACCAAGTCGAAAAACTGAATCGTTGACTCCAATTGAATGTTGCAACCAGGGCAAATTGTTTGCGGTAGTTTGCCATCATTTTGAATCTGCACATTCGATTTTAACGTAACAATGCAGGTAAAAAAGAGGCAAGAAATCATTGTTATAGAAAACACTTTTCAATAAGGTATATAGAGGTAAGGGATCGTCCACAAACTACGTTACCAATTTTAGGCTATTTTCAACAAACAAGATTAATTTTCTAACAAAAAAAAACGTGAATCTTGAATAATGATGAATTTTTAACAAACTAGTTCAATTTTCAACCAAGTAGTTCAATTATTAACTGAAACAGATGAATCTTAAGCAAATAGTTAAATTTTAAACCAAAAAGATGAATTTTCCAGCAAAAAATTAAGATTCTACCAAAAAAACACGAATTTTCAACAATATTGTTGAATTTTAAAGCCAAAAGGACGAATTATGTACGAAACGGTTACAATTTAAATCCAAAAATATGATTAATAAGATAATTTTCATTTTTAAACAAATAGTTAAATTTAAACCAAAAATATGAATTTTTAACAAAAAAGTTCATTTTCAACCAAATAGTTTAATTTTCTACCAAATTGTTGAATCCTCATCCCAAACAGTTGCATTTTTAATGAAAAAGGATGAATTTTCAAACATGACGAATTATTTTCGACCAAAAAAGGCGAATTTCTAACAAAATACATGAAGATTCAAATAGAAAAGATCAATTTTCAACCAAAAGTGGAACAATTACGTTGGTAGTTAAAAAAATGAATTCTTAACAAAAAAAGAAAACGAATTTTCAATAAAATAGTTACATTTTCAACAAAATAGATTATTTTTCAACTGAAATTATGAATCTTAAAAAAATAAATTTTCAACCTAAGAGTTGAACCCAAAAGATGATTTTTCAATCCAGAAGATTAATTTTTTTTTAAATGGAAAAGTTAATTTTTTAACCAAGGAGGTGAATCTTAAGAAAATATTAATTTTTAACAAACTAGTTCAACTTTCAACCAAGTAGTTTAATTATCAACTAAAAAAGGTTAATTTTGAAACAAATAGTAAAATTTTCAACCAAAAGATGGATTTTCCAACAAGAAGATTAATGCTCTACCCAAAAATAGGAGTTTTCAAGAAAAATCAATATTTTTCAACAAAATTGTTGAATTTTAAAGCCAGAAGGACCCAAGAATATGATTTTTTTAATAAAAAAATCAATTTTTTACCAAAAAGTTAAATTTGCATAAAAATGGTTTAATTTTGAACAAAAAAGTTAATTTTCAACCGAATAGTTTAATTTTCTACCAAGGAGGTGGATATTGAAAAAATATGAATTTTCAACAAACAGGTTCAACTTTCAACCAAACAGTTAAATTTTCAATTAAAAAAAGATGCACTTTTAACCAAATAGTTAAATTTTTAACCAAAAGGATAAATTGTCCAGCAAGTAGATTAATGAACTACCAAAAACACGATTTTTCAACAAAATACATCAATTTTCAACAAAATTGTTGTATTTTAAAGCTAGAAGAATGAATTATCCACAAAACGGTTGCATTTTCAAATCTAAAATATGATTTTTTAACAAAAATGTTATTTTTTAACCGAATATTTTAATTTTCTACGAAATTATTAAATCTTTAACCAAACCAGATTAATTTGAAGTCCAACAGTTGCATTTTTAACCAAAAAGGATGCATTTTCAACCAAGAAGATTAATTTTTCACTAAAAATTAGACGAATTTTAAATTAAATACATGAACTTTCAATAAAAAATATCAATTTTCAACCAAAGATGGAATAGTTATATTGTTAGTTAACAAAATAATTCTCAACCAAAAAGAAAAGAATAAATTTTAACAAAATAGTTACATTTTCAACAAAAGAGATGCATTTGCAACTAAAGCGATGAATCTTAAAAAATGCATTTTCAACAACAAATTTAAACCAAAAAAATGATTATTTAACACAGAAGATTAATTTTCTAAAAATGGACTACTTAAATTTTGAACCAACAAAATGAATCTATAACCAAAAAATATGATTTTTTAACCAAGTAGTTCAACTTTCAACCAAGTAACTGAATTTCTGACCAAAAAATATGACTTTTTAGCAAAGTAGCTGCATTTTCAATAAAATAATTAAATTTGCAACCAAATAGTAGAATTTATAAACAAATGAGATGAATTCGATGAAAACAAAAAATTTAATAGTAGAGCTTTTCAAACAAAAGTACTTGATTGAGTACTTTATTAATTATAGGCATTAAGCTATAGGCTTCGATTCCTTTCGTTTAAAGTTCGCTTCTAAGTCAACTCTACAAAAATTAGTAGTCAGTTTAAAAAAGATATTAAAAATCATTTCACTGCGCTTTAAAAATATCCCGATGTACCTAATCTACTTTATTATTAATTATCTATAATTGAAAAAATATCATTAAGCTAATTTATAAATCTGGTTGAAATCTACTAAAAATCATGATGAAAAGTTACTTGAAATATTAGGTTTGATATCTAGTAAAAATTTGGATTGAAATTTCTTAATCTTCAGAAAAATATTTTTTTCTTTTTGAAAATTTTCAAAAACTTGAAAAGCATATCACTTTTTTAATTTTTATCGAAATTATAAATGCTAATAGGATAATTTGCACGTCTTTTGGGCATATAGCAGAAAAATTTACAAAAATTGCTAAAACTCTCTAAAAAAATTTGTTTCAAATTTTGACAATGCTCTAAATTTTTTTATTTTGGTCGAAAATATCTGCTTAACAAACTTGACAGGCTGATTTAATTGTACATATTCTTCAAAAATAAGCGCGGTCACAACATTCTGGTAACCACACATACAGACAGCATACAGGTAGACACCGAGAAAATTTTATAATTTTCGGAAAAATGAAATTTTTAACAAAGTAGTTCAACTCTTAACCAAGTAGTAGTTGAATTTTTGACTAAAAAGATGACTTATTGACAAAGACGATAAGTTTTAAAGAAAATTGACTTAAAAACAGTGGGGAAAAGAAGAACTCTTTTTTTCAAGGAAAACAGGGGAATAAGTGTGAAGTCTTAAATATGAAAGATTAAAATTCAACCAAAAACAGTTAAATTTTTCAGCCAAAGAAAACGAATTTTTTAGAAGACATTTGAAAGCTGACTTTTCTACCAAAATACGAATTTTCAAACACTTGAATTAAACGAAGGAAAAGACGAACTTTGAACAAAATAGCTGAATTCTCAACCAAAAAGATGAAATTTCAACCAGTTGAATTAAACGAAAACAAAAACGAATTTTTAACAAAATAGTTAAATTTTCAACAAAAAAGATTAATTTTCAACAAAAAAAATTAATTTTCTAACCCAAAAGATGAATTTTCATAAAAAGACATGATTTTTCTACCAAATATTTTAATTGTCAACATATAAAGTATAAATTCCCAACCAAAAATGTAATAGTCAAATTGTCAGATAAAAAAATTAAGTTTTAACAAAACAAAAAAAATTCAACAAACTTTAAATTTTCAACCACATAGGTAAATATTTAAAAAGAATTAACAAAGTAGTTCAACCAAGTAGTTGAATTTTCAATAAAAAAAGATTAATTTCTAACCAAGTAGTTAAATTTTCAACCAAAAAGATAGATATTTCCACAGAGAAGATTAATGTTCTACTGAAACAGATTAATTTTCAACAAAGTTTTTGAATTTTGAAGAGAAAAATGCGAATTACCTACAAAACAGTTCCAAATAGTTAAATTTTTAAAAAGAAGTTTCATTTTTAACCAAATGTTTTAAGTATCAACCAAAAATATGAATTTTAAACAAAAAAGTCAATTTTCAACCAAGCTGTTCAATTTTCAACCAGAAAATATGAATTTTCAACTTAAATGATGAATCTTCAACCAAAAGAAAATTAATTTTGAACAGAGTAGTTCAAATTTCAACTAGGTAGTTGACTTTTTAACAAATAAAGATGAATTCTCCACAAAAAATGTAATAGTTAATATTTCTACCAAAGAAGATTTTAATTTGAAATACAAAACAGATGAATGCAAACAAAAAAGTAGAATTTGCAACAAAATAGTTGAATCCTCAACCAAAAAAAAAATCAATTTTCCAAAAGTTGTATTTTTAACCAAAACACATAAAATATTTTCCAAACGACACGAATTTTCTACAAAAAAGTTCATTTTCAACCAAATAGTTGAATTTTTAACCAAACGCATGAATTTTCTAGCAAGAGGAATAATTTTCTACCAAAAAAAGACAAATTTCCAACTAAAATGATGAATCGTTTACCAAAAAATGACTTTTTAACTTTTGTTTAACTATTAATCGAGTAGTTGTATTTTCAACTAAAAAAGACGAATTCTCAACGAAAACGGTAATAGTTGATATTTCAATATTACAAGAATTTTATTTTAAATAAGAAACAGTTGAATCCAACCCAAAAAGAAAAAATTTTAACAAAATAGTTGAATCCTCAGAGTAAAAAAAAAGTTATTTTCAACCAGTTGTATTTTTTGAATGAATCTTAAAAAAATGACTTTTTAACAAAGTAGTTTAACTATTAATCAAGTACTTGCATTTTTAACTAAAAACTATGAATTCTCATCGAAAAAAGTAATAGTCGATATTTCAATAAAAAAAGATTTTTAAAAAATAAAAAACAGTTGAATTCATCCAAAAAAGACACATTTTCAACAAAATAGTTGAATCCTCAACCAAAAAAAATTAATTTTCACCCAGTTGTATTTTTAAACAAAAAACATCAAACATTTTCCAAACGAAACGAATTTTCTACAAAACAGTTCAATTTTTTAACACAAAAATATGAATTTTCAACGAAATAGAGAATTTTTCTACCAAGATTTATTGTCTACCAAAAAAGACGGATTTTAAATAAAATAGTTATATTGTGACCCAAACAGATACATTTTCAACTGAAATGATGAACCTTTCACAGAGACCTTTAATAAAAAAGATTAATTTTCAACCATTTGCACTTTTACACAAGAAAGATTAATTTTCAACCAGTTGCATTTAAAAAAAAAAAAAAAAAAAAAAAAAAAAAACGACGAATTACCAACATAATATTGGAATTCTCAAGAAAAAAAGATTAATTTTCAAACTAAAAAGACGAATCTTCAACCAAATAGTTCAATTTTTAACAAAAAAAGATTTTTCAGTCACAAAAGAAAAAATTTTTCACCCAAATTATAATTTGAGGGGATAAAATAATTTGGAATACAAAATAAAAATTTCGAATAAACATTTATTTTTTAAGTTTATTTGTTCGTTTGTTTTTAAGGTTATATAAATATATAATTTTCCTAAGATTCTTGAGAAAATTCGAAATACATTTTCAAAGATTTCAGGTATGTCGGAAATGCATAATTTTTCATTTTTCTGGATTTTGAAAACATTTAGGAAAAATTCGAATCAGTTAAAATGATTTTTAAGACTATTAGTATGAATTTTCTATCAAGAGTTATGATTTTGTACCAAAAAAGAAAAATTTCCAACTAAAATGAATCTTCAACCCAAAAAATTACTTTTTAATAAAGCAGTTTAAAGTTTAATCAAGTAGTTGTATTTTCAATTCAAAGAGATTTTAATTTTCAACCAAAAATAAGGATTTTTTAACCAAGAAGATTAATTTTCTAAAAATGGAATAGTTACATTTTTAACCAAACAGATGAACTTTTAACTAAAAATGAAAAAAAGGGGAATGAGGGGAATGAGTGTGCGCGAGCCCCTCAAATTGGTAACGTAGTTTACGGACTAAGTGCGATATCTTTTTTTTTCCTTTTTGAATGTGAAAAACGAAAATCTGTCAACAGTTCGACGTTAGTTTGAGAGGTTAATGAACCTTATGTTTTGAATAAAAATTCAAATAGATTAGTAGGTTATTTTGTCATTGTCACTGAACCTACATTCCAAATTCAAATTTTATTATTTTATTTTCTTTAATATTCTTTTAAATGAAAAAATTGAAAACAAATATATATCTACTATAAGAATGAGTGGAGGTTAAATCATTATTACGAAAGTAAAATCTAGTAAAATTTAGATTTTACACACTACCAAACAAAATTTCAAATATTTCTTCAGGCAAGTTTTTTTCTGATTAAAGAAGGGCACGAGTAAAAGTTAAAAGGCCAAAGATAATTTTGGCAAAATTTTATATAAGAATTATTTGAAGAATTCGAAAAAGTATATTTTGGGACAATCTGGTTTAAAAAAATAGAAATTTCCTCTTTAGTCTTCCTTTAAGTTCGGGAACAGTGGAAAAGTGAGGTTATGTCAGTCTCAGAAAAAAGGGAGATTTATAAAATCTAAACTTGGCGAAACAATAACTTATCACATTTAAAATGTTGAATTGTACTGTCAAGTTGAGTAGTCGAAAAGATAAATAAAGTACAACGAAAATCAATGGAGCCCCTAGTCATGAAAATAGGAAGTCAAGTAGAAGTCTGATTTTTATGAAAAACATGGTGGTAGTTCATACCTTGAGTGGCAAGTAGCGATTAATCATCGAACTTAATTCCGGTCTCTCTGTATCTTCGGGAAAAAGAGGTTCTCCGCTTCCATTGCTCTCGGCACATAATCGACAAATTGTCGATTCATATAAAGAAACTTGCTGCTCCATAGCAAGCACAAAATATAATAATTTTAGGTTAGGAACTTATTTTAGAACATGGCCGCTGGCCGCTCGCGCGAAACATGGCGCGTGCGGAATAACAACAATAATAATAATAATAGTACAAATAGGTGTTTCAGGTGTTTCTAGTCGTGACGTCAGCTGCTGGAAAGATGTCTGCACGCCGAAGACCAAACAAGTTGGCGGGTTTACCAACAGCACCTAGCTGTTGGTAAATTTAACTATTTTGGTGACAATTTTTTTTTTTTTTCGTTTAAAAATCAACCATTTGTTTTACAATTCATATATATTTTAATTAAAATTCGTCTCTTTTCGTTGAAAATTAATCATTTTGGTTGAAAAATCATTTATTTGGTTGAAAATTCAATAATGTGTTTGAAAATTCCTCTTTTTTGATAATTCATGTATCTAATTTTTTTAACTACAAAAACTTAAGTATATACTGAAATTTTCAGTTAAAAATGAATTTTGAAAATTAATTATTTTGGTTGAAAAATCATTTTTTTGGTCGAAAATTCAATAATGTGGTTGAAAATTCCTCTTTTTTATAATTCATATAATTTTTTTAACTGCAAAAACTTGGTATATAGTAAAATTTTCTGTTAAAAATGAAATTTTTTAGTTGAAAAATTCGTCTTTTTGGTAGAAAATTATTCTTCTTGTTGGAAAACGGTTGAAAATTTACCGAGTTTGTTGAAAATTCTTGTCTTTTTTTTGTTGAAAATTAATTTTTTTAACTATACCATTTTTTGATGAAAATTAATTTTTTTAAACTAAATACTTAACCATTTCATTTTTTTGAAAATTTATCTTTTTTAGTTGAGAATTCATTTATTTTGTTGAAATTTTTTTTTTATTTGAAAATAATTTTTTTTACTGTCCCATTTTTGGTTGAAAATATAACTATCTTCTTGAAAATTCGTTTTTTTGTTGTTGAAATTAATTTTTTTCAGTTGAAAATTCGTCTTTTTGGTGAAAAATTATTTGTTTGAAAATTCATTTCTTTGGTTGAAAAATTAACTGTTTTCTTGGACATTTGTTTTTCTTTCGTTAAAAGTTAATTTTTTCAACTGAAAACTTAAGTATATAGTATATATTTGAGTTTTCAGTTGAAAAATATACTATATACTAAAATTTTCAGTTCAAAAATATATTTCTTTTTAGTTGAAAATTCGTCTTTTTGGTATAAAATTATTCTTCTTGTTCGAAAACTGTTGAAAATTTACCGATTTTGTTGAAAATTCTTTTATTTTTTTTTGAGGAAAATTAATTTTGTTAACTACTATACTATTGTTCGATGAAAATTAATTTCTTTAAAATAAATACTTAACCATTCCATTTTTTGTTTGAAAATGTATCCTTTTTAGTTGAGAATTCATTTATTTTGTTAAAATTTTTTTATATTTGAAAATAATTTTTTTCACTGTCCCATTTTTGGTTGAAAATATAACTATCTTTTTGAAAATTCGTTTTTTTGTTGTTGAAATTAATTTTTTTTAGTTAAAAATTCGTCATTGTGGTGAAAAATTATTTGTTTGACAATTCATTTCTGTGGTTGGAAAATTAACTATTTTCTTGAAAATTTGTTTTTCTTTCGTTAAAAATTAATTTTTTCAACTGAAAACTTAAGTATATACTAAAATTTTCAGTTCAAAAATATATTTCTTTTTAGTTGAAAATTCGTCTTTTTGGTAGAAAATTATTTTTCTTCTTTGAAAATTCATCTTTTTGGTTGATAATGCATTTTGTTTTGTTGAAAATTCAACTATTTTTTTGAAACTTCGCTTTTTTTGGTTCAACATTATTTTTTAACCTGAAAATTAAACAATTTCTTTTTTGGTTAAAAAAGTATCTTTTTTTGTTGAAAATTAAACTATATATGGTTGAAAATTCATGTACATAGTTTTCTGAAAATTCGTCTCTTGGTAGAATATTATTCTTCTCGTTAGGAAACGGTTGAAGATTTACCGATTTTGTTGAAAATTCGTCTTTTTGATAAAAAAATTATTTGTTTGAAAATTCATTATTGTAGTTGAAAATTAATTTATTTGGTTGAAAATTAATTAAACGAAAATTTAACTTTTCTTGGGTTTAAAATTCAACTACATATTATGTGTATTTGCAAATTCTTTTTTTTTTGTAGAAAATTCTTCTTTGACAATTCATATATTTTGGTTAAAAATTAATTTCTTTAGTTGAAAATTTGTTATTTTGTTGTTGTTGAAAACTTAAGTATATACATTAAGTTATACATTTTTTTGAACGTTTCTTTTTTAGTTGAAAATTAATTTCTTTTGTTGAAAAAATGATTTTTTTTGTGTTGAAAATGAATTTTTTTAATTATACCATTTTTGGTTGAAAATTTAACTATCTTGTTGAAAAATCATCTTTTTGGTTGAAAATTCATTTATTTGGTTGAAAAAATCAAATATTTTGTTGAAACTTCGCTTTTTTTGGTGAAAATTATTTTTTTACTGAAAATTTAACTATTCCTTTTTTTTGTAAAAAATGTATCATTTTTAGTTGAAAATTCACTTCTTTTGTTTCAAATTCGTTTTATACGTTAGAATATTAATCTTTTTGGTTTTAAATTCATTCCTTTTGTTGAAAATTAAACTATTTTCCTGAAAATTATATTTTTTATTGGTTGGAAATTAATTTTTGAACTGAAAATTTAACTGCATGCTCCATTTGTAGTTAAAAATGTATCTTTTCAGTTGAAAATAATTTTCTTTCTTTGAAAATTGAGCTATTTTGTTGAAAATTCAATTTTTTATCTGAAATTTTTAAGATTCCATTTTTGGTTAAAAATTAATTTTTTAGTTGAAAATTCAGTTCTATAAATGAAAACTCGTTTTTTTTATTGAAAACTTTTCGTTTTTAGTTAAAAATTGATCTTATTTGGTTATCGTGAAAAATTCTTTTTTTCTGAGTCATTAAAAAAAATAAAGTTCTGTCCCATGCAATGATGCAATTAGTATAATTATTTGACCCTCGGCGTGCAGACATCTTGGATTTCCCCCACTCAACCTGAAATACCTAAACATCGAATGGAATAGTCGATTCTAATTTTTGAAATTTTCCCGGGAAGCTGTATTCATTTTATTTATTTACTAGTTATCTTTTATATGAGTAATATATAATTTTTGTGAATATAAATATATTTTATAATAGTAGTATATATTTTTTGATTTAATAAAGGAAAATTTAAATACATACTTTCGAGTTGAAGATCTATTTCTCTTTTTAGTAATAATATAATTGATAGAAAAGCTGACCAATTAAAAAAAGTTGATTTTATCACGTTTTACAACAACATATTTCATGCATTTTTCATATAAAAATATATACAGTTTTGTTTAAAAAAAGGTTGGAATCATAATTCTAGCAGACGATTCACGATATTGATGTCGATTCGGAGGCCGTATTATTTATTATGGAAAAGTGGTCATTATTACTTAAAAACAAACGCGATAAGACAATGCAGTCGATCAATGGCAACTATGAAACAAACTCCGAGCGAGTATTGTTTAAACCTGGTCAGGTAATTATATATTTTCAATTTCCTTTGCTTTTGTTTCGCACTCGAAGAAAGTGGGGTTAGGCTCTTGTTTTTGTTTGTTGTCTTTTTTTCTTCGTATTTTTCAAAACACAACACTGCGGAGCTTGCCAGACCTTTTAAAAATTCTCTTTAATTTTTTTATTGTTAAAATTAAATTTTATGCAATTTAAAAGCAACTATTTAATGTTTTTATTGATCTTCTCGGTCACGTACTGTACTGTCAAATAATTAAGGTTATGTTTCTCGTCCTTTAAAAGCCTTAAAAGATCTAAACGTATACAAATAATTAAATCTAAAACGCTTTGAATTCCTAATCTTTCAAGTAAAAATATTTCATTTTCAACAAAATAGATGAACTTTTAACTAAATAGCTGAATTTTCAACCCAAAAGGTGAATTTTCAACCAAGAAGATTAATTTTCTACCAAAAAGACAAATTTTCAACTAAAAAATATCAATTTTCAAATAAAGAGATGAATTTTTAACAAAGCATATTTAACTGTTAGCTGAATGTTTGAACATTTACCAAAAAAGGTGAATTCCCGAAGAAAAATATAATAGTTCATATATTTAAAACAAAAAATGTTTTAATTTTAGAAGAAAATTAGTTATATTCATCCAGGAAAGACGAATTTTCAACAAAATAGTGGAATCCTCAAACAAAACAGATAAATTTTTAACTAAATGTTGCATTTTTACACAAAAAAGATTACATTTCTACAAATGCGTAGAGTTTTTTTTTTTAAAAAAAGACGAAATTTGGACAAAATAGTTGATTCTTCAACCAAGAAGATTAATTTTCTACCAAAAAGACGAATTTTCAACCAAATACATGAATTTTTAATTTGAAAAGATCAATTTTCAATTAAAGAGATGAATTTTTAACAAAGTAATTCAATTTTTAGTCAATTAGTTGAACTTTCGTCCATAAAAGATAAGTTCTCACAGAAAAATATAATAGTTGGTCTATTTAAAGGAAAAAATATATTTATTTCAGATTAAAAGTAGTTACAGTCATCCAAGAAAGATAAATTTTCAACGAAATAGTTGAATTTGTAACAAAATAGTTAAATTTTTAACAAAATAGTTGAATTTTCAACCATGAAAATAATTTTTTACCAAGAGACGAATTGACAACAAAGTACATGATTTCCACCAAAAAAGATCAATTTTCAAATAAAGAGATGTATTTTTAACAAAGTAATTCAATTGTTAGCCAAGTAGTAGAACTTTTGTCCAAAAAGATTGATTCTCAAAGAAAAATATAATAGTTGATATATTTAGAGCAAAAAATATTTTAATTTTAGATAAAAAATAGTTACATTCATTCAATAGAGACGAATTTCACACAAAATTGAATTTTTAACAAAAGTAGTTGTATTTTTAACCAAGAAGATTAATTTTCTACCAAAAAAGACGAATTTTCAACCAAATACATGAATTTTTAATTTAGAAAGATCAATTTTCAATTAAAGAGATGAATTTTTAACAAAGTAATTCAATTTTTAGTCAATTAGTTGAACTCTCGTCCATAAAAGATGAGTTCTCACAGAAAAATATAATAGTTGATCTATTTATAGGAAAAAATATATTTATTTTAGATTTAAAGTAGTTACAGTCATCCAAGAAAGACACATTTTCAACAAAATAGTTGAATTTGTAACAAAATAGTTAAATTTTTAACAAAATAGTTGAATTTTCAACCATGAAAATAATTTTTTACCAAGAGACGAATTGACAACAAAGTACATGAATTTCCACCAAAAAAGATCAATGTTCAAATAAAGAGATGGATTTTTAACAATGTAATTCAATTGTTAGCCAAGTAGTTGAACTTTTGTCCAAAAAGATTGATTCTCAAAGAAAAATATAATAGTTGATATATTTAGAGCAAAAAATATTTTAATTTTAGATCAAAAATAATTCATTCAATAGAGACGAATTTCACACAAAATTGAATTTTTAACAATAGTAGTTGCATTTTTAACCAAGAAGATTAATTTTCTACCAAACAAGTACGAATTTACAACAAAATACATCAGTTTTCAACTAAAAAAGATCAATTCTCAAATAAAGAAATGATTTTTCAAAGTAGTATATTTATCCAAAAAGGACGAATTTTCAAAAAAATAGTTGAGTCCTCAAACAAAACAGATTCATTTTTAACCATACAGTTTCATTTTTTTCCAAGAAAGATTAAATTCATACAAAATAGATGAGGTTTTAAAACAAAAAGACGAATTCTGACGACATTTTCAACAAAATAGTTACATTTTCTACCAGAGAGATGAATTTTCAACTAAAATTAATAATCTTGAGTCAAAAAAATTAATTCTTAACAAAGCAGTTCAATCGTCAATCAAAACTGATCACTTTTCAAATCTTTAGATTTGAATAGGTTAAAGCGTTTACCAATTACAAACAGTGACTGAATTCTATCTATGAATTAGTTATTTTCACTGGTGAAGTAGTAAGTTTTACTGATTTACCAGTAAAAACTAGCTGATTCATAACTAGAATTTAGTCATAATTAATATTAGTACAAATTTTATCTGATTGAAATTCATATAGAACCGAAGAGTTACATTTTTAACCAAAGAGACGAAATTTCTACCAAAACAGTTGATTTTTTAAACAAAAAAGACAAATTTTTAACCAAATAGTTGAATTTTTAACCAAAAAAGAGTTTTGAGTCAAGAGAGAACAAAAATTTCAACCAAATTGTTTAATTTTCAAGCCAAAAAGACGAATTTTATACAAAACAGTCTTAATTTGAACCCGAAAATATTAATTTTCAATTAAATAGATGACTTTTCTGTCAAGAAATTTAATTTTCTACCAAAAAAGACCAATTTTCAACAAAGTAGTTACATTTTAGACCAAGGAGATGCATTTTCAATTTATAATATGATGAATATTTAACAGAATAAGTTAAACCAAAAAATAAATAAATGTTCAACCAATAACTTGAATTTTCAACAAAATAGATGAATTTTCTACCAAGAAGATTGATTTTCTACCAGTAAAGATGAATTTCAAACAAAATGCATAAATCCTCAACTAAAAAAAGTTACTTTGTAATAAAGTTTATAAAAATTTAAGTTTAAGTTAATAAAAATCAATTCTCAACGAAAAATGTAATAGTTCATGATTCAACCAAAAAATATTTTCATTTTAAATCAGAAACAGTCGAATTCATCCCAAAAGACGAATTTTCAACAAAATGGTTAAATCCTCAACCAAAATAGATTAATTTTGAACCAAACATTTTTAACCAAATTTTGAAAAAGAGGTGAATTTTGAAACAGAAAAAACAATTTTTTACCCAAAAAGGAGTTTTTGGTCCAGAAAGAAAATGTCTACCAAATTGTTGAATTTTCAATCCAGAAATACGAATTTTCTGCAAAGCAGTTAATTTTTCATCCAAAAGGGATGACTTTTCAACAGTACTGTTGAATTTTAAACAAAATAATTAAATTTTCCACCAAAAAAGATGAATGCATTTAAATGAAAAAAGAGGAAATGGTGAAAAGAGAGTAAAATAGGAAAAACTGTGAAGCCTATGATAAATAAATAGGAATTTGGTTCATTTTTAATACTTTGAAAATATTAGCTAAGAAAACTGGAGATTTTGCTTAGAAAATAAAGTTAATTTTCCAGGGTACACTATAATTTCGGACTACGCACACTTTTAAATTCTGAATTTAAATTAAATGCAGAATTAAATGTTTTAATTTAATATTTAATAGAATTTTAAAAATATTTTACATTTTCTCACCTTAATATTTGAAATTTTGGAAACTTTGAAACTATTCCAAAGTTGCATGAAACTTTCCATTTGGCCAAAGTTTCATGAAATTTTACAACCCAAAAAATGACTAGAATGTTTTTTCAACATACAAATATTAAATGGCAACGTAATTTTCGACAATGTACAATAAATGCTTTTTATTTTGAAGGCTTCATGTTGGAAGTTATTCTATTGAAATTTAGTTCCCTGAAATATTTTTGAAACCCAAGAAAGAATCGTTTAATAATTATTTTTCTTTGATCAATATTTTTTTTGATATCTTCAATCAATTATACATAGTCCAAATTTTCTGAAATAATGATTTTCTGAATTCCAGATAACATTCTCACTTCGTTCAATACGATAATAATTTTTTGAAATAATATATATCATTGGTTACAATTCATTTTGTTTGAGTTGAGATTTTTTATTTTTTAGGAAACATGACCATGAGAGTTTTTTATGCACTCTACTTTTACCCAATGAAATAAGATCCGTAGCTTTTGCAATTCGAGCGTTTAATGTAGAAGTAGCTACGGTTGAAGATCAAGTCCGAGACACGAGAAATGGATTGCTTAGACTTAAATTTTGGGAAGATGCTATAAATGGTGTTTATGAAGACTCTCCACCAAAAACTCCGACAGCTTTGGAGTTACACAGGGTAAGATCAATCTTAAATATCCTATTCTATTTTCATTTATATATCAAAAATAGGCGTAACGAAACTATTGAAAATCTCGTACTCATTGATCATTTAGTTCATTTACAACAACAAAAATAGTTACATTCATCCAAAAAGACGAATTTGAGAGAAAATAGTTGAATTTTTAAGAAAATAATTGATTTTTCAACCAAGAAGATTACTTTTCTACCAAAAAAGGACTAATTTACAACAAAATACGTGAATTGTCAACTAAAAAAGATCAATTTTCCAATAAAGAGATGATTTTTTAACAAAATAATTCAATTTTTAGTCAAGTAGTTGAACTTTCGTCCATAAAAGATGAATTCTCACAGAAAAATATAATAGCTGATATATTTAAAAAAAAATATATATTTATTTTAGATAAAAAATAGTTACATTCATCCAAAAAATACGAATTTTAGAGAAAATAGTTAAATTGTTAAGAAAATAATTGAATTTTGAACCAAGAAGAATTATTATTATAATTATATTATTGAATAATTTTTACTAAAAAAGATGAATTTGCGACAAAATACGTGAATTATCAACTAAAAAAGATCAATTTTCCAATAAAGAGATGAATTTTTAACAAAATAATTCAATTTTTAGTCAAGTAGTTGAACTTTCGTCCATAAAAGATGAATTCTCACAGAAAAATATAATAGCTGATATATTTTAAAAAAAATATATATTTATTTTAGATCAAAAATAGTTACATTCAAAAAAAAAATACGAATTTTAGAGAAAATAGTTAAATTGTTAAGAAAATAATTGAATTTTCAACCAAGAAGATTAATTTTCTACCAAAAAGACGAATTTACAACAAAATACCTGAATTTTCAACTAAAAAATATCAATTTTCAAATATTGAGATGAATTTTTAACAAAATAATTCAGTTTTTAGTCAAGTAGTTGAACTTTCGTCCATAAAAGATGAATTCTCACTGAAAAATATAATAGTTGATATATTTAAAGGAAAAGATATATTTATTTTAGATGAAAAATAGTTACATTCATCCAAAAAATATGAATGTAAAAACTGATTTTGAAGATAGATTATTAAAGATTACACACGCATATTTGGTAAAAATGTAATCTTTTTTGTTTAAAAATGCAACTGTTTGGTTGAAAATTAATTTTTTTGCTGAGCATTCAACTCTCGATAAAAATTCGTCTTGTTTGGGTGAGTTGCATACAGCATGTTTTCAGTTTTTTTTTTTTTTTTTGAATTTTCGAGAATTTTGTAAATCAAAATTTCCAAATGAGGAATTTTAATTCTAAACATTTATTTCTAAAATATAAACTTTAAATTGTAAGTAAATAATTATTATTTAATAATAAAGACAATATTCTATTCATAACATTTTGACTAAATGTTTTCAAAATGACAAAAGGCTTTTATTCACAACTCCTTGACCATATTAAATAAAGTTATATGTATTTATCTATTAATAAAGGTTAAGAATTTTTTGCACCATCAAAATTTAGTCAATCGAAATTTCCAAATAAGTAATTCTATTTGATGATTAAAATTATTTCCTAATGTTTCTAAACATTATTGATAAAAGAGAAAATTTTAATTTTAATTATTTTTTAATATTGGGAAATAATTCTGTTCTCAATACTTTGTTATCAGACTATAATTTGTAAACTTCTATAGACTGTAAGTAACGATAAAAAAACTGTCGGTGCCGGTAACCAAAAACTTACCGGTACCGACCAATTTTAAACGAAATGTAGATTTTTGAAGATTTTTAAATACAATTTTGAAGCTTTTTAAGAATTTCGAAGGTTTTAATACAATGCAATTTTTCTTAAGATTCCGGGGATTTGAAATAATTAAAAAAAAAATAATTTAAAGAAAATATTTGAAAATATTTTAAATGATTTCTTAAAATTTCGGAAAAGAATGTACAAGTTTTCAAAGCAAAAAATTTTAATTTTGCAAAATTACAAAATTTTAGAAAAGATTCAAATAAGTTTAAGAGATATTCGGAAGTTTTGAAGAAAAAAATAATAATAATTCTGAACAAAATGTAGATTTTTAAAGATTTCGAACAACAAATTTGGAAGATTTTGAATAATTTTGAAAGGTTTCAAGGGAACAACAAAATTTTCTTAAGATTTCTCGGAACATTTTTTATGATTTTTTATTTTACAACATTTATTTTTTAAAAATGTTTAAAAAGTTTTCGAAAATTATCAATAAAGAATTTGAAAAATTTGAAAGCAATTTTTTTAATTTCGCAGGATTTTTTTAATCTTAGGAAACATTTGAATCAGTTTAAAAGATATTTAGAAGTTTAAACAAAAATTTCAAAAAATTTGAAACAAAATTGAGATTTTTGAAGACTTCGAAATAAAATTTTGAGTTTCTTAAAGATTTTGGAAGGTTTTAAGATATTGAAAAAAATTTCTTAAGATTTTTGGGAATATTTATAGTGGTTCTTATTTATTCAAAAAAATTAATTTTCAGAGAATATTCACAAAGATTTTAAAACATTATAAAAGTTTTTCAAAATTGTCAATAATTAATCCGGAAGATTTTAAAACAATTTTAGGAATAATTCGAGTCAGTTTAAAAGGCATTTCGGAATTTTTTGAATTTTGAAGAGATTCAAAATATTTTAAAACTTTTAAAGATTTCCGAACATGTGTAATATATATATATATATATACATTTTTTCAAAACGTCAAAAAGTCTTAAATGCCGTTTATACTACTCATATTTTTCTTACAATTTTGTGAAATCCTGTAGAATAAAAAAAATTCTTATAAATTTTCTATATTCTACATCCAAAAATCTTTTTGAATTTTCTTAAGAATCTTATGAAAATTATATTTATATAACCTTAAAAACAAGCAAATAATGAAAAAAAAATAGTTATTTGAAATTTTTATTTTGTGTTAAAGATTATTTTTTCCTTCCTATTAAAATATTCCTAAAATTTTGTTTTTTTAGACTGAAAAATCTGTTCTGGTTGCAATTTCAAAAATTCGGTTGAAAATATATCTTTTTGGTTTGAAAATTTATCTCGTTTGGCAGAAATTCAATCCTTTTTTTATTAAAATTTCAAGTGATCGGTTTAAAATTAAAACCTTTTTTGGCTAAGGATTCAACTATTTTATTGAAAGTTATTATATTTATATATATATATATATATATATATATTGTTGAGAATTCATCTCTTTTCAGTTAAAAATTCAATTAGTTTGTTAAAAGTTAAACTACTTTGTTAAAAACTAATTTTTTTGGTTGAAAACTCATAATTTTAATTCAAAATTAATCTTGTTGGTTGAAAATTCATCTTTATGGTTCAGAATTCAACTATCTTGTTGATTTTTTTATGAATTCAACTGTTTTGATTTGAAATTAAAATCTTTTTTGATTAAAATATCAACTGTTATGTTTTTCGTTAAAAATTAATCTTTCTTTAGTTGAAAATACAACTACTTGGTTAAAAGTTGAACTACTTTGTTAAAAAGTCATTCTTTGGTTGATTCATCAATTTACTTGGAAATTTGTCTTTTTTGGTAGAAAATCATTCCTCTTGATAGAAAATTCATGCATTTGATACCAAGAGAATAACAAAAGTTTCTTAAGATTTCTCGGAAAATTTTGTATTATTTTTTTATTTTACAATATTTATTTTAAGAGACATTTAAAAGATTTAAAGGCTATTTTTTTAACTTTGCAGAATTTTTTAAAAATGTTAGGAAAATTTTGAATTATTTCAAAAGATATTTAGAAATTTTTAATAAATAATTTAAAAATTCAAAAGACTGAAAACAAAATGTAGATTTTTGAAGATTTCGAAATAAAATGAAAAATAATTCGAAAGGTTTCAAGATAATAAAAAGAAGTTCTTAAGAGGTCTAAGAATATTTAAAGTGATTCTTTATTTTGAAAAATTAATTTGAAGAGAGTATTTAAAAATATTATAAAACATTACAAAAGAATCTTTCGAGTCAGTTTAAAAGATATTTAGGTATTTTTGAAATTTTAAAAAGATTAAAAATATTTTAAAACTTTAAAATATTTTCGAAAATTTCTTAAATATTCTTAAATTTGTTCCAAGGATAAAAAATTTTCACATATCTTTTGAACTACTCAAAATTTTCCTAAAATTTTGTAAAATCCTGTTAAAGAAAAAAAATCTTAGAAATATTCTAGATACTTTTTCGAAATTTCTTTTTAGTTTGAAAATTCATCTCTAAGATTTCGAAAATTAAGAAAAATCTGGAAGATTTTAAGGCGTTTTTAATTTTGCAGAATTATTTCAAAATTTTCGGAATTGAATAATTTACAAAAAAGGTATTTATAAGTTTTTAACGAATTTCAAAAATAATTTAAAATTCGAAAAGATTTCAAAAAACTTAAATCAAAATGTAAATTTGTGAAGATTTCGAAGTAAAATTTTGAAGTTTTTTTAAAGATTTTGATAGGTGATTCTTTATTTTGAAAAACCAATGCGGAAAATTAATAAATTTTTTAGTTTATTAAAAATTGTTTTTCCCATCAAGTCGAAAAACTACAGGCGCGCATAAGGCGCGATTGTAGATGTTAGTAAATAATAAATATTTATTACATATTTAATATCTATACTGCATGTAAGCACCTTGATTTTATTAAAAATGTTAAACTACTTAACTCTATTTTATTGCAGACTTTAAAAAAATTCAAGTTATCAAAACGCTATTTCAAACGCCTCATAGAGGCTCGATATTCAAAATTAGAATCTCCAAGTTTCTCGAATCTGCCGTCAATTGAAAAATATGCAGAAAATGCTTTTTCATCAATTTATTATTTATTGCTAGAAGCAAAAAACACGAAGGATTTAAATACCGACCATTTTGCTAGTCACTTGGGCAAAGCTTGTGGAATTGTAACATTAATTCGTGCAATTCCTCATTATGCGCAAAAAAACGAAATTACTCTGCCTCAGGAACTAATAGCAAAACACAAAGTTTCGCTTAAGTCAGTTTTCAGAGGTCAAAGTAGCAAGGAATTTAAAGATGCCCTTTTTGAACTCTCGTCTTGTGCGAACTCACATTTACAAAAAGTGAGTCGACTAAATATTCGTTTTATCATTCCTTTTATATTGAAGTTTTATTTTAAAATGTAAGTACTATAATTTAATTTTGTTACAGGCTCGATCATTGAAAGATAAAGTAGAGAAGACCAACAACGTGGTATTTTTACCTTATGTGATAGCTGAAAGTTATTTAGAAAAATTGAGGAAGGTAGACTTTGACGTTTTTGATCCCAAATTGCAGAAGAAGAATAATTTACTTCCGTGGAGGTTGTATTGGAGGAAGGTGTTGAATAAATTATGTTAAAAAGAAATTTGAAGCTTGACGATTTGGTACTTTCCTAGAAAATTCTTGTGAGTAGATAAGGTGTTTAGTTGAGAATTTTTCTTCTATTTAGTTTTACAATTTTGTGGATTATGTTTCATAACTTAAAATTTTAACATGCCTTTGACTTTAAATTCTGTTGAATTTGATATTAGTATTTGATAATTTTTTAAATTATTAGGATTTAATTTTAAAGTTTTTTAAAACTTCAGTTCACTGCACTCTCCATCTTTCATCCTTATCTTTGCTTGTATTTATTTTTTATGTATTTATATATTTATAAAGATTAAGAATTTTCAGTACCATCAATTTAGTGAATCAAATTTCCCAAAGAAGTAATTCTATTTGATGATAACAATTATTTCTAAATCTTTCTAAACATTATTGATAACAGAGAAAATTTTCATTGTAATTGTTTTTTAATATAGGGAAATAATTCTGTTCTCAACCGTTTTATACCAGACTATAGTTTGTTAATTTTTCAACATATTCAAAGTGATGAGAAAAATGAAATTATCAAAAAAAAACCCTAGACTATCTTAGTTTACGAAATGTATAGACACTATAGACTGCAGGTACCGATAAAAAAAATTTCGGTACCAGTCACCACAAAATTACCGGTACTGACAAATATAATAATAATTTAATAATAAAAAAAAAAAAAAACCTTTAAAGGATAAACTTTTTAAGGATTTTGAAAGTTGTAAGATGATGAAATTTTTTTCATAATATTCCAAGGAAATATAGATTTAAATTAATTCTTTTTTGAAAAATGAATTTAAACAAAATATTTAAAAAAGATTTCAAATGATTTCCTACAAATTTGGAAAAGATTTCAAAGAAAAATGTTTCAATTTTGCAAGATCACAAAATTTTAGAAAAAATCCAAAGTTTAAGAGCTATTTAGAAGTTTCGAAAGCACACAAAAGTAATCTTATTTAAAACAAAATATAAATTTTTTAAAATTTCGAACAACAAATTTAGAAGCTTTTCGAAAATGTTGAAAAAAAATTATTTCAAGGGAATAAAAAAATGTTCTGAAGATTTGTCGGAAAATTTTTAATGATTTTTTATTTTACAACATTTATTTTAAGAGAATATTCAAAAAGATTTTAAAACATTCGAAAAGATTTTCGAAATAATAAAATCTTTTTAAAATATATTTAGAAATTTTAAAACAATTTTTAAAATAATGAAAAGTTAAAACAAAATGTAGATTTTTCGAAAATTTTAAAATAAAACTTGACGCTTTTTAAGAATTTTGAAAGGTTTTAAGATGATACAATTTTTTTAAGATTCCAGGGGAGATGTTAATTGATTTTTTATTTTTAAACTCAAGTTTAAGAAAATATTTAAAAATATTTTAAAACAATTCAAATGATATTTAGAAGTCTCTAAACTTGAAAAGATTTCCAAATAAAAAAAAAAAAAAAATAGATTTTTGATTATTTCCAACAAAAAATTTAGACTTTTTAAGAATTTTGAAAGATTTCAAGAGAATAAAAAAAAATGTTCTAAGATTTCTGGGAAAATTTGAAATCATTTTTTATTTTACAAAATTTATGTTAGAAGAATATTTAAAACGATTTCAAGACATTCCAAAAGAATTCCAAAATGTTCAAAGAAGAATTCCTAAGATGTTAAGACAATTATTTTAATTTTGTAGAATTTTTACAAAATTATAGGAAAAATTCTAATGATTTTAAAAGACATTTTGAAGTTTGAAAGTAATTTTAAAAAACTTTAAAAAATTTGAACTTTCGAACATATTGAAATAAAATTTTGCATTTCATTAATGATCTTGAAAGAAAATATTCAAGATAATAAAAAAAATTTCTTAAGATACCTTTGAATATTTACAATAAATTATTCGAGTCACTCTTAAAAGATATTTGGGGATTTTAGAACTTTTTAAGAGATTAAAAATATTTTACAACTTTGAAAGATTTCCGAAAATTTTAAACAAAATATAGATTTAGGATGATTTCGATCAAAAAATTTAGAAGAATTTTGAAAGGTTTCAAGAGAATAAAAAATTTTCTTAAAATTTCTGGGAAAATTTTAAATGATTTTTCATTTTACAAAATTTACATTAGGAGAGCATTCAAAAAGATTTCAAAATATTCCAAAAGATTTCCAAAATTTTCAGAAAAGAATCCCGAAGATGTTAAGACAATTTTTTTGATTTTGCAGAATTTTTACAAAATTATAGCGAAAATTCTAATAATTTTAAAAGACATTTAGAAGTTTTAATCAAATTTTAATAAAAATTTAAAAAATGTGGACTTTTGAAGGTATTAAAATAAAGTTTTGATGTTTTTCAAAGATTTTAAAAGGTAATATTCAAAATAATAAAAAAAAATTCTTAAGATTCCCAGTGATTCTGCAGATTTCACTGCATTTTAAGGAATTTCGTGAGATTCAAGGATTTTATTAAATCTCCAAAGATTTCAAAGGTTTCTAAGGACCTATAAATGGTTTTTGTATAAATTTAATGACTAAGATTAATTTAAATTATATTCAAGATCTTCTAAATGATTTATACTTTTCCAAATGGATTTTTACTTTTCCATTGTTTTAAAGGGGTTTTGAGGGACTCTTAAAGATTTCAAGGCATATAAAAAGGGTCAAGGGATTTGGAAGAATTTTGTAGGATTTCCAAAGATTTTTATGAATTTCTAGTGAACTTTAGAAAATAAATTTAATGAAATGAGATTTTTATATTATATTTAGACATTTAATTTATTAAATTTATTACTTTGAAAGTGTTTCGATTTAAAATTATTAATTCTTAAAGGATTTCAAAGTTTAATATTGTTTCAATTCTCAATGCTTCAAATGTAAATGATTGATTGTAAATTGTTCAATTCAGAATGTTACAATTTGAAGCTATTCTTGATGTTTAAAATTGTGCAATTTTAAACTCTTCAACTTGACATTAAACTTGGAAAATTCTCACTTTTAGAAACTAATATGTAATTAGAAATTCTGAACGTGTCAAGTCTTATAATTTTAAAAAAATCGTTTAAATCGATATTCGAAGTTTATAGCTACTTCTAAATTAAAAAAAAAATTATAATGTATTTCAAATATTTTCAAATTGTTGTTCAATTTGTAATTGAGCCTTAAACTAAATGACAAACAGGTAAAAAATAAACTTGAAACCGACATTTTCCATGATTTTATTCATATAATTTAGTTATGGCAATTAACCTAATTATTTACATTTGACCAGATTCGGGGGCAGGTTTTGCAATGCGACTAATTACACGCACTACCATTTATGGGTGCAGAGGCGTGGGAAAACGTGAATTTCCAATCGAACCTGTAAAATATACTCTGAATAAAAAACAATCTAATATAATGGTTTGATTGAAGATACATTCAAAAATCAACAATAGGCTGATGCATTTAACAATGATATCACGCTCACAACTCTTTGGTCTCTAAAGAAATGTTTCAGGAAGCATAGAGTCGATGTATAAAAAATCTAATGCACCATTTGCTAAATTACGATTACGCTTAAAACTTCAAACAAAAAGCCAATCACGCCCCGGTCGTTACTTTCTTCATTCCGCAAATGAGTGCAATTTCACCAACCGGGCGTAACGTCGCTTATACGTGAGAGGCGCTGCGTATCCAGTGGCTTAGGTCGTAGGGGATACATAAGTGGAAAAGAGAACGTCGATTCCACTCTCGACCACCTCGCTCACTCCTATGTATCCCCTCCAAGCCGCTAGATACGCCGCGCCACTCACGTATGAGCGGCGCCACGCCACAGAAGCTCGGCCGGTGAACCTGCACTCATGGCCTAGCATGCTCGAAAACCTACGCCTCACGCTCCATCAATGTGCTAACATAGGACGAAGCATAGCTCCATCCTGTGGTAGCACATGGATGTGAGCGTAGGCGTTCCAGCACATCTAGGCCCTTATTGACCACCGACCAAGCTTCGGGGGCGTGGCGTCGCTTATACGTGAGTGGCGTGGCGTATCTGGTGGCTTAGAGGTGGAGGGGATACATAGGTTGGAAAGAGAAGGCGGATACCACTCTCGGACTCCTCGCTTACTCCTGTGTATCCCCTCCACCTCCAAGGCGCAAGATAGGCCGCGTCACTCACGTATAAGCGACGCCACGCCGCCGAAGCTCGGCCGGTGAAGCTGCACTCAATAAGGGCCTAGATGTGCTGGAACGCCTACGCTCACATCCAGGTGCTGACATAGGATGGAGCTATGCTTGGTCCTATGTTAGCACATTGATGGAACGTGAGGCGTCCGAGCATGTCTAGGCCTAAGGCCCTGTCTACAATGGGATACGTTCGCTGATGCACGACGCAACGAATACCCTTCGTCATTGTGCTAACAGACCCTGCCTACAATGGGATACGTTCTCTAACATAGGATGCTAACATAGGATGGAGCGTACGCGTCCTATGATCGGTCCTATGTTAGCACACGGATGGAGTGTACGCGTTGCGTCGTGCGTCAGCGAACGTATTCCATTGTAGACAGGGCCTGAAAGAAAATGCCGAGCGCTCGCATGGGAAACGTCTGAGCTACAATTATCTTTTTTCTTTAAATCCTCGCTAATATCAGTACCTCCGTTACGAATATAATCTATCTATAGTGCATTCATAGTAACTGTACAATGTAAAATATAATTCCATCTAGCTAGCGACTCCAGATACGACTAAGCGCATTTTTTTTCTTACTCTCGGTCTTTCACTCATATTTTTCATCGGCTCGTGATTTTTTCCAGTTGCTAAATAGTCGACAATGTCCTCTTGATACATTTATTTCAAGTAATGCATGGTTAAGTGTATAGAGTAACATGTTTTCTTCGTAGATAGTTAAATAGTATAAACATTAGTCTCAGTACATCGAAGGATATGCAGATAGAGGTGGGGCAGTCAGGAAACTCCAGTGAAAAAACTGTTTCAATATCCGGTTATTCTTGTAAAATTATTTTAAAATTCTCTGGATTGAAGTAGAATCCAGAATTTAGAGAGAATTAATGTACAGATCGAGTTTATTTACAAGGCGAAATTCTCTGCGATACTATGAATTCTCTCTGGATTCTACCATTTCGATTTTTTGTCTATTTTCGATACAATTTTTTCACTGAGCAACCTGAACTGTAGTAACTTAGCCACTTAATTGTCCACATTGATTTATACAGCCTATCAGTTTTTTTAGTATTCAGATAGGTACGCTCGTGTCGTGCTTTGTCGAGAAAAAATCTCGACACAGTCGCTTATAGTCCTTAGTCAAATCATCGGGCGATAGAATTATTGAACACTCGAGAAATTGTGCAGTAAGAACAGGAAAATCGATCAGTGCTTCGATTAATCGGACGAAACTGGAGGATAGCAAAAATTTTTAATGGTCCGGTCGATCGGAACCAAATAGGAAATAGTGGACGAAGCTCTAAACAGTTGGACTAGAGTTCTTAAAGTTTCGAGAATTTTTAAACGAGTGGATTTTCAGAGAATATTATCGTATTTTTAATTATTAATTTTGGTCCAATCAAATTTGTGAATTGGGTTCGATGAAATCCGAAGTGGATTTAGGGGTTAAAATTACGAGATTTGAGTTTTTTTTCAGATTTTAAATCGAATTGTTCGAACTTTTAATTCAATAATTTAGAGACTGAATACGCATGTGTGAAATTATAGATTTGTCGTTTTTTAAACTTATGAAAATGTCATACCACAATTTGAAGGCGTAAACTGTTTATTTTTGAGAATTAAAATCATAATTTTACCGTACATTTTTAAATATTTAATTTCGTGTTTTTAATTTTCAATAAAACGTAATTTCGTTCATTTTTTCAATCTTCCAAATCATTTTTCGTTTCAGATTACGAGTTTTTTTTCCAAAATATTGAAGTGACAATAATCAACAAATTTCGAATGCATTATAATTCTTCGATAATCAATTTTCAATGATTTTCAACAATCTTTTGTACCTAAAAATAAAACAGACGTTTTTAACAGAAAAGGTTGAAATTATCAGTGTTTATATATGTAAATTCTAAACATTCATGCCGAAAAAACATTTTTCATTTGCAATTATCAAATATATATATTCTAAATAAAGTGCTGAAATCACAAGATTCTTTGTATTTTAAATGTCGAAATCCCGTTGTTATATTTCAAGTTTAAAAATTACAATGCTTTTAATTTTGTGCATTTAAATTCAATACTGAATAAAAAATTTTAATATGAAAAATGCAAAGAAATTTATATAACACATTTCATTTTCTAACTATTCAATTTTCAATAAAATTTAAAACAGTTTAAAGTGTGAATATTTATGATTCTTTAAATTTATATACAACGTACAACTTTGAATTATTTAACCAATTAAATTCTTTTCAAATTTATATAAATATTAATTCTTTACTAATATGTTTTTTATATACTTCGAACTTCGATTTTATAAATAAAATGTTGAAGTTCTAATTATTTCAATACCTTAAATCACGAAATTTCAAGTCTCGAATCTAGAAATTCCTTTCAATTTTTAATTTGGATATTAATAACAGGTAATAATAATTTACTTGGTCAATGTTTATTTTAATTCATCGATATTTTTCAATAATTTTTTAATCTCTCCAATTTCGAGCTTTTCAAAATGTTAACGTGAAATTCAAATTGATTAAAGTTTAGAATGCTTTTAAATATTGGAAATTTGAATATTATTTCTTTGGAATATAAGGATTTCAGTTTTTAATTTAGGATTGAAAAAATAAAAAATAAAAATATTTTAATTTTGGAATTTTATATTTTGCAAGATTTTTCAAGATTTCAAGTTCTGAATGTTTTTAAATTTTAAGCGGTCAAATTTCAATACCTTGTTGAATAATGTACAGCACTTTGAAATTTTATACTATTTTTAAATTAAATTAAATTTGAAAGTTCAGTTTTTACATTTTAAACGATGAAAAATTAATTTTTTAATTTAACTTTTCAATATAAAAGGCTCATTTAAACAAATAAAATTTATTTTTTAAAAACTTTGAACCAACTCAGTATTGGTTATTCTTTCAATTGCAGTTTTAACTGTTAATACTCTAAAATCCTCCAATAACTTTGTTCCTCTTTTAAATTTGAATTTTTCAATAATTTTTTATCTTGGTCATTTTTTAAATTTAAAAGATGAGAATTAAAATCTTTCCATATTATAATAATTTTTTTATTATAATGATTTTCGATTTGAATATAAAAAGTCAACATTTTGAAAGACAATATTAATTCATATGTAATTTTCAATCATTTCAATATCGATGCTTTGAAACTTAATTAATTCAAATTTAAAATATTTTTAATTTTCGTTGTATTTAGATTTAATTCATTCAAACTTTAAGAATTTAGAGTTGTAAATTTGCATAATTCACATTTTTGAGCAATTAACTTTTAAGTTAATCGAGTTTCCGTACTTCAAATTATGAAATTTTAAATATAAAACGTGGAAATATCGAATGATTCCGAATTTGAATTTCATGATTGGAAATTGTGAGTTTTTAATTATTTACAAAAATAAAATTTCATTATCGACTCAGCAAATTTCAGTGCTTATTACTTTATAAATTTTCAAAATTACAATTTCAAATGCCCTTAAATTTGTATTTTTTTACTAATTTCTCAATTTAGATGCTTTACAATTTAAATTGTAATAATTATTTTAAAAATTTTGAATTCCTTAATAATGCCTACACTCTTTAAATTTAAAATTAGATGTGTTAAACATTTAATTTTCAACATTTTTTCAGTATGAGTGATTTAAAATTTGAAAAATTGATAGGTTTAAAACAATATATTTAAAATTCTCTCTTTGCAATTTTTAAATGAAAGACCCGTCATTTTTTTAAAAAGAATTTCCTCTCATTTAAAAAGAAATTTGGTATAATTCTGAAATTCAACATTATTCTCTAATTCGACATTATTCTCATTTCAAATACTCTTATTGAACAAATTACATCTTTAGAACTCTAGTAGAGACTTTCGAGATAATTCTAATATTCCGATCCAGGCAGAAACTAGCTGCACGGGAAAAAATAGAGAAAGACGATTTTACAAAAATCTGATATGACAACGCGCTCGAAGCCTTTTTCCCGTGCGTTTTTGGAATTCGAGAACGGCGAGTGTCGAGTCTCCCTGGAAGAAGCGCGTCGATAAAAAATTCCAAAAGCGAACTTTGTTTTTTTTTTTAGTTATGAAATACATTCACACACGAACTTTCAATTATTAGCACAGTCACTGTACATAGTGCCTAACTTTTTTTAAATTTCTACTTCCCCTTTCATTCGATGAATTTGATGATTTTTGAGTTTCAAAGCCGAGCAGGTAATTCGCAAAGTACAAACAAAAGAAAAATGTAATCTAATTTAATATTAATTTTGAATTATTAGTATTGCTAGTTAGAGTAAACGATATGTATTTCAAATTGATTCAAAAAATTGAAATCGTTTCGGTGTCTTCCCTGATATTTCCAGATAAGTAGAAATTCTTTTTATGAAGTATAGACACTTAAAAGATGTCTTTTTTCAGTTCGTATCTCAATCGCCGAGACAGTTATGAGCAAGGAGCGGATTAGCGCCACTGTGAAGTTAGCTGACGAACGCAGCTCGGCTCTCACAAGCAGAGAACCCCGGTTAGGCCATGGGTTAGACCAGCGGCAAGCGTGCGCGCGCACGCTGCGCACGCACATTGCTTCGCGACCCCCTGTCACCGGCCGACGGTTCTCCGCATATGAGAGCCGAGCTGCACTCCTTAGCTAACTTCAAATTGCCTCTAATCTGTTCCCTTATGAGATTTAGTTTTAATTTATATAAAAAACAGAGCAAATTTCATATTTTGGTGAAAATGGTACTTTGGATAAATTAATATCCTTTTTTTAAATTATCTACGGCTTTGTATGAAACGCGTGCAACGGCATTCGTGCGCTGAAGTGTCTCGCGTCGATATACATAAACACTATACATAGTTTTTGTATTAACAGTTCTTACTTCGTATTGGCAATACTGCGTTCGCACCCTGTGTATGTATAAGCATTTTGCATGCTACGTTACTTATTTTATAAGTTCCGGGTGCCTTTCGTTATTTACTTATCATCTTTAAAGTAACTTGAATATTTATAAGAGATATTTATATTTATACCGAGAATTCTTATTCTCTCTGCTCCTCGCACTGCGTATGCGGACTTTAATAAAATCTATAACTCGATAAACAATTTACACGTATAACACAATTTATAAATATTATTTATATTCTTCTATACAACAATAATTGAGTATTCTACATTGGATCCATCGACACACTTGATTTAAGGTCTCGAAATTTCTCAAAATCTCAGTAGCTTTTCTCAATTATGGTATTTTTTGGGAGTTATTTGTTTTGGTCCTTTTGGATGTTTGAGAGACCTCTCTATTATTTTTTTTTCTTATTTGAAAGCCTCAATAAGATTTTTTTTTTCGAAAAGTTCAGATTCATTTGAAATTTACTTTCTAGATTGCAAAATTGTGTTTTGTAAGAGTTAGTAATTTGGTTTAAACTATATTTGCAGAGGGAAAAGGACTGTTCTCTTTACAATTTTTCGATTGTAAATGCTAAGAATAATTTTTAATTTAAAAACATTTAATTTTCAATCATAAATCCGATTGTTTTTAGGGTGGCCACTGGACTGGGAAATCGCGAAAACCGGGACATGACAGTGAATTAATTTTTTTATCGGGAATTTTAAATATTTTAAAAATAAAATTCTATCCAATCACTTCAAATATTCCAAATTGTATATCACATGATATGATGAAACTTTAAATAAGTTCTATTTCAACTTTATTTTTAATGTTAATTTAAATGATTAACTTTCTAAATTATGAAATCATTCAATTGACAATGCGTAATTCTGAAATAATTGGCTATCAGATGTTTCCATTTTAGGTTTTAATTTTTAAGCGTCCATTTTCAATGTATTAAAAATTGAAGAATAATTAATTTCACAAGACAATTCTGAATTTGTTTGAAACTAAACAATTATAAACTATTTTCAATTTTAGAATAACTTCAAAATAATAGATTCATAATTAAACGCTTTTATTCAATAACAAATCATGTTCAAATGTTGATTTAGTCTAAAATAATCCATTTTTAACCCATTACATTTGAAATTGTTTAATTAAAAAAAGAATTTTTTTTACTATTTAGCAATATTTGATTATTCATTGAAAATTAGCAATTATAAGTCAAATATTCAAAACTAAACAATTTGAAACTGAATTTTTTTAAATAACCGTGAATCGTTAAAATTTCAGAGTGCTAAATTTGAACTTTGAAAGTTACAATTTTGATTGGTCCATTTTTTAAATTTTGTATTCTTAAGTGAAAGTATTGAATTTTGAATCATTCGGGTAAGTTGAAGAGATATTAAGAAGTTTTAAAAAGATTCAAAAATAATTTAAAACTTGAAAAGACTTCAACAAATTTAAAATAAAGTATAGATTTTTGAAGATTTCGAAATAAAATGTTGAAGCTTTTTAATGATTTTTAGAGGTTTCAAGATAATAAAGAATTTTCTTAAGATTCCTCGAAAAAATTTTTATGATTTTTTATTTAAAAAAAAATTAACTTTAAGAGCTTATTTAAAAAGATTTCCAAAATTTTTAATAGAGAATCTGAGAGATTTCCAGGCAATTTTTTTAACTTTTCATGATTTAAAAAAATGTAAGAATACATGCAAGAATAAATGTTCGAATAATTTTAAAAGATATTGTGAACGTTTTGAAAAAATTTCAAAAATAATTTAAAATTTCAAAAGAATTCGAAGGATTAAAAATAAAATATAGATTTTTGAAGATTTCAAACTAAAATTGTGAAGTTCTTTTACGATTTCGAAAGGTTTCAAGATAATAAAGAATTTTCTCAAGATTTCCGGGAAATTTATTGATGATTTTTTATGCTGAAAAATTAATGTTACGAGAATGTTTAAAAATAATTCAAAATATTTCCAAAATGGTCAAAAAAGAATCTGGAAGATTTTAAGTAATTTTTTTTATATCTTAGGATTGAAAAAAAAAATTAGGAAAAATTCGAATCATTTTAAAAGGTGTTTAAAAGTTTTAAAAAATGTCAAAAAATTAATAACAAAATGTAGTTTTTTGAAGATTTTGAAATAAAATTTTAAAGCTTTTCAAAGATTTTGAAAGGTTTCAAGATAATAAAGAATTTTCTTAAGATTCCTGGATACATTTTTTTTTATATCTTATTTCAAAACATTAATTTTAAAAGAATATTTAAAAAGATTTCAAAACATTTACATAATTGTCAAAAAAGAATCCGGAAGATTTTAAGGACATTTTAAAAAATTTTCATGATTTTAAACAAAAATTAGGAAAAATTTGAATCATTTTAGAAGATATTTAAAAGTTTTGGAAGAAAATTGCATAAAAATATAGATTTTTAAAGATTTCAAAATAAAATTTTAAAGGTTTTGAAGGATTTCGGAAGGTTTAAAGATAATAAAAAAAATTTTTTAAGATTTATGAAAAAAATTTGAATATTTTTTTATTTTGAAAAATTACTTTTGAGACAATGTTGAAAAATATTTCGAAACATTTCAAAAGATTTCCAGAATTGTCAAAAAAGAGCCTGAAAGTTTTTAAGGCAACTTTTGGTTTAATTTCATAATTTAAAAAAAAAATTAGGAAAAACTCGAATCATTAAAAAAATATTTAAACGTTTCGAACAGATTTCAAAAATAATTTAAAATTTGAAAATATTTTAAATTTTTTTAAATGAAATGTAGATTTTTGAAGATTTCGAAATAAAATTTTGAAGCTTTTTCAAGATTTTGAAAGGTTTCAAGAAAATAAAGAATTTTCTTAAGATTTCCGAAAAATTTTTTGATGATTTTTTATTTTACAAAACAAAAGAATCTGGAAGATTTCAAGTCACTGTTTTTTGA
Organism: Andricus curvator; assembly: GCA_932195095.1. Lineage (NCBI taxonomy): Eukaryota > Metazoa > Arthropoda > Insecta > Hymenoptera > Cynipidae > Andricus > Andricus curvator. The sequence continues at coordinate 195,061 of CAKNYM010051689.1, forward strand.
TATCGCAAGATTTAAATCAAAATTAGGAAAAATTCGAATCATTATAAAAGGTCATTTAAATGTTTTGAAACAATTTCAAAAAATTAAAAAGTAAATGTAGTTTGAAGATTTTGAAACAAAATTTTTAAGCTTTTTAAAGGTTTTGAAAGGTTTTTATTTTTAAAAAGAAATTTTAAGAAAATATTCAAAAAGATTTGAGACGACATGAAATAAAAATAACTTCTAATTTAAAGAAATGTTTGGTTTAAAACAAAATTTAGTCGTTCAATTCTTAACTTTTCTAACTTAACATTAGCCTAAAATGATATCAAATTGAAAACTTACAAATTTATTGATTCATTCTTCAATTTTGAGTAATGAAAATGATAGCGTGGATTAATGTTCTTAAACCAGAAATGTTTCTTATGAAAGATTGAAATTTAAAATTTTGCTCTCTAACGGCAATTAATTTATAATTTTTCTGTTGAAAAGTTTTTAAAACTTCCATTTTATACGTGTAAATTATTGAACGTTTGAATTAAAAATGGTGTAAGCTTTAATTTTAAAAGCTTGAAATTCAAAAGAGTTCCACTTTGAGTGCTTCAATTTGCAGTTCAGTTTTAATTACTGCAAATTAAAAATTTTTCAGCTTTAAGAGTTTGAATGTTTTAATTTCAATTACCGAGACCGTGGCATTTTTTTCCTCGATTAAAAGGGCCACCCTGTGTTTTAAGTGATTTAAATCTGAGTCAATTAAAAAAAATTGAAGAGACTTTTCTCTAGAGAGCAACCTCTGTTTAAAAATCCAAAAGAAGATTTCTCACCCCATCTTAAAAAATTCCCTTTTTAAAATTCTAATATAAAATTCTGAACCCTGTTGAATCGAGTGTGTCGAAGTTGCGTTTAGTTCTAGAAAAACGAAAGGCCCTACGTTATTTTGTCTATAGGAGCAAACGTTTTCTTATCCTCATACGCTTCATTGTAACCCTTGCCTTGTTTTTCCATTCTCAGTATTTTTATTTTTACTTTTTTATTTCTCCTATCAGTCAGTCTTGGCTCGCTTCCTCTCTTTTCTCTGGCCGAGGAACTCGACTTTCGGTTTCTCACTTGTTGATATAAATTTACACATACCACTCTTTAATGTCTTTGACCTCCCGTTTTTTGCCGTTTCTATTGACATTGGCACCATTTTTCAAGGCACCGTTGTACGGCTGATTGGATCCTGCAGGTCCCAGAAGAGCTGCATTTGGATCTTGGCAGAAGGTCTTGCCCTCGTCTACCTTGTAGTTGGCCTCGGGTCGATTTTTGAACTTGAGAATTATCAGGATTATGAGAACGATTGCTATCAAAGCTCCAGCAATTATCCCAATTATTAGGGCGGCATTTTCTGCCGCCTCGGAATTTATCCTCTTGTTGTTGTTATTTATGACCTTTGGACGCATTGTGATGAACGGTTTAAAGTCTGTCTCGCCAGTGCCAGGCGGAATTGGAGTGTGACGTTCCGTCATCTCCGTCGTTGACGACGTCGTCGTCACAGTCGATATCCGCTGGCGTTGCGTCGTCACAGTGCTGAAATGAGAGAAAATTTTTAGATTTTTTGATCAATTAATGCAGCAAGAGATAATAATTTATAATAGACCATTCATACTCTCTAAATCCGTATTAGTAGACATTTTACTAATGCAATTAGTAGCCTTGGGTCTGACTGTTAAATTAGTAATTTTATCACTTTCTACTAAATCAAATGGTAAGATTTATGTTACTAAATTAATTAACTAAAATTTTCTGCTAGTTTTTGAGTTTTAATTCAGAAAGTTAAATTTTTTCTCAGTTTATATTCTAAGTTTATATTGTTGTATTAATAATAATTGTGTATGAACAATACAATATTTAAGAATTTAGGTCCTTCAAGTATAAGTTCAGATTTATTTTGAATATACCGCTGAGAGTAAATGGCTCTCGTATAGCGCAGCCGTATGCACGCTGCTGCTGCCACGACGCCTTGAAGCGGAAAGCACACACTTTTGCATAGCGAATAAGCGCAAGGTATAATGCACAAGAGAACACGCTTCAACGCACAGGGATCCGCATATTGTTGAAGTGAGAATTGTGAAAACTGTATTTTTCGTGGACAATTATTCTAACATTTATAAAAGTAAGTGACTTTATGTGAAATAAATTCTTCGTCCTTCTTTGATTATGCGACAGAAAATTAAATGCATGAAAGTTCATCGTTACGAACTTTTCGACGCCTTTTGCGCTATGCTGTGCGAGAATCACAGAGATTGAAATTGAGGCCTGTGATTGGTCGAGAACCTTTTGCGTCATGCATTATGCGCTGTGCAAAAGTGTGTGCTTTCCGCTTTACTCTCGCTCCTCTCGCGATTTTTCGTTTGTGCGAATAAGTGGATTCTGACTTCAATTTATTGCCAGTTAAATGATTTTGGTCACTGATATTATTATTGTTGGTGTCTGTTTAGTTTCTTTAAAATAAGTAAGCTTTAGTTTAACATTTTAGAATAAGTGAACAGTTTAAAGGGAACTGGGAAAGTATCCTGGAAAGAAGTTAGGTTAAATAATAGCTATTTGTGATACAAGTGCGCAAAATAGGCGATTGCCAACGAGTGTAAATTTGTCAGCATGAGCCGGAGGCTCGAAGCACGAGTCGGAGGTTAGCGCATGAGCGAAGCGAGTGCGAAAACGAGGACGAGTGCGAAGAGCTGAAGGCGAATGCTGAAATCACACGAGTCAGCAATTGCCTGTGCGCACGTATATCGCACGTTATTTTTTGCAACAACCTTCCGAGAAAGTTGTACTAAGAGAAAGACAAAGGAAGAATATTTACAGTTGCGGGGGAGGGGGGGGGTAAGCGGTGAAACCCTCAGCGGAACGAAAACAAATTCTAAAAATACGAAATTTTAATTAAATTAAATCGAAATATATGAAAATAACTAATATACTATCTGGTGGAGTACACTCTTCACCAGTTTGATTCGAATCTTTATTTAAGTCCATCTTCTCTTGACAATGAGAAGTAAAATTTCACTTGCACTCTAAACACGTCGACTTTAACCTCGCACCTGCCATCAGCTGTTCGCTTGGACACTGAGCGCTGCTGTTGCTACGTTGCCCCCGAATTGTCGCGATGCGGAAAGTTGCTCATCTGCAAAGTGCGCATGCGCGTACATTCCGCTGATGTGGAAAGTATATAAGAATCGAACTGCGCATGCGCCAATATCATTCCCGCATTGTTATCCGGAATGAGTCACTTTGCATATAATTTAGCTACATGGAACGGAGTACTTTCTAGGTGGGTGTTGCAAAAAATGTATTTTCAGAAAAATTAAACATCTTCTAGGCTTATAGCGTGCAGAAATTGGCAAACTTACTTCAAAATCACCAGACTCGACTTGGTTCTAAGGAATATGTATGTGCCTTTTCTTGTGTACAAATTAAAAATATAAAAATGCTGAAAAACAATAAAATTCTCTTCATTGTAAAATCAGTTTTTAAATTTATTTAAAACTGCTGTTTAAAATAGTTACTAGCAATACATTTACCAATTCATTACGTATAGTATAGCATAGCGTTACCAATTCCTTTAGTATAGCTATAGTTACTAATTCATTTAGTCGTTTATTCTTACACATTGAATTAGTCGATTTTTACTAAATAGCAGTAAACGAATCAGTGCTATTATTTTAATTTAAATTAATATAATTTAAATTAAATATAAATATATATTAAATATAATTAATATAATTTTTTTCCTATAATGAATTTCAAAATTTTAAAAATCGAGAAAGTACAAAGGTATGAATTTTATATTTACTTAACGCAGAATTTCGACAAATTTTAAGGAATTTTGATAGATTTTAAGCGATTTCGTCAGATTTCGTAAAAATTTCACGAAATTTTAAAGATTTTCAAACCTATTATAGAAGGTTTCGAGGGACTTTCACTGATTTTAACGTTATTAAAAACATTTTAAAGGTTTTCGAAAATATTTTAACTACTTTGAAAAGATTTCATCGGTTTTTTCATCGGAGATTTAAAAACATTTCCACGAAAAAAAAATCAGGGAATTTCGAAACATTTCGAGGGAGTTTAGAGGATGTTAAAGATTTCCAAACATTTCCGGGGGTTTTAAGGGTATCCAAAAGATTTCAAGAGATTAAAAAAAATGTCAAGGAATTACAAAGAATTTTGTAGGATTTCCAAAGCTTTCAAGATATTTCTATTGAAATTTGGAAAATAAATTGAATTTAATTTAAAGGGATTTCTACCTATTTAAAATATTTCAAGGAATTTTAAGGAATTACAAAGATTTTCACAAGATTCAATGATTACAAAGATTGATAGGGATTTAAACGGGTTTTAAGACGATTTTGATGAATAATTTTTATTTAGTTTGAATTTCAGAGAATTTTCTTGGATTTTAAACAATTTCGTCAGATTTCTTAACAATTTCAGGGTATTTTAAAGATTTCCAAATATATCAGGATGTTTTAGGTATTCCAAAAGATTTTAACAGATTTAGAGGATTTTTCACGGATTTTAAGGCTTTCAAAGGGATTTTATGGGATTTCTAAATATTTCAACTAATCTTAAAAGATTTGATCGGTTTTCACGAGATTATAAATATTTCCACGGATTTCAAGGAATTTCGAAATATTTCATGACATTTTAGAGGATTTTAAATTTTTTTAATGATGTCAAGGGATTTCAAAGAATTTGGTAGGATTTCCAAATATTTCAAGGGATTTTGAGTGAACTTTGGAAAATAAATTAAATTAAATTTCAAAGGATTTTTAGCAATTCCAAAGATTTCAAGGGATTTTAAGATATTTCAAGGATTTTCACAAAATTTAAAGGATGTTATTACATCTCCAAGGATTTCAAAGGTTTCTAGGGATTTTAACGTTTTTTCTAGAGAACTTTAATGAATAAGTTTAATTCAAATTGTATAAAGGAGTTTAAAAGATATACAACATTTCAAGGGACTTTAAAGAATTTTGAATAATGTCCAAAGATTTCAAAGGATTTCTAAAAAACTTTGGACAATAAATGAAATTTTATTGAATTTCAAGGGATTATTAGCGATTCCACATACTTCAAGGGATTTAAAGGAATTTCACAACATTTAAAGGATTTTATTAAATCTCCAAGGATTTCAAGGAATTTCAAAGGTTTATAGGGTTTTCAATGTTTGTTCTGGAGAACTTTAATTAATAAGTTTAAATAATAATAAATCTCCCCGTTGGCGCATAGGATATTCTATTCACATCTGACGTCACTTTTCAGTCCCAATGGATTAAAAAGCCTTTTTACTCCCTAGGGACTGAAAAGTGACGTCAGAGGTGAATAATTTAAATTTTATATGAAGGGATTTATACGGATTTCAACAATTCATGGAGAGAAAATTAAGATTTATAGGACATTTAATTATTTTGAAGATTTTGGGGGATTTCACAAACTTTCAATGGATTTCAACAGATTTCAAAGATGTTTCATATGGATTTCAATTAAATTTTGAGAGATTTTAAAGATATCAAGGAAATTCACAGATTTTTGCTGTGTAAAGTTTATTTGTACAGAATCGCTATTTTTGTGTAGTTCCATATGAGATTATGAGTGGTTTAAAATAAATAATTATTTATTCCAATGATTATTCTATAATTGTTTTCCATAAAATGATTTTCTATAATAAATTTCGTATAATCAGTGGAATCTTTTGCAATCTTGCAATCTAGTGTGCACCACAAATCTGAATAATTAACCCGTCGGTTCATGTTTTATATTCTCAAAACAAACATTTTTCAGGTTTGACGATTAGATTAAAAATTTTTTTATTTTGAAGGTCTCAAATAATTTGAAATTAGATGAAAATTTTCCAAAAGAAATAGAATGAAATTGGAACAGAATTTTTGGACTTCTGACAATAAATTAGAAATTAAATTTTTTAAATGAGTTACCTTTGTTTTAAATTTATAAAACTGGAATACCAATAACTAGTGTCTGAATTTTTTAATTTGAAGCACAAATAAAAATGAATCACTTTCTCTAACATCTATTTTTAAATTTCAACCCTAAACAATAGTGGGGAAAATTATGTCCTCCATCTTTCAAATTACTCTATATCCAAAAGTAAGCTTTATTCACCACGAAAAAAAACTCCACTTTATAATCACTAGCCCTATTAGGTGATATTAACTTAACCCTTATTTCGAAGGAAAAAAAATACGATTTCAGAAATGAAAGTTCAAGTTTTAAAGTCTCAAAAAAATTGTCAAATTTGAACATTCGATTAAAAGTCTTTTTATTTTGAACGTCTAAAATAATTTGTAATTAGATGTAAATTTTGCAAAAGAAATAGAATGAAATTGAAACAGAGAATTTGAAAATGAATTACCTTTCTGTCTTAATTTTTTAATTTGAAGCACAAATAAAAATGGATCAATTTCTCTAACATCTATTTTTAAATTTCAACCCCCAACAACAGTGGGGAAAATTATCTCCACCATCTTCCAAATTACCTTTTATCCACGAAAAAAAACTCCACTGAATAATCACTACCCCTATCAGGTGCCATTAACCTAGCTCTTATTTGGAAAGAAAAAAATACGATTTGAGGCTAAAATGAAATTAGTCGTGGAAAATCAATTCGTTGAAAATAAATCCCTGGCGCATATGAGTAGGCCAGTCACGACGACGAGGTTTCATTATTGTTTGGATGACAATGTGACTACTCACCTGGTGTGGGTCGTCTCGGTACCGGGGGTGGAAACATTGTACTGGGCAGAATTAACCTGCACCGTGACAACACCTCGTGGTGGTGTCGATCCCGTCGAAGACACAGTGCTGATGTGGCTTGTTGGAACCTCCTTCTGTGTTGTAAACGTCACCGGGCTCGAATCTACGACAAGAGATCAGTGCGCGTGTTGAATTACGAAGTAATTGGAAAGGGGGGTGACCCGGCTGCTGAAATACGCGTGCGTAACCAGGTCCGTATCAACCCTTACTTAAACCACCCTGCTGGACAAAGGGGTAACAAGCCGCAGGAGAAAATAGGGGAAAAATCAAGCGGAATTAGTGTGATAAAGAGAAATGGAACGAAAAGCAAATTAGCAAGTTAGGTATTCACTTTTTTTACATTCTCATCAGAGAAGGTATTAGATTTGTTTAAAATTGTACACCCCCCCCCGTTTTTGTCAAATGTCCACGTTTTGAGACCTCCTGAATCCGAAAAACAGGGTTTTACGAATGTGTCTTTCTGTATGTTAGTGTGTCAGTGTGTAGATTTTTATTCTGTAGCACGATAACTTTCGAAAGAATTGAGCCGCGGGATGCAATAACCAGCCCGGCGCTCGAAAACGTGTAAAAGTATTGTCCAAGCGTCTCAAAAAAAGAAAATTTTCAAAATCGAAAAATCAATTTTTTTCAAATGTAGAGAATAAGGAAATGAAACTTTTTCCTATAAGCATTTTTTTTGCGAAACGTTTATTTTTAATAATAAAAACGAAATATTGAAAAAAATTTGTCCCTGAGTTAATTAAGTTTTAAAACTTGAATCATTCTAATTCGGCCAAATATTATTGAAATAAGTTCATATTTGCAGGACATATTCCAAATACTCTAGCAATGCCTAAGAAACCATGAAAAAGTTAACAATCGCTTATTGTTTAATAATGTTTAATTGCAAAATGAGGTCAATCGATAATTGTGTTTTCTTGGTTTCGCCGGTAAAAAGTATCCAGGTAACTTCGACTTTCAAACAACTTCCAGCGAATGATTTGTTCAGCTATGTTGAATGAAGTTTTTTTGGAAAATTTTATATCGATTCGTTAAAAATTTACTGAGATATTCAGATTTGGAAAAAGCACTCCACGTCTGCCCGCGCTGTTAGCTGATGCGTCGCGAGGATTGCTCTGTCAGGCAGCGTTCTCGAAGTTCAGTTTGGATTTTTTGTTAATATTTTGGAAGGAGGTAGAAGAGAAATTAGTTAACTCTATTCATCCTTGAAACTGTTAATTTTAAGGTAGGTCTGTCAACTATAAAAAATACTGTATTTTTGGAAAACTCATTGTTTTAGAGAAGGTTTTGTTCCAAACGCTTTATATTTTTATACATGAATTGCAAATTTTTATTTTAAATTGGTAGATTATTTTTTACATTTAAGAACAATATAGGGGCACTATGCAAGAATGAGACATAGATCCGTTTCACAGCAGCGTTCACTCCTGACCAGAAATCCAAATTGAACATTTTAATTTTTTAAATGTATATTTCATTAGAGATCTGTGTATCTCAATTTACAGCAAATCTCCTGAATTATTCCGAAAGTTTATACTACACACACCTAAAATTGGAATAAAATAATGTTGCACGAGATTAACACTTTTTAGTGAAAACTACAATGATCTATTTTATTTTAAAGCGAAATTAATTGTTTTGGCTGCTTTTAGGATAACATAGGATGGAGGTAATTTAGTGGTCATTCAATATACTTGCATCGTGCACGCGAGGAGTACGCAATAGCCTATAAAATAACTTTTTCTTTTATTATACATATATTGTAATATACTTATTGATGAATGGATGAATAGAGTTAACTAATTTCTCTCCTACCTCCTTCCAAAATATTAACAAAAAATATGAGATTTTCCAAAAAACTTCATTCAACATTGCTGAACAAATCGCTCACTGGAAGTTGTTTGAAAGTCGAAGTTACTTAGATACTTTTTACCGCCGAAACCAAGAAAACACAATTATCGGTTGACGTCATTTTGTAATTAAGCATTATTAAACAATAAGCGATATTTAACTTTTTCATGATTTCGTAGGCATCGCTAGAGTATCTTGAACATTTCCTGCAAATATGAACTCATTTCAATAATATTTGGCCGAGTTATAACGATTCAAGTTTTAAAATTTAATTAAATCAGGGAGACATTTTTTGAAATATTTCGTTTTTATTATTAAAAATAAATGTTTGGCAAAAAAAATTCTAACAGCAAAAAGCTTTATTTCCGTATTCTCTACAATTTTACATTTAAAAAAATTTTATTTTTCAATTTTGAAAATGTTCTTTTTTTTCAGACGATCGGAAAATACTTTTACGCGTTTAGAGCGTTGGGCTGGTTATTGCACCGGGCGGGTCAATTAACATATTGGATTGGGCTTTGGTATACTCTTCAAGTGTCCCAAAATGAAGGTTAAATTCGTTAGCCAGCCATTTTGGATAAAAATTCAAAAAGTGAGCGCATTTTCCAAATTTTTGAGACCACTTTTTTCAAGATTTAAAAATTCTATGTACGTTTATTAGTAGTACTCAAAAAGACGAACAATTTACCCTAATGACTTTTTTTGATAAAAAAAATTACATTTTAAAGATTTTCAAACCTATTATAGGAGGTTTTGAGGGATTCTAAAGGATTTCATTAAATTTCGAGGGACTTTCACTGATTTTAACGCTATTAAAACAAAAAAAGATTTATTTACTCAATTATATCAATTCTCAGGACGCAGTGAATCCAGACTGATTAAATCCAAGTTCCAGTGTTAAAAGGATTTGTTCGAAAAAAAGATTGATAATTCAAAGCCAGATAACGGATACAAAAAAAAAACAGATACACTATAACAATGAAACACTTTTTTCAAAGAAATAGCCCTCACATAAAACTACTTTTTGCTTTGCGATCAGAAACGATATTTCTAAAAACGTTGTGAAGCTCTGCGCCTGGGGTGATTGCTAGAGAAATTAATTAGCGACTTGGGTCGGAGCAGTGTTGTGAAACGAACGTGTTGTTTAAATAAGCAACACGGGAATTCTAGATTAATCTAAACATACCCCCCCCCCCCCCTCCCCATATCCCGCCTCATACACTGAATTCCCTGATCCACAACAGTACAACGAAGCTAGAACGTTCCTGTCGCTTTGAGATTGTAAAGTTTTACATTCTATTTCTCGGAACTGTATAACTTTTTTATTTTTCTCCTCAATTCAGAAACACTTCAGTTCGACTTTCGATGTTTGGTGATCGACCGGGGTGGGGGGGGGGGGCAATTTTCTCGTTTTCGAGAAAAAGAAATTTCCTATTTTTTTTCAAATAGGTCAACATAAACCCGTACTTTGAAAATAAACGTGGGGTTTTAAATGCGAAAAGCTCGGTTTACGAAAAAATGGAAAAAAGAAGTACTTGTTATTGACTTTTTGTAAATTAAAGTTTAGTCACCTCTTGAGGAATGTTTAAGAAGTAATTTCCACCCTTTTTTTGTGCCTAGAAAATGCCCCCAAAAATGCTAAATAGCAGTTTTATGTAGAAGTAACACTAAAGGCGGTATTTTTTTTAACATCTATTATTTTTATTCGATCTTTTTTTCACTTTTTCGAGAACCGAGCTTTTCCCATTTAAAACCCCATGTTAATTTTAAAAGCCAAGGGGCACGGGTTGATCTTGACTGATTTGAAAACCAAAAATTATGGATTTTCTTGTTCTGAAAATCAAAAATATTGGGTGGGGGGGGGGGAATCAATCACCCAAAAATCAAAAGACAAATTTTTAAAGGTATACGATCAACTATAAAGGACCACCGTAATCCACATATTACGTGACGCTTTTTTCAGTGATTTTTGACTCACCCCTCCCTCTTATGACAATTTGAGACATTTCGGTGACCCCACCCCCACAATGTAATATGACACTGAAGCTGACCCCCCCCCCTCCTATTTTTAAATACGAAATATGAATGGATTTATCTATATAAAAAATATAAATAAAATAATATGTAATAATATAATATGAATAAAATAATAAAATGTAATAATATATATAATATAAAATATAAATGGTTGAAAGTTAAACTACTTTCTTAAAAATTAATCTTTTTGGTTAAAAATGTATCTGTTTTGTGCAAAATTCGTTTCATTTTTGGTTGAAAATTAATTTTTTTAACTGAAAATTTAACTATGACAGAGTCATCTTTTTTGGTAAAAAAATCAACTACTTGGTTGAAAGTTGAACTACATTATTAAAAATCAATTTGTTTGGTTAAAGATTCATCTCTTTGATTGAAAATTTAACTGTTTCATTGAAAATTCGTTGCATTTATCATTGAAAATTAATTTTCTTGACTAAACATTTAAATATTTCATTTTCGGTTGAAAAATTACTGTTTTTGGTTTAAAATTCAACTATTTGGTTGAAAATTTAATTATCTAGTTGGAAATGCAACTATTCTGTTGCAGAGTCATTTTTTTAGTACAAAATTCAACTGCTTGGTTGAAATTTGAATACTTTACTAAAAATTAATCTTTTTGGTTGAAAGTTCATGTCTTTGGTTGAAAATTTAACTGTTTTGTTGAAAATTTAATTATTTACTTGAAAATGCAACTATTTTGTTACAAAATAATCTTTTTTGGTAAAAAATTCAACTACTTGGTTAAAAGTTGAATACTTTGCTAAAAATTAATCTTTTTGGTTGAAAATTTATATCTTTGGTTGAAAATTTAACTGTTTTGTTGAAAATTCGTTTCATTTTTGGTTGAAAATTAATTTTTTTTTCACTGAAAATATAACTATTCCATTTTTGTTCAATAATTTAATTTTGTTGTTTAAAATTCAACTATTTGGTTGAAAATTTAATTATTTAGTTGAAAATGCAACTATTTTGTTACAAAGTATTCTTTTTTGCTCAAAAATTCAACTTTCAACCGTTAAACTACTTTGTTAAAAATTTATTATTTTTGCAATAAACATGTAAGCGCATAATAATAATTGGTAAATAATAATGTAATGTACACGCTTACACAGGCAAATAATTTTTTAATCAATTTGGAAATCAAACATTTTAAAATAGGCACGTTTTTCAATATCATTTAATTTTTATACCAAATTCAAATATTTTATTTTTTATTAATATTCTCATATTATATGATGAAAAATTGAAAATGAACACACATTATTTTAGTGCTTTTTTACACTTGTCACACTACTCCGTAAAGATGGAAAACCTAAAATCGTTGACAAACTACAAGCGCAAGTTTTTGTTGATTAAAGAAGGAGACGATTAAGAGTAGAAAGTTCAAAGATAATTTTAGTAAAATTTAAAATAAGAACCTTTTCATATGTTTGAAATATCATTAATCAAAGTATAACTTTGTAATTTCGTATCACCCTTACCCCTATCGATCCTAGAGAGTTATAGACTACTCTCAGAAATTTGGGATTATATTGATATTTTTGAAAATTTTACATGATCGCCATGATATCTCTAACAAAAATGTCAAAAAGGCATGACTAAGATGGAATCTAATAACAGATTTCTGTTACGGAGAGTTATTGACATCCCACGATAGTTAGTGGTTCATGTTCGTGCTAAAAGTTATATTGGAAACGTTGGAAACTATAAGCTATTCGTAACCGAATTCGCCTGGGTGCTCTTAATGTACATTGTGGAATCTACAATATTCAAAAATATAGTTTAATTTAGAAAAAAAGTTTCTAAAATTCTCTAAAATATTCGATAAAATTATTATAACATGTCCTCGAATTTTATGGAATATTCTGTAATATTTTTGAATGTGTTGGAAGGTTGTGGAGTAGAATATTTTACAATATGCTTGAAGAATCTAGAATCTTGTGGAAGAGTCTAGAATATTCTGAAGGGGTGGAATTATTATATTATTATACCATTAAGCCATTTCCCTTTCGGGGTAGGCGTGACTTGCTCGGTTGGAAAATAGTATTGGGTATATGGGTGTATTGGTATAGAGTATATAGGTACAAGTTAGATAGGTATATAGGTGTAAAGTAGATAGGTATATAGGTGTTAGAATGATTAACTAATTATTTCATGTCATTTAGAAAAAGTGAACATTTTGTCAAACAAACTCTTTTCTGCATCATTCCAGTCAAAATTTATATTTCAACAATGAAAAATTATTTAACCAATTAACAATAAAGTGAATCGATTGTATTGATCTTTTATTTCAACCATTTAGTTCATGTTACTCAGAGATGGTGTAAATTTGGTATATTTTGTCGAAAAAAAATCTTTAAACAAAGGCCGAGTCTAAACTTTCGGACGTTTTTTTTCTTATGTGGAGTTTGTTGAAAAGTTTGCAACAAACTACACTTTTCTACCGTATTCCAGTCAAAATTTACCCTTCAATATTGTCCGAACGAAAAAAAAACGTATTCATTTTTTTTGTAACCTCGCACAAAATGAACCCTTCCTTCAAATAAAATTCGAGCTTTGCTTTTTTTTGAGCTACATTAGGCAATATGTATCATATAGATATAACTTTTGTATCTCACGGTTTTTAAGGAAAATTTGAATTCCTGTATTTAAAAAAAAATTAGCTCAGTGAAGGCGGTGGTCATATATATATAAGTTTGTTTGAAGTAATTTTCAACATTTCAGATAAAGGTATTATAACATGTTATATAATATGTTATGTAACTGATGAATCATCAAATAATACCCCAAAAACGAAAAATTTTGTCCCAGTTTTATGGAATAGTTTTTTTTAGCTTTGTTAGGGTATATAGAAACAGTCAACCAACGTTAATATTTTTATGATGAATCATGTAATGAAGGGAAAAAAATGTTGAGATGAACGAAACGACATGACATAACAATATACTTTCGAATGATGAATACATTTATGTGGAAACTATTATCTATAATAAATATTAGCTTTTTCTATATAATGAGGCACTGTATAATCGAACAATGTATATTACTAATTCTACTATATAGAAAAAATAATGTTTATGGATACCAGCAGATCAATACTTTACTCATTGACAAAACATAACTCAAATAAAGAATTGTCTTTTTATTTGAGACTTCACATCTTATTTTATAAATTGAAAAAACATTGGTATCAAACTTCAGACAAATGCGATAAAAATAAATTTTCACGCAAAGAAACAGGTTTTATAAAACATCAATTTCGCACATCTTCAGAATGTTAATTGTTCGGATTCGTTGTTAAGGAGACTTTTTCAGTTCTATAATGCAAAAAACTAAAAATGTGATGCATTTCTCAACCAAAGTGAAATACATAGTGCAATTTTCAGATAAAAAAATTAATTTTTAACCAAAAAAACGGAATTTTTAACAAAAAAGCTAGATTTTGAACTGTTCAGGTGAATCTTCAAAAAGTATGAATTTTTAACAAACTAGTTCAACTTTCAACCAAGTAGTTGAATTGTTAACTAAAAAAGATGAATTTTCAACTAAATAGTTCAATTTAAACCAAAAATGCAAAAATATGAATTTTTAACAAAGAAGTTAATTTTCTATCAAATCTTTGAAAACTCAACCAAGCCAAATTAATTGAGAAACTAACAGTTGCATTTTTTACCAAAAGGGATAAATTTTTAACCACAAAGATAATTTTCGACCAAAAAAGACGAATTTTTAATAAAATACATGAATTTTCAACCAGGGTTAGCCCTGAAGAAGTTAACTGCAATGTTCACGAAACGGCGGTAAGATTCGGAGTTTTGCACACGTTTGAAACCCGAAAAAAACTAATTTAAATTTATTCATAAAAATAGTTTATTTTTCAAACGAGTAGTTAAATTTAAACCAAAAATTTAAAAAAATTTAAGAACAATAGTATATTGTGCTACAAGTTGAAAAAGCGAGAGATTTAAAACGAGTGTGAAGTTAGCTACCCGAGCGGAGCGAGGGTGGCTATCACACGAGTT
>CAKNYM010051689.1:220840-255042 GCA_932195095.1 Andricus curvator
CGGTTGTAAGAAAACTCATCCTATTAGAGTATGAGTACTCTTACAAAAGAGATATTAGGCCACGCCTACCGGCGCTTGCGCGTGACCTAATATCTCGTTTGTAAGAGTACTCATACTCTAATAGGATGAGTTTTCTTACAACCGTAGCAAGGCGAAGTTCGAGCTATTTTCGCAAGGGATAACGGCTTTAAAAGCATGAATCTTTGTACTTTTTTAGGATAAAGGGATTCCTGCTTAAAACGAATGAATTTCGTACCAAGATAGCAAGAATGAAACCTACGACAAAAGCATGACTAGTGCTCTTACTATTATAGGCATATTTTTTTCTCCGTGTAGTTGAGAATAAAAATTAATGCAAAATAAGGAACAAATATTAAAGTAATCATAAGCAATAAAATTTGTGCTTTATTTTGCAATATCTGAATAAGCAATCCCAGGCCGAGGTACAGAAATAAATGTTATATACATTTGATATGATAGTGTTGCATAATGTAGAAAAGTTCGCATTTTGGACAGAATCGAGAGCGAAGCGCGAGATACATGATGAGAATGTATTCGTTAAAGCCGAAGGAGCTTTAACAAAAGAGAATTCACAATCACCAAATTACAGTTGTCGATGATTTGACCTTTAATTTTAAAAGGCCTGTGCACAAATGTGGGTCAGAAAAGGCGGGTCAAGTTGGTTGAAAAACATTGATTTGTAACGCTGTAACTTGCAAACGGTTCGTCCTATGAAAAAATGCAAAGGCAAAAAAATTTCATTTTTGTTCACAGATGCTAAAAGCTAAAAACTTTCTTAGAAAAAAATGTTGTTGATAATTAATGAAATTGTTAAAAGTAATCAGGGTTTTGAAAAAATAACCAATTTGTTTGTTTTTTTTTTCTGAAAAAAAATCCATTTATTTCAAATTGGTCAACATTAACCCGTGCCTCCGGGTTTTTGAAATTAACGTGGGGGCTTGAATTTGAAAGCTGGGTTTTCGAAAAAACTGAAAAAAGAAGTACTTGTTATTAACTTTTTGTACATTAAAGTTCAGTCACCTCTTAAGGAATGTTCAGGTTATAATTTGTGCCCAATTATTTTTTATTTTGACCCCCCAGTCCTCTAGTATTGTGCCCGGAAGATGCCCCAAAAAGGGCAAATAGGAGTTTTATTTTTTATACCATGGTACTTTTTCCAATTTTTCATCATGATTTTCTTTCGATAAGCGAAAAGTTTCCAAGTATTTTTCAACTAATTTTGAATTTATTAAACAATTATTATTGGTTTAAACAATTTTTTTCTTCTGCAAATCGTGAAAATTTGTTCTCCGGGATGAATGGTTCACTTGATGATTTTAAAGAGTGATAATTCTTGTTTAACATGTTTCGCAATTATTTAAAAAATTTTAATTTGTTCAAACAATTTTTTCCCCTGTCAATCTTGAAAAATTATTATTTGCTGGAATTAATCTCACAATTAACGAATGTTAAGAGCAATCTATTTTTTAAACGATATTTGGCAATTATTTATATAATTTTCATTTGTTTAAACATTTTATTTCCCCTTTAAATCTTGAAAAGTCCGGAAATAATATAGTAGTTAATGAATGCTAAGCATTACATATTTTGTGAAAGATTGTTTGCAATTATTTGTAACATTTTCATGAGTTTAAACATCGGTTTAAATAATTTTTTTCTTCTGCGAATATTGAAAAATTACTATTTCCTGGAATTAATAACGCAGTTAATGAATGTTAGGAGTGATATTTGTTGTGAAAGACAGTTTTCAACGTGACCGCGTGACTCACTCGGTGAGGAAGGGGTAATGTGGAGGAGGGGGTATAGATTTTTAGATTGATCTAGAATTCCCATATTATTTATTTAAATAGCACGTTCCTCCCGCAACAATACTTCGACCCATTCCAGAAAATAATAACTTTTCACGATTTAAACGGAAAAAAGTTGTTCAAACAAATAAAAATTATTTAAATAATTGGCAAATATCATAAGCAAAAAAAAATTAATATTAACTTTTGTTAATTATGTCATTAATTCCAGAAAATAATACATTTTTATGATTTGGCGAAAAATATTATAAAAATAGAAGTTGCTTAAACAATTTCAAAATATGTTAAAAAATATTATTTTTGACATTCATCAACTATATCATTTATTCCAAAAAATAGGAACTTTTCACGATCTACTGAAAAAAATTCCAAACATATCAAGAAGTTATGAGGGATTCCAAAGGATTTCAACAAATTTCAAGAAACTTCCTAAAAGGATTTTAAGTGTTTTCTAAATATTTTAACTAATTTAAAAAGATTTCATTGATTTTCAAGAGATTTAAAAAGATTTCCACAAATTTCAAGGAATTTCTAAATATTTCGAGGGAGTTTAGAGGATTTTAAAGATTTCCAAACATTTCCGGGGATTTTAAGGATATCCAAAGGATTTCAAGAGATTACACAAATTTTAAGGAATTTCAAAAAAATTTGTAGGATTTCCCAATCTTTCAAGATGTTTCTATTGAACTTTGGAAAATACATTTAATTTAATTTGAAGGGATTCTTAGCTATTTCAAATATTTCAAGAGATTTTAAGGAATTTCAAAAATTTTCACAAGATTAAGGGATTCCCATGATTTATAGGGATTCAAACGGGTTTTCAAGAAAATTTTGATTTCGTTCGAATTCCAGTGAATTTCCATTAATTTTCAGTGATTTTGTCCGATTTCATAAAAAATTCAAGGAATTTTAAAGGTTTCCAAACATATCAGCAGGTTTTAGGGGTTCTAAAGGATTTTAACAAATTTCGAGGGATCTTCAAGGATTTTAAAGCTTTTAAAGGGATTTTATGGGATTTCTTAATATTTCAACTAATCTTAAAAGATTTCATTGGTTTTCAAGAGATTAAAAATATTTCGACGGATTTCAAGGATTTTCGAAACGTTTCAAGAAATTTTAAAGGAATTTTACTTTTGTCAAAAATGTCAAGGGATTTCAACGAATTATATAGGATTTTCAAATATTTCAAGGGATTTTTAGTGAACTTTAGAAAATAAATGAAATTACAATAAGAGCTTTCTAGCGATTTCAAAGGTGCCAAGGGTTTTTAAGATATTATATCTCCAAGGATTTCAAAGATTTCTGGGATTTTAACGTTTTTTCTAGAGAATTTTAATGAATACGTTTAATTCAAATTATATTCAAGGGATTTTAAGGGATTATGAAGGATTTTAAGAGATATACAAATCTTCAAGGGATTTCAAAGAATTTCAAAGATTTCTAGACAAGTTTGGAAAATAAATGAAATTTCATTGAATTTCAAGGGATTCTCAGCGATTTCACAGATATCAATGGATTTTAAGGTATTACAAAGAATTTCACACAATTTAAAGGATTTCATTAAATCTCCAAGGATTACAAGGTATTTCAATGATTTCTAGGGATTTTAATGTTTCTTCTAGAGAACACTAATTAATAAGTGTAATTTAATTTATATGCAAGGGATTTTAAATGATTTATACTTTACGAACTAAATTAAATTTTATTTCAAGGGATTTCTACGGATTTCAACAATTCAAGGAGAGAAGATTAAAATTTATAGGACCTCTAATTATTTTGAATATTTTTGGGGATACTTAAATTACTGTACGTAATTTATGGTTTCAAGAAATAAAAAGAGATGGGACTTGAAACTGATGAAAATTTTTTGTGTTTAAGATAATACATGCTTTGCAGAGTGAAAACTTCATTTTCAAAATTCTCTGATTTTTCCTTGACCAATTTTTCATTTTCCTTGACCAGCATTTTAATCTTGTAATATTTTTCACACAGGATCTTTTATAAACGGAATAAAACAATATTTTAGATACAAATTTATAATTTTCATATTTATTTATTTATTTATTTTAAACAAAAAAAATGACTTTTTTACTATTAAAGATGATTTTTAACATAATACTTGAACGTTCAACCTAAAAAGATAAATTATCAACAAAAAAGTGCAATAGTTAATATTTCAACGAAAGGAGGTGAAATTTTATTAAAAAAAAAATGAATTTTGGAACAAAAAAGACGAATTTCCAACAAATAAAAATTTTTTAGTGTTGGAAGAAAAAAGTTCACCTAAATTATTGAACCTTCAAGCCAAAAGACGAATTTTCTGTAGAAAAATTTAATTATTAACCACAAAATATGAATTTTCAGCAAAAAAATTATTTTCAACAAAATAGTTGAATTTTCAACCTAACAGATAAAATTCATTAAAAAAAAACAACCAATTTTCGACAAAGTAGTTCAACTTTTACCTACGCAGTTGGATTTTCAATTAAAAAAGATTAGTTTTTAACAAAATAGTTGCACTTTCAACCAAAGAGATAAATTTTCATCCAAAAATATGAATTTTCAAAATAAATTATTTCTTAACAAAGTGGTTCAACCAAAATTAGCAAAAAAAAAAAAACAAAGAAGATTCATTTTCAATCAAACAGTTGCATTTTTATACAAGATGGATGACATTTCTACTAAGACAGATATATTCTTAAATCAAAAAGACGAATTTTCAACAACAAAAATTTGACTTTTCATCCAAAAAAGATTTTCGTTTGATTTTTCGACATCAAAACATGAGTTTTAAACAAGAGCTGAATTTTCCACGAAGGTATTTGAATTTTCAATAATTTAATAACAAAATAAAAATAATTTTAAATAATAAAATTTATAACTAAAAAGATAATCTTGAGGAATTAATATTCAGACCAGAATCTTAAACCTATAATCTTTTATAAACGGTACAAAAAAATTTCAAATTTAAATTGAGTTACAGAAATTCCCGGAATTTTGCAAAAAAATGTTCTAAATCCCTGACTTGTCCCTGACCAATAAAAGTCCCTGACTTTTTTTAGAATGTTTGTTGGCTAGCTTCGTTTTTCACTCACCAGGCTTCTTTGGCGTGTAAAGTTAAATTCATATTAAATTTTCGTTATACAATTACTGCGAGCTATTTGTTTCATTTGCGAATTTCCAAAATTCAAAATCTCTCGACCCCCCCCCCTCCTACCCTTGAGCTGTTACGTAATTTAAGTACGGTTCCTTATGAGTGGTCTAAAATAAACCGTTGTTTTGTTGTTTTTGTGGTTTGGTTGCGGAATGAACGTGTCATTTGAATAAATAACACGAGAATTCCAGATCAATCTAAAATATCTATACCTAACACCTATATACCTATCTACCTTATACCTATATACCCATCATACACACTACTATTTTCCAACCGAGCAAGTCACGCCTACCCCGAAAGGGAAATGGCTTAATGGTATAATAATAATAATAATAATGCTGATTATCCTATAATTGTTCTCCATATTATAATTTTCTATAATGAATTTCCTATAATCCATTGAATCTTTTGCAATCTCATGCAATCTTTTGCAATCTTGCAATCTTGCTATCTTGCAATCTTGCAATCTAGTGTACACTAAAAATTCGAGTTATTAACCCCTCGGGTTCTATTTGTTCTATTTGTTTCTATTTGTTCTATTTGTTCGAAAACCGAGATTTCTCCATTCAAAACCCCATGTTAATTTTAAAAGTCGCAGGCATGTGTTAATGTTGACCGATTCGAAAGAAAATGGAATTTATTTTTTCGGAATATAAACAATGGGGGGGGGGGTCGATCACCAAAAATCGAAAGTCGAATGTTTGGACCCGCCTAGTGTTAGTGGCGAATGGACTAGTAATAGGGTATGTGTGGGTATTACTGTGGATGCTCTCATTATTGCGGTTGCAAAGATAAATAATGATTTAGAATGTTTTGAATGTATATAATGCTTTGAAACAATTCAGAAAATTATTATGTGATATATGTTTAATTATCATCAATAAATGAACTCCAGTTACTATGTTTTTAACTAATTTGTTGCAATTTGAATCTCGCATGCTTCCGATACTGATAGTTTTACTGCTTCGATTTGTAGGCGGGTCATGAATACGTTCTGAAAAACTAATTCTATAATTTCGTTTCGGGAAACTGAATATTGATAGCAATATTTTTTTTAATAAAGAAAATATATAATTTTTCTCAAAATGCATGCTAAAAGACAAGAAATACGTATTTCTATATATTTTTTAAGAAAGCAGTATTTGGCACACGATTTGCCTTGTTGCATGTTTTACCGCGGCTTTCCAGGCGCTATATCATAACCTCAAAACTAACCTTACTTAGTCGCCAGTGATAATGCCTGTTATTGTCTCAGTGTGTCTTTCACCTAAGTGATTTTTAATCCATGTGATCAAAAATATAAAACATAATTACAAGGTTTAAATTTCCTAAATTATTGGTAACTCCACTTAAAATAAAATATCAGTATTACAAGCGTAGTAATTTTGTTACCGCAGTAGTTGATGCGCAGTAATTCATGCAAACCCGCAGTAATATCTACATGGAACATTTTTTTTAGATTCGCATTTTTCACGTAAATCTAATTTCTTTTCACGTTCTAACGACGGAATTCTATTAATTAAATACCAAATATTGCGTCACAAATTAATGCGTAACGAATTTCTCATTCAAACACTTGTTTTTTATTTTCAAATGTCTTGATTTTTTTCCGCAGTAGTAGCCACACTTACCCTATATCAACTTAGATCTTGATAATCTAACGGTGCAGAACTGAAGGTTAATAGTCTTACAGATAAGAGTTTCAGTCAGAGATAATGAGAGCATAGTTTTTAATGTGCCCTTCAAATATATTGGCCGTCATTTGGAAGAAAATATCGCTAATAAATACACAGGAAAATCATTATTTACAATTAATCACTAACAAAACTCTTAACGAAATTCTTCAAGAATCAGGCTTCTCTACTTAGTAAAATGAGAATTTCTGTTTGTAATCTCATTTTAATCTTGTCGATTATAATTAATTGTATTGGTAAGTCACAAGAAATTATTTAGTGATTATTTTAACTTAAGTTGACTTCAAATTCATATTAAAATGGTTCCATTATTTGATATATATATATATATATATATATATATATATATATTAATAATACTAAGATAAAATGCTTATATCGAAGTAGATTTTTGTAAAGCTGAAAAATGTTACTTGTCTTTCTTTAGTAACAGGAAATTCAAACATAGCTAAATCTTCCAATTAGTGAAAGTTGGTGTTTTTATTCTATTTTGTGTTTCAAGTGTTCATTATTATTGATAATATTTAAATTTTAACAAACGTTGATATTTGCTCTATTTTGCAATATTTTCCTAAAGAATTGACACAATTACTTAATTTTAGGCTCATTTTCATAATTATTTCATCATTTATTTTTTTATATTGTCTTTTGCAGATTGCTATTCATTCGACATGGATTATGACAATTCACGTTGTAAGCAACCAATACATAATAAAAGTGGACCAGGGCATTCAAAAATAATAAAAATTATGAAAAGCAACAAAAGTGCTAATAAAAAACTATAATAAGTGTTTCTCCACCTGGTTCGATTATTACAGTGTATTGATATAAATATGTTAATAAACCCTTTGATTTAATCATTAATCAAATTGGAATCCGTGTCAATTATTTTATATTAGCCCTATCCAGAAAGAAGACAGTTGATACAAATTATGAAATTGAAAATGGGCTGTTGCATCAATTTTGGAAAATATATTTTTTAAATACTGCATAAAAGTCTAAAAAATGTATTGCATTTGAAATTTTGTTTGAATTTGTTTGAATTTCTGAGGAAAAAAATATTTTAAAAAAAGTATCGAAAACCCTATTTCAAACGACTCTGTGACCTTGAAACGTCACCTCCTGCAAAGTGCTGAAACAATAAGAATAATGGTATGCGGTGGCACATTCGCTCTGCTACATTTTACAAATGCCGGTTTTAGTGAAATTCTAAGCATTTTATAGTACATTATGCAACAAGGGGAAAAATCTACTTTTGCCTCGTGTTGCATATAGTATTTTATTCCACTCTCGACTGAAAGGCCACTTTTTGGTCCTGAAAAGCGGGGTCGAAACAACTTTGAATTCTGTTCGATTTTCTTAAAAAATTTTTAGGAGATTTTTTGGAAATTTTTCGAAATTTTTGAATTTTTTGAAAATTTTTGGAAAAAAATTACTTTTGTCCCGGTAAATTTTACTTTCGCCTCGCTAAATTTTACTTTCGCTCGCTAAATTTTACTTTCGCCCCGCTAATTTTACTTTCGCCCCGATAATTTTACTTTCGCCCCGATAATTTTACTTTCGCCCCGCTAATTTTACTTTCGGCCCGCTTGTTTTACTTTTGCCCCGCAAAACTAGTTTTCGGGAAAAATATGATACTTTCGCCCCGCTTATCAGGGGCAAAAGGTGGGTTTTCCAGTCGGGTGTGGAATAAAACACATTTTTTGGGCCTTTTTTCATACTTTTCTAACACGTTTTAAATAATAAACGTGAAAATAGGTTATGTTTGCTCTAATTTAATCACTAGCGGCCGTACATTAATTCCCCCATCAACCGCGCCAATCAAATTGGTGTTCACTTCCAACGCTAGCCCAATCAGAATACCTCATATTCCCGCAAACATTTTTAAATGTATACTCATGTATACTTTTTAAACATTGAAAAAATATTCAACCTTATTTTTAAAAACTTTCCTCAAGAAATTATAATCAATTGTTAGTGCTATTTTAATTTACCTAGAAAAAAAATTTGATAATATGCAACAATGGGATGGTGATATTTCGGTTTTTTTAAAACGTTTTTGCCGAAAATTTACATTTTTAAACAATAATCATTAGATTTTAAAGTTTCATAATTTTTGAACAATTTTAGGTTACGTGAGCGTTTTGTACAAAAAATTAATATTCTAAAATAAAAATCATTATATTTTAGACAATATATTCTTTTGATCATACCTCAATAGAAAATTCGACTTTCGATGCCTGTCGAGCGGGTCGAAAATCAAGTTTTCTACCCTAGGGAAGAAAACTCGATTGTCGACCCGCTCCAAAGGCATCGAAAGTCGAATTTTCGATTATCGATATAATGAAAAATTGTATGCATGACTCGGGTCGAGGCAACGATTTCACTCGTGTGATTTCACATTCGTGAAATCTTTGCCTTTCCACCCTCGTCACGCAATATACTATAATTTTTGAACAGTTTCAGGTTATATTTACGTTTTTCACAGGAAATCGGTTATCTTAAAAATTCGAGAAAAAAAAATAGATTTCAAAGAAGATTCACAACTTTTTAACAGTTTTAGGTTATGTTGACATTTTACACCAGAAATCGGTTATTTTAAACAAAAAACATTAGGTTTAAAGGAAGATTTACAGTCTAAAACAATTTTTTGTTATGTTATTGTTTTTTGTCGAAAATTGGTATTTTTTAAAGAAAAATGCAATATCAATTTTGATCAATTATACAAAATATTATCCTTGCTTGTCTTTTTGATTTGAAAATGGATCCCTTTTAGTAGACATTTAACCTTTTTTGGTTAAAAAGTCAGCTGTTTGATCAAAAATTAATCTGTTTTGGTTAAAGATTCATCAACTTAATTAAAATTTTATGTTTTAGGTTGTAAATGCAAGACTTGGTTTAAAGTTGAACTACTTTGTTAAGAACTCTATTTTTTGGTTGAAGATTCATTATTTTAGTAGAAAAATCATCTGTTTGGTTTAAAATATAACTATTTTGTTGAAAATTAGTTTTTTTTTCTTGCTTGAATTATAACGTTTTTAATTTTATATAAAAATATTTTTGGGTGAAATATCAACTTTTACATTTTTTGTTGTAACTATTCCATTTTTGGTTGAAAATTGATCATTTTTAGTTCGAAATTTAACTATTTGGTTGAAAATTAATGTATTTTATTGAAGATTAGTCTTTTTTGGTAGAAAATGAATTTTCTTATTAGAAATTTTATCTTTTTCGCTTCAAAATGAAACGGTATGGTTAAAATTTAATCTGTTTTTGTTGATGATTCTACTTTTTCTGTTGCAAATTAGATTTTTTTGGTTAAATAAAACTTTTTTGATACAAAATTAAAAACTTTTTTGGTTAAATTGTCAACTGTGACATTTTTTGTTAAGAATTTGCCTTATTTGGCTGAAAATTATACAACTTGGTTGAAAGTTGAACTATTTTGATAAAAATTCATAATTTGAAATATCAATTTTCATCATTCATTTAAAATATTGTCCTTGCTTTTCTCTTCTATTATTTTGGATATAAGATAGTATGAAATAAAAAAATTATATTAGTAATAATTGCGTGAGACAAGAAAAGAATCGCGCGTGTTTATTTTCTTTAGTCTAAACTCTAAAGTAAAATTACAATTTGAAGGGGTTCTGAGTTTCAAGTCTTCTTCAGTGGGTAAAAAGGGGGATGAAAACATGGGAATGTGGAATCAATACTACAGGAAGCTAATGAATGGATGTTTGACGCCGAGGATGATTGTGTGCATTCGATGGGTAGGGTCGAATGTCTACCTTCAAACTTGACTTTCGAAAAACCGGCTGATCTCGCGAGGTGGTTTTCTGCAGTTTTCCTCTCCCCTGGCCAAACGATCAAGCAAAATGCGAGTACTTCTAATAAAGTCGGATGCAGCACTGACAAAATGGTTTAGCTGTCCCAGCCAGACGTTTAGCTGGATTTCGTCTTCTAAGAAAATGTAGGTGTGTTACCTAATTTTCTAGTTGTGTTACCTAAATATCTAGCTGTTTTAACATAATCGGTCATCTAGAAATTATTTAGCTAGTTTGTCTAGATAATTTCTAGATGGAAAAATTTGGCTGCAACAGCTAGATATTTAGGTTACACAGCTAAAAATTTAGATAACACAGCTATATTGTCTTAGAAGACGAAATCCAGCTGAACGTTTAGTTGGGACAGCTAAACCATTTTTTTCAGTGAGCCGCGGGTTATCATTGGTTGTGATTGAATTTATACGGTGATTCTAAGCCCACCTTAATAAAAGAAACATTTTTACAGGTCCATACCGAGTCAAGTGGAGTTGTCTGGCGGTATATGTACTTTTGCTAAAGGACTTAAATTATATACTTGAACAGCGCGTGTGACCCGCGTATAAGACCTTTGTTACACCGGGGTTTTAAAATAAAACGCATACACGGAAAAAATTTATCCGTGAAAAAGTCACAAACTTGTAGCTAGGTCTCAGATACGAGATAAAAAAGTGAAACATTACATCCTTATTTCTATGAGAAATGTATGGATAAATTTCGAAGTTTTTTAGGAGCAGTTCGAATTTCCTACAAACAGTTCCTGAAAATTTCAGACTGAAACATAAAGAGGACAAATTTTATTTGTGCGATTTAATTTATATTAATTTATAAATTCGCAACTCAGAGGATTCGAACCCTCAAAGACTGCTGACAACACCAGTTTTGTAAACATATAAACCAGGAGTGCGTAAACACGCGCAGCCATCGAGGCCAAACAAAATACGTATAATAAAACTTCTAGCCACTCATCCGACGAACTCGAAGCACACATACGAGCGCACACACGCTCCGCGCGTTTGGGCGAGCGTGTGTCCGGGCCACGCACAGGCGAACCTACTTTCCAGTTCCCAGATTTGTCGGGCAAGCTCGTGAGTGCTCTGAGAATCTTTTCCCAATCACTCGTAATATTTTTGTAATTATTCACGTAAAAAAAGTGATGAACCGTTTTAGAATTTTCACATCGAGTTCGTCAATTCTTTCTCAAAGTTCGCAGATTATTTACGAAAATACATCAATATCCGATACATTTTTCTCATATCCGAGACCTAACTACTAGTTCGTGACTTTTTTACGGATACATTTTTTCCGTGTAGGCCAATAATAATAATAATAATGAATGGATTTCCAGTTTTCGACACTCACCAGTGGCTGAGGTGACGAAAATTTCTTCGGTTGTTCCTGAGTCTCCAGAACCCTCTTCACAATCTTCTTCGTCGTCGCAAGAAGGCCTAACTTGAATATTGTCCTTATTGTTGTAGCCCTTGGGTCTTAATGTCGCTGGCGACCTCGTTGGTGCCACATAGACTGGCGTTATCAGATCATCTAAAATAATTGAAAACGTAATTATTATCTACAAATATAGACAAAAATCGATAGCTATCTAAAGACTCGAAAGTATTAAAGATTTGAAGAACACGGTGTGTCTCGAATGAGTTCAACCCAAATTGAAATCTCATTTCTGTGATACCCAATGACTATTTCGAGACCGACAGGAAAAAAAATCCTTTAGGGGATTTTTGAATGATTATAGCGTTCACATTCATAAAAAAAACCTGAAAGCACGTGCAGATTTGGGGCCGTGCATAAATTGCGCTGTCTTTTGTGCAGGTGGGGGTGGGGGGGGGGCCCACGATTTTTTTATGCTGTCTTACATGGGGTACAATTTTGATTAAAAATTCATCTTTTTATTGAAAATTCAACTCCTCGGTTAAAAGTTGAACTACAGTGAACTCTTGCTTATTTCAAGAGACACTTATTCCAAGGCTTACCTATTTCAAGTCCCCCATGCTGTGATATTCCAAATTGCGCAGTTCCGTCACCTCCCATCACGGTTCCTGTACGGTCTCGCCCGAGTTAAGGACTGACCAATTAAAAAGAGGCCCAAAGAGCGGGAAGCCTTCGTTGGTTTGAATTGAGTATTTTAGCATGACGTCATGGGAATGTATACGAGTTTTTTTTTAGAAAAGATTCTAAACGTAAAAGTTAGTTAGAAATGTACGAATAGTAATATTTGGCAAGTGTAGAATGTATTTTCTCACTCAAGTTCCATTCTTTTGTCGATTGACGACCTTTCAGTTTCACGAAATAAAATTAAACACCCAAAATTTGAGGTGAGTATATCAGATCGATTTGATCAGAATCGATTACTCTAACCTCGAATTTCGGATAGTTGATTGTATTTTGTGAAACTGCAATGTCTTCTACCGATAAAAGGATGAAACAGAATTGCGCAAATGCATCCTACACTTGAAAAATATTACTATTCAGAACTTTCTAACTTACTTTTAAATTTAGAATATTTTCTCTAAAAAGGGGTATGCAGTCCCATGTCAAGATGTACCAACTATGCTAACCTTCTTGACATTTCCACCTATCCTATAATAATGGTAACGTCATGCTACAATACTCAATATTCCGCGAAATATTTGAGTCGTTTTTTGATTCTATTATATTGATTTTCAGTTGGCAAATTGTACTATTTCGAGGAAATGTTATATTAGTCACATCGTATGTCAACAAAAACACTTGAAAAACGCTGACATGCATGATGCGCAAATGCGTACACATGCTTACAGCACGCGCATCGATACAAGGCCGGGACAGCCAATGAACGTCGCTTAACAAAATCACCTCACGACTCGCGGTAGAGGTGGGGTCAATATCCAAATGTTTACGTTTCGAGGCCCTTGAAATAGGCAAGAGTTCAATTTACTTTGATAAAAATTAATTTTTTTGGTTAAAGATTCATAATTTTAGTTGAAAATTCAACTGTTTGTTTGAAAATTAACTTTTTTGTTGAAAATTTATATTTTTGGTTTGAAAATGCAACTGTTTGATTAAAGATTCATATTTTTGGGTTGAAAATTCGACTGTTTTGTGCAAAATTCGACCTTTAAGCTTGAAAATATTATTTTTAAATGAAAATTTATTTATTTCATTTTTGGCTAAAAAGAGATCTTTTTTAGACTTTCGTCTTTTTTGGCAGAAAATCAAATTTTTTGGCTAAAAATGCAACTGTTTGGTTGAAAATTAATCTGTTTTGGTTGAGGATTCAACTATTTTGCTGAAAATTCGCCTTTTTTGATTAAATTATATTGTGTTTTATTTGAAATGAAAATATTTTTTGTTCAAATATGAACAATCATATTTTTGATTGAAAATTCATATTTTTAGGTTAACAATTCAACTCCTTCGTTGAAAAATGAATTACTTTTTTGAAAATTCATATTTTAGTAGAAAATTTATATTTTTGGTTTAAAAATTCAAGTGTTTGATTGAAAATTTATATTTTCGGTTGAAAAATTTGACTGCTTTGTGGAAACTTCGTTCTTTAGGCTTGAACATATTGTTTTTGAATGAAAATAAAATATTTTTGTTAAAAATGCAACTGTTTGGTTGAAAATTAATCTGTTTTGTTTGAGGATTCAACTGTTTTGCTGAAAATTAGCCTTTTTCGATTAAATTATAATATTGTGTTTTCTTTAAAATAAAGATATTTTTGTTAAAAAATTAACTATTATATTTTGTATTGAAAATTCATCTTTTTAGGTTGACAATTCAACTCCTTCGTTGAAAATTGAACTACTTTCTTAAAAATCCATTTTTTTGTTGAAGATTCATAATTTTAGTAAAGAATTTATCTCTTTGGTTGAAAATTAAACTAGTTTGTTAAAGTTTGCCTTTTTAGGGGCAAAAATTAATTATTTTAACTGAAAATTTAACTATTTCGTTGAAAATTAACTTTTTATGTTGAAATTTCATATTTTCGCGTTGAAGATTCAACTTTTTTTTACAGAAAGTTCGTCTTTTTTTTGGAAATTCAACAATTTAGTAGAAGATTCGTTTTTAAATTTAAAATTGATTTTTTCGAGTGGAAATTTAACTATTCCATTTTTTTAATAGATTTTTCTAATTTAAGAAATTCAGAAATTTGGTGCAAAATTTCTGTAGTTTGTTGCAAATTCGACTTTTTTGGTAGAAAAATAATTTTTTGGTTGAAAATGCAACTATTTGGTTAAAAATTTATGTATTTTGTTGAGAATTAATTTTCTATCAGAGAAGAAGAATTTTTAATAATATATGTACATACATTTTTAAACAAATATTTGAATTTTCAACTAAAAAGATTAATTTTCTACCAAAAAAGACGAATTTTTAACAAATGACATAAATTTCCCCCGAAGTACTTGGAGCAATGGATGTGATGTTAGTTAAAATTTTATTTGATTAATTTTCAGTTTATATTTTTCCGCTTTGAATTTTTTTGCATAAATGGTTGAATTTAAAACCAAAAAGATCAACTTTTAACCACAAATGGAGCAGTTAAATTTTAAACTTTAATATTTTTACTAATGGAAGATATTATTTACATTTTGAAACGACAATTAAACAATGATAACGAGGAAGAACCTAATAAAAAAATTAAACTATCAGGCGAAAACAATGCGTCATAAAAATAGTATATAAAATCGACGTAAGTCCGACGATGTAGACCAAATACTTTGTGCAACGTTTTTGTATTATTTCTTCTATAACATATGTGGATTTAAAAAATAAAATCTATAAGCTGGGCCAGTACACGTCAGAAATATCATTATCTCCAGGTGGTTGTTCGATTTTAATCAAACTTTGTAAAATTATAATGCTGTACTTTATACTTTCAATCATTTTATGAAAAATATTTTACATACAATTTTTGTCTATAGAAAGAATATATGTAAAATTAGCAGAATATATCGAGTAAAACATATTTTTCTTGATTAAATTATGCGATATGTAAAAAAAATTATTTAAAAAAAATTAAAAACAGATTTCCGCAGAAGAAAAACAATTATATATTTTTTTTGTATTTCTTTGTTTAATTTAGCTTTTAATAAGAAAGGTACTGTAACGTTTATGAAGGCGTATAGAAATTTCTATAGACAGGATAATTTTCTTCTTATAATAAAAGAATTTACTTATTTTTACGTAAACAACAGGTTTGATAAAAACGTTCATGTATAAAGAAAGTTATACTAAAATACATTTTACTTTTTGTAATAACTTGCATCATATATGATAAAAATTTGAAAAATTAATTGCTTATGAAAAAAATTCACTACATCACTCAATGCATAATAAAATATTAGTGGCGAATGGATTACTATTGAGCAAAGGCAATAATTGCCGAGCAAATAGACAACTTAAAAATTTGTCAACATATTTCTTAAAAACTGAAATATTGGTAATTACTGCCATTATTCTATATATCATTCATTTTCTTTAATTTTAGACAACTTATATAATAAGAAAAATTAATATTATTTGTAGCATTTATCAAATTGAAATTTATATACTCATATACATGTTATAACGAACAATTCACAATTTATTTTAGAAATAATATTTCTTTTCATTTATAAAATGAAAAATTTCATTACGGTAATATAATTTATAAAGAAGTTAAGTGTTGAACAAATTTAAGAGTAAATTATAATAAATTGAATTATAATTATATTCACAATCTTTTCCAGATGATAACGATGGCAGAATTTACCTACAAATAAATGATGAGAAATCTATTACTCCTTTAACAGAGAAAAAATGAAAAGGAGCTCCTTATTGGAGGCTACAGACATCATCCTGTGGTGCATTCTAATTATTTTATACAAATATTTTGGGACATTAATTAAATATAAATAACATAGAAAAAATAAGTAGTTGGTTCATTCTTTTTCATAAAAAAGAATAATAGGCGCGCGCCTTGGCCAGTCTGCTAGTAATCCTATTATAAAAAGTACATGCATTTCGGCTAACTTCATGCGTAGTCCCTAAACCCTATTGGACAATTCAGTTAGCCATTGACATATAATGTAAGTCACAGCAGGTCACAGTAGAATCAGCCAATCAGCTGTCGAGAATCGGGAGCAAGATTCGATAACTCGATAATTCAAGTAGGCGCAAATTTCAAAAGTCAACATTTCTGGATTAATTATTACAATGAATTAATAAAATAGTTGAAAATTAAGAATACAATAAAAAATAAGTCGAGTTAGTTATCATTCATTGTTAGTCACTCAATACATAGGGGAAAGGGAAAAAAGTGGTTTCAAAATGCAAAACAAAATCAAAATTTTCAGTTATCTCGAAAACGCTGAGAGATACGTGAAAACGAACATTTTCAGGGTTTCAAAGAGGGGAATCGCTTTCGACCAAAATTTTAAGGTTTTTACAGGGGGGGTTTGTTTTCGACCAACTCAAAATAACCAAACTTAAAGATTTTTAAAGTACAAAAAAAAAAAGAAAATTTTGAGTTATCTGGAAAACGGCAAGAGATACGCGAAAACTGAAAACATTTTCAGGGTTTTCTAAGGGGTTCGATCCTCGGCAACCTTGACGTAATTCAGTATACAGATTTTCGAAATTAGGAAAAATCAAAATTTTGAATTATCTCGACAACGGACTGATGTACGTGAGAACTAAGTAAATTTTAAGGTTTTTGTGGAAGGGGTTTGTTTTCGACCAACTCGAACTAACCCAATAAAAAGATTTTTAAATACCCAAAAAAATTAACATTTTGAGTTTTATTTGAAAATGATGATAACAGTAAACAGATTATAAAGTTTAAAAAAAATCTAAAATCTGAATGATCTTGAAATCGGTCAGAGATTTGTAAAAACTAATAATTACAAAGAACTCAAACTAACCCAATAAAAAGTTTTTAAAAATTCAACACAATAATACAAATGAATTTTTAACTAAAAGTTGAATTTTCAAACCAAAAATATGCATTTTTCATCAAAATAATTTAATTTTCGATCCAAAAAAAGACGAGAAGTGAATTTTCAACTTTAAAAAATCAATTTTCTAACAAAAATGGAATAGCCACATTTTCAGTAAAAAAATTCATTTTCAACAAAAAAAACTAATTTTCAACAAAATAGTTAAATTTTTAACTTAGGAAACTTATTTTTAACTAAAATAATGAATCTTTAACTAAAAAAATGAATCTTCAACCCAAAAGATGAATTTTCTACCAAAAAAAAGATACATTTTCAACAAAATAAATGAATTTTCAACCAATCATCTGAATTTTCAACCAAAAAGATTAAATGTCTATCAAAAAATATATATTTTCGACGAAAAGTATAATAGTTAAATTTTCAGTTGAAAAATTAATTTTTAATTTTAAAAAACTAATTTTCAATCACGAAAATGAATTTTCAACCAAGAATATTAATTTTTTTTAAATATATGAATTTTGAAACAAAAATTTGTAAAGGAATTTTCAACCAAAAAGGTTAATTAGTCCAGAATATTAATCTTCTTGGTGTCTAACTCACCATTTTGGTTGAATTTTCATTTATTTTGTTAAAAACTATAGAAATTTTCATCTTAATAGCTGAATTTTCAAGTGAAGAAATTAGAAAAATTCAGTTTCAGAAAAAAACGAATTTTCAACAAAATAGTTAAATTTTTAAGCAAAACAACAAAAAATGAATTTTTAATCCAATGGTTGAATTTTCAATTGAAAGAAAGGATTTTGTACAAAAAACAAAACAAATTTTCAACAAAATAGATGAACTTTCAACATAATAGTTAAATTTTCTACCAAACAAATGAATTGTTGACAAAAAAGTGGAATATTTAAATTTTCAGTAAAAAATCTAATGTTCAGACAAAAAATTGATCGTCAACCAAAAAGATTAATTTTCTACCCAAAAACATCAATTTTTAACAAAATAAATGAATTTTCCACAAAAAGAGTGAATTAGTCACCAAGAAGATTAAAATATTCTACCATAAAAGACGTTTCAAAAAACTACAGAAACTTTCAACCAAATAGCTGAATTTTCAATTAAAAAAATTAATTTACAAGAGAAATTTCAAAAAAATAGTTGATTTTTGAATGAAGAGGTTATTATCAAATGAAGATATATTGGGACAAAAATCCTGGAACCAATGAAAAATTGACAGGGGGGAAAAATTGTTTAAACAAATCAAAATTGTTTAAATAATTACCAAACATCCTTCAAAAATGTATTGCTTTCAACATTCTTTAATTGTGTCATTATTTTCAGAAAATAATAACTTTTTACGATTTTAGGGAGAAAAAATTGTTTAAACAAATGAAAATTGTTTAAATAATTACCAAATAAGTTAAACAAGAACTACTACACTTGACATTCATCAACTTTGTACGATTTATTCCGAAAGATAATAACTTTTCACGATTTACAGGGGGAAAAAATTGTTTAAACAAATAATAATTGTTTAAACAATTTAAAATTATTTAAAATATACTTTAAAACTCGTCACTTATCGATTAAAAATAATTCATGTTGAAATTTTTGTTTAAACTACCGTCTTTAGCATGAATTTGATAGAAAACTGCTATTTTGCATTTTTTGGGGCATTTTCCGGGCACAATTAAAGGAGTTCAGGTGTGTCAAAATTAAAAGCTATTGGGTGGAAATTATTCCTTAAATACTCCTCAAGAGGTCACAATACTTTAATTGACAAAAAATGTATAACAAGTACTTCTTTTTTCCATTTTTTTGAAAATCAAGCTTTTCCCATTTAAAACCCCATGTTAATTTCAAAAGCCCAGAGGCACGGGTTAACGTTGAAAAAAAAAATACGGAATTTCTTTTTTCGGAAAACGAACAAAATGGGGGGGTTTTATCACAAAAAATCGAAAGTCGAATTTTTGGACCACCCTAATGAACATAAATAATGGGACATTTTCCTCAATCTCGACGGTTAAAAATAAAATTTGTATATAAAAATAAACAAAATATTGGAAAATGAACCGAGTTTTTTTCTAAAGAAAGGGTAATTATTGCGCGCGTAGCGCGCACAATGTTCTAGAGATTTAAATTTTAAACGTCCAATTCTGAAATGAGGAAAAAATGGCTCTGGATTTCTGAAAGGAAACAGATCTCCAGTCATTAGGGATTTATGAATGGGATCAATGGGATCAAAGTGGCTTCTTGATTGGTCTTCCGATGACAATTAAATTCAGTTTTTAGTCAGTCGGAGAAGATTTTTTAGCAAGGGACCATTAAGGTCGAGGAGCTGGTAAACGAAAAGAGAAAGGACGTGTCGGAAGTTTATCTCCGGCTGGGGATCCTAAATATGCAAATGAATTGAAGATACAACCGGGCAAGCATGAAAATGAAAAGGTGGCATGCGTGACGACACGTGCTACGTCCTCCAAACGTTTGCATGAGTGTGTGCGTTGAGAGGCACACATGGGCGCACGCACCAATCAATGGATCCAAGTAGGCTTGCTTGTGTTTTTTAAAACTGAGTCAAGCCTTCTCACATTGTTTTTTTCAATCAAGATTTTCAAAGAACAATTATCATCGAATTTATAATTAGAGAGGGAAATATAATTGAAATGGTCCCATTTTTTCCTCTGTATTGGAAAACTCAGAGTGGCCACTAAAATGGTAAATAACCTGGAAGTTTTAGTGATCGAGAAAACCCGGAAACTGATTTGAACTTGTATCATCAATTGGATTTTTTGTTATAAAAAGATTTGCAATAAATAAAAAATTTGTAAAATCATTGGATCGTAAAGTAAAGTAGCACAAAAATCTTTCCAAACAGGGGAAATAGGGTGATTTTTATTTAAGCCACGAAAGAAAAAAATCGTACTACACGTTTTTGGGAAAAAATATTTTTTTAATTTTAGCTATGAAAAATCTCATTTTTCTCGAAAACGACGCAAAATATGAATAGCAGTTCATAGTTCAAAATTGTTTTCCCTCCTAAAGTCTATAAAATTATACCCTTACCAGATGTTTATCTTGTATATTTACTTTACTTTAACTTATTATTTTTAAAAACGTCTGGTATTTTTATAGATTTTTAAATATAGATTATTTATATAGATATAGATGGTAATTTAATAGATTTTAGGAGGGAAAACAATTTTGAACTATGAACTGCTATTCATATTTTGCGTCGTTTCCGAGAAAAATGAGATTTTTCATAGCTAAAAGTAAAAAAATATTTTTTCTCGAGAACGCGTTAGTTTTAGTTCACTGACTGTGTAAAGAACATGTTCCATGCGATTATTAAGGTTCCTGACCTTCAAAGTAAAGAAAAATTGATTTTTATATCTCTAAAATTGAAGAAATATCATTTTTAACGATTCAAAATCTCATTTTTCTCGAAAACTAAACAAAATATGAATAGCAATAGTTCAAAATTGTTCCCCTTTCTGAAATCTATGGAAATGTACCCTTACCAGATGTATATCTTGTGTATTTTAACAAAAATTTTAAAAAGAAATATAAAATAAATTTAGCTTTAATAGAATTTTGATATTTCGTTTGAAAAATTTGGTTAACATAAACAAGATTATCTGGAAAGGGTACATTTTCATAGATTTCAGGAAGAGGGGAACAATTTTGAACTATGAATTGAATATTTTGCTTCGATTTCGAGAAAAATGAGATTTTGTATCATTAAAAATTATATTTCTTCAATTAGAGATAAAAACTAATTTTTCTTCACTTTGGCGCTCAGGCACCTTAATAATTTCATGGAAAATGTTCTTTATATAGTCAATGAACTAAAAACAGACGTTTTTTAAAAAAAATGTTAAGGCTCTTTAAACTAAATGCTATTTTAGTCGATTTTCATTGATTTTGTCTATCTTATTTAAAATTTTTTGTTAAAATGCACAAGAAAAACATCTGGTATTGGTACATTCTCATAGATTTCAGGAAGGGGAACAATTTTGAACTATGAATTGCTATTCATATTTGGCTCAGTTTTCGAGAAAAATGAGATTTTGAATCGTTAAAAATTATATTTCTTCAATTTAGAGATAAAAACCAATTTTTCTTTACTGTGAAGTTCAGAAACCTTAATAATCTCATGGAACATGTTCTTGACATATTCAACGAACTAAAAACAGACGTTTTTAAACTAAATGCTATTTTAGTTGATTTTTATTGATTTTGTCTATCTTTTTGAAAAATTTGTTGAATTATACAAGATTAACATCTGGCAAGGGTCTAATTTTATAGATTTTAGGAAGGCAAACAATATTCATATTTTGCGTCGTTTTCGAGAAAAAAGGAGATTTTTAATGTAAATGTAATTTCGAGTAATGTTCGAGCATAAAAAGATGAATTTTCAACAAAATGGTCGAATTTTCAAAAAAAAAAAGTTAAAATTCAACCAAATACAGTTAAATTTTTTAGCCAAAACAACAAATTTTTCGAAGACAGTTGAGAATTTAAAATTTCTAATGCGAATTTTCAACCGCAGTTAAATTAAACGAAGAATAAAAATGAATTTTTAACAAAATAGTTGAATTCTTAACCAAATAGATAAATTTTTAACCAAGAAAGACGAGTTTTTTTTACCAAGATACGAATTTTCAAACAGTTGAATTAAGTGAAAACAAAAACGAATTTTTAAACAAATAGTTGAATTTTCAACAAAAAAGGTGGATTTTCAACAAACAAGATTAATTTTCTAACCCAAAAGATGAATTTTCATCAAAATACTTCAATTTTCTACCAAATATTTGAATTTTCAACATATAAAGTATAAATTTCCAACCAAAAAAGGAATAGTTAAATTGTCAAATAAAGAAATTAATTTTTAACCAAAAAAAATAATTTTCAACAAAACAGTTAAATTTACAACCAAATAAGAGGTAAATCTAAAAAAAATCAACAAAGTAGTTCAACCAAGCACTTGAATTTTCAATCAAAAAAGTTGAATTCTTTAACAAAATGTTAATTTTCTACAAAATAGTTAAATTTTCTTCCAAATAGTTGAATTTTTATAAAAATAGTTTCATGTTCAACCAAATGTTTATTTGCCTACGATTATTATTATTACTATTCTTACTTAATTCTTAAGATAAGTTATCCTATAATTGGTATATGACTGTTGGATAAATTAATAAATAAATTAAAATTTTTTGAATTTTCAACCAAAAATATGAATTTTCAACAAAAAAGTTAATTTTCAACCAAATAAATTTAATCCCTCTTAAACTACGGTTTAAAGTTGAACTACTTTGTAAGAAATACATTATTTTGTTAACGGTTCATGACTTTAGTTGAACATGTATTTTGTTGTAAATTCGTATTTTTTGGTAGAAAATTAGCCTTTGTTTTGAAAATTCATATATTAGGTTGAGGATATAACTATTTTGTTAAAAAAATCTTATTTTTTCGTTAAATTCAACTGGTTGCAAATTTGTTTTTTTTCTTGTTGAAACGTAATTTTTTAAACTAAAAATTTTTATTCCACTTTTTGGTTAAAAACTGATTATTTTTAGTTGAAAATGCAGTGTTTGGTTGAATTTGTTTAAAAATTCACCTACTTTGTTGAAAATTCAACTATTTTGTAAAAATCATCTTTTTGGTCGAAAATTCAATGGTTTTGTTGACAATTTAAATTCAATTCAATTCTTCTAACGAAGTCTTTTTGGCTCGAAAATTCAACTACATATTTGGTTGAATTTTAATCTTTTTTGTTTGAAAATTCGACCATTTTGTTGAAAATGCATCTTTATTCTTTATATATTGAAAATTTAACTACTTTGTTTAAAATTCGTCTGTTTTTTAAAATTCAACTCTTTGGCAAATATTTTGTGAAAAATTCGACTTTTTTCGTTGAAATCAATCGGCTGAAAATTCGTTTTTGCTGTTGTTGAGAAGTAATTTTTTAAACTGAAAAATTAAATATTCCATTTTATGTTGAAACTTATCTTTTTTAGTTGCAAATTCATGTATTTTGTTGAAATTTTGTCTTCCGGTAGAAAATTAATGTTTAAAAGTTTAACTATTTTGTTAAAATCATATTCTTTGGTGAAAAATTCAAATTCAAATATTT
The DNA here is from genome assembly GCA_932195095.1 of Andricus curvator. Lineage (NCBI taxonomy): Eukaryota > Metazoa > Arthropoda > Insecta > Hymenoptera > Cynipidae > Andricus > Andricus curvator. Next base: position 244,416 of record CAKNYM010051689.1, read on the forward strand.
GGTAGAGGATTCAACTATTTTTTTTTCAATTCGTATTTTTCGTTGAATCCAACTGGTTGAAAATTCGTTTGTTTTTGTTCAAAAATAATTTTTCAAACTGAAAATTTAACTATTCCATTTTTGGTTCAAATCTTGTCTTTTTAGTTGAGAATTCAACTATTTGGTTGAATATTCATGTATTTTGTTGAACTTTCATCTTTTGTGAGAAAATTCAATGGTTTTGTTGATATAATTCATCTTTTTTTTTTAAATTCAAAAATAAACTTTTTTCTTAGAAATTTAACTTTTCTGATTCAAAATTCAAGTGTCATTTAAAAAATTCGTCGTTCGGCTTAAAAATTGGGCTATTTGGTTGAAAATTCATCTTTATAGATTGAAAATTCATAAGTATGTATACCGTTAAAATTTTTAATATTTTGTTGAAAATTAAACTATTTTGTCCGAAAATTCATTTGTTTTGTTAACAATTCGTACATTTGGATTGGAAATTCATTCTTAAAATACAATTGAAGTCCATATTTATAATAAAATTGATTGTTTGATAATATTCAAATTTATTTAATTATTGTTATGAACTTAGTTATTAATTAACTTATAAAGTATCATCTCGCCTAATCCCTAAATATGTAAGATAACTGATTTGAAAAAAGAATAAATAATACAAAAATGGTTTATTTTTAAATATTAAGTAAATTTTTTTAATAAGTATTTAATTAATTTAAATTACAAAAAAATGTTGGTAAGTGTCGCAAGCGACTGTGCCCTTACCAGTATTTGTGTTCCATCCTTGTCTAGGGGAGTGCTAAACGTCTCTCCTTTCATACTACACAACTTGTGTACGACAACCCAGTCCTTATATACTAACCAGTGAAATTCACACATCTTGTGAGAAACCATAGTTTACTTAATAACTCGGGGGAAAAAATTTTAATTCAAACAAAATTTTTTCAATGTAATGCATTTTTTCAAAGTCAATTCCTAAAGTGAGTTTCACTTCAAAATCTCTAGAGGATTATATATTTTTTTGAATTCTCTCTCTTTCCCGCGCAAAACAGTCCCTCAGAGAAGTACAAAATAATTCGTGCACCCGGGGCTTAATAGTAATGTTTTTTAAAATTTGTTCAGCGAGCAAATTTTTAAACTTTTTCTAACAAGTAATAAATGTTTATACTCTTCCTCATAAAAGTTGCATTATTAATTAATAAAAATTATTACCAGACCAATTTTAAACTGAAAATAAATCGACCTTTTACCAGGGTTTCATGAAATGGTAAATGAGCTCAGTTTCTATTAATCGATAGTTTTGTTAATAAAGTAGTAGGTTTAATATTCTGAAGTAAATTTATGAAAGAGTAATGACTCAGGGACGTTCAGAATTATTTGAGCACCCAGGGCATTTTCGCATCCTTACAAATTTTTAATTCAAGGAGGAAATTTTGTAATATTTTGTAAAATTGAGTTATATATTTTTCTGAATAAAAAAACGATTATTATTATTTAATACAAAACCCACTACAAAAATTCTCAAGCGAAAATAAACCTGTTTTATCAGGGTTTCATGAAGCAGTAAACAAGTCAGGATTTCAGTATCAATGGATTGTTTTGTTAATAAATTGTTAATGAAGTATTATTTTTTATATTTTCAAGGTGTTTAAAAGAAAATCAGTATTCAATTATTTGATATTTTTATTTTTTGTTTGAGCAAACTTTTGGGATGGGGGGGGGGAGGGTATAGATCTCTAGATTAATATAGAATTCCCGTGTTGTTTATTTAATTAACAAGTTCTTTCCGCAACACTGCTCTGGCCAATGTCGCTGATCAATCTCTCTAGCAATCATCCCAGGCGAAGAGTTTCACAAAGTCATCATGTAAAGCTCTCCACTAGGGCACATTTGTAAAATTGAATTACTTAATCAAATAAAACTATTGAGATATAAGAAGCATGCTTTGAAAAAGGTAGAAACAATTATTGATTTTGAATTTAACAAGACAGGACGTGCAGAAGAAATTGATTTTATACGCCTGTCTGAGTTTTACTTACACTTACCGGATCCATTATCAACGATAGGAGTACATTCTTCATCCTCGTCATCTCCTGCACAACCACTTCCGGCTCCGGAGAATATTAGGTCGTCCATCACTCCCGGAAATCCGGATGCGGGTGTCTATAAAATAAAAATTAATGTAGATATTTGTTATGAAACCGGAAATTTTATAAAACCATAAAACTATGTTACCAATTTTGGGCTGTTTTTACTCCCCCCCCCCCCCTCTTTGACGATCGTAGGTTTGCCCCTCCCCCAGAGATGTAACGTAGCCCAAAATTTTCTCAAAACATTTCGAGCCGAATTATATTGCATTTTCAACCCGAAAAGACGAATTTTCAACAAAATAGTTGAACTTTTGACCAAACACTTAAATTTTAAATCCAGAAAGACGATATAGTTCGGAGACAGTTTAATTTTCATCAAAAAAGTTTATTTTTCTATAATTCGCGAAAAAGTGCCAGTTTTTCCACCTGTTTTTGGTGTAAAAAGTGATCGATTTTTGGTCGATGACGTGGCGCATGCGCAGTGCCGACCTTCCGGGCAACAGTGACAAAAGTGGACAGATGCAGTGGAAAAAGTAAATGGACAGTGATAAAAGTGAGGCACAGTGACAAAAGTAAATGTTATTTCGGGTGGGTTCGTGCTGCCTCGGGTGTACTCGTGCATCGTGCGCAGCCAACTTCATTCTATTTTCCGACTGTCGTCCCTAACCTAAAATCAATTTCCTGAAAAGTCTCGAGTTGTGTATTTTGTATGTACTTTTGTCACTTGGCAAAAGCAAAAAAACACCGTCAGTTTCTCCGAAAATACTGTGCTTGGTGTTTTTTCACGAAAAATCGGAAATTTTGAAGCCCTCAACTTTATGGGCCAACTATTCAATTGTGAGAACCAGCTTATTACTGCCATATTATTGCCATGGTTTTGATAATTGCCATATTGTCATTGTTGCGTCAATCGACAAAAAATCGCCTTCTTTTTACACAAAAAACAGGTAAACAAAAACTAGCACTTTTGCACAAATTATAGAAAAAGTATCGTGTCCCACACATTGAAAAAGCGACGATTTAAAACTCGTGTGATAGCCACCCTCGCTCCGCTCGGGTAGCTAACTTCACACTCGTTTTAAATCTCTCGCTTTTTCAACTTGTAGCACAATATACTATTTTAACCAAGAAAAAAGACTTTTCTACCATAAAAGTAGAATTTTAAATCCAAAAGGACGAATTTTTAACAGAACAGTTACATTTTTGATAAAAGGAAGATGACTTCATCAAAGCAGTTGAATTTTCAACCTACACAGATGGATTTTCAACTAAATGATCGAATCTTCAAACAGAAAAAATATTAAAATTAAACCAAAAAGAATTGAATTTTTTAGCCAAAAAGAAATTTTTTTTTAAAGACAGTTGCATTTTTTACCCCAAAAGTTAACATTTTACCAAAAAAGTTCAATTTCAATCAAGAGAGACGACTTTTCTACCATAAAAGATGAAGTTTCAAAAAACATTAATTTTTTAACCCAAAAGACGAATTTTCATCAAAATGCATACATTTTCTAAGAAATAATTAAATTTTCAGATGAAACAATTAATTTTGAACAAAACAAAAAGGAGTTTTCAACAAAAAAATGTCAATTTTCAACCACAGAGGTGAATATTACAAAAAAATTAAAATAATAGTTCAACAAGATGAATTTATAACCAAATACCTAAATTTTCAACCACAAAGATGAATTTTCCAGAAAGAAGATTATTATTCTACCAAAAAAAGACAAATTTTCATCAAAAGACATCAATTTTCAACAAATGAATTGAATTATGTAAGAATTATTTATGAATTATGTGAAAGATTTATCTACAAAACAGTTGAAGTTTCAACCCAAAAATATAATTTTTTAAGAAAAAATTTAATTTTCTACCAGATAGTTAAATTTTTTACCAACCAGTTAAATTTTCATAAAAATGGTTTAATTTTTAACCAAAAATATGAATTTTCAACAAAAATGTTCATTTTTAAGCAAATTGTTGAATTTTCAAGCCAATAAGTTCAATTTTCTATACAGAACAGTTCAATTTTTAACCTGAAAATATGAATCTTCAACCAAAAGAAAAGTAATTTTTTTAAACGTAGTTTAATTTTAAACCAAGTAGTTGATTTTTCAACCAAAAAAAGATGAATTCTCAACGAAACATCTAATAGTTGATATTTCAACCGAAAAAGAATTCAATTTTAATATAAAGTAGTTGAATTCATTAAAAAAATACGAATTTTCAACCAAATCGTTTAATTCTCAACAACAACAAATAAAACGAATTTTTAAAAAAATATTTACGTTTTCAACCAAAGACAAGAATTTTCACTGAAATGATGAATCCTCAAAAAAAAAAAAAAATGTCACCAAAAGAATTCAACCCAACAGATGATTTTTTAACCGCAAGAAGATTAATTTTCTAAAAATAGAATAGTTAAATTTTCAACCGAAAATATGAATCTTCAACCAAAAAATGGAATTTTTAACAAAGTAGTTCAACTTTTAACCAAGTAGTTAAATTTTTTACCAAAAAAGATGACTTATTAACAAAACAGTTCCATTTGAAAAAAAAATTAAATTTTCAAGCAAATAGTAGAATTTTTAATCAACCAAAATGAATTTTCAACAAAATACATCAATTTTCAACAAATTTATTGAATTTTGAAGACCAAAAGATGACTTATCTACAAAACAGTTGAAGTTTCAACCCAAAAATATAATTTTTTACCAAATTGTTAAATTTTCATAAAAGAGTAGAATTTTTAACCAAATAGTTGAGTTTTCAACCAAAAATATGAATTTTCGACCAAAAAGTTAATTTTCATTGATTTTTAAAGCCAAAAAGATTAATTTTCTACAGAACAGTTCAATTTTCAACACGAAAATATGAATATTAAACTTAAATGATAAATCTTCAACCAACAAAAATTAATTTTTTGAGGCGTAGTTTAACTTCAAACCAAATAGTTGATTTTTCAACCATAAAATATGACTTCTCAACGAAACATCTAATAGTTGATATTTGAACCAAAAAGATTATAAATGTAATAAAAAATAGTTTAATTCTTTCACAAAAGACAAATTTTTAACAAAAAAGGATGAGTTTTCTACCATGAAAGTAGAATCTTCAATTCGAAAGGACGAATTTTTAACAAAACAATTGAATGTTTGATAAAAAAAAAGATGACTTCATCAAAAATTCTATCAACCAAATAGTCAGATCTTCAAACAAAAAATATTCAATAAATGAATGAATGATGAATTCAACAAACAAACAATAATTAATTTTTAACCAAATATTTTAACTTTCAACCAAGTATTTGAATTTGTGGTAAAAAAGGATGTCTCATTAACAAAATAGTTGCATTTTCAGCAAAAATTTAAATTTTTAACCAAAGATAAAAATTTTCAACCAAACACGGTGAATTCTGAATCAAAAATATAATAGTAGACTTTTCAACCAAAAATAGTTGAATTTTCTTCTTAAGTTCTAGCGAATCAACTCGAATTTAAGCAAAAAAAACGAGAAAAAGGGTAAGTTTCTTGAAAACAAGGGAAAAAAATAGAACTTAAAAAAAGTAAAAATTTATGTGAATTTATTAAATCTTTAATTTATTTAAACGTATTTATAGCATCATGAAATGTACCATTTACCCTCCCCCCTCCTCCGTTTTATCAACCGCGTAGTTTTTGGCGCGACCCCTTGACCCCTAAAATTGGTGACGTACTTTATGGTCATCATAGTTTTTTTATATTCTAATTGTTCCAATTTTATAAATGAAAGCAAAATTGGAAAATTATTTTCGAAGATTTCAACTCTTAGACTTGTGTTTTACAACATCTGTTTCTTTTTTAAAGAGATTTTTAAAGACTTGAAAGACTTCCTAACAACCGTATATAATAGTTATAATGTGCATTTTTGGCAACAATAGTTTAAATTTCCATATTTTAAATAACAATTTTCTAGATTTATGTTAATTGGCATAGATTATTGGGAACCTTTTTGTGATTTGAGTTTCCTTCTTTTTTAAAAAAGAAGGAAACTCAATTCACCATTTATATAAATCATTTCGATGAATTTTCGTTTGGTCTTAACGTTCTTTACATTCAAAATTGCTATCAAATCATGGTCTGGAGATTCCAGCCTACGTTTTTTAATGACATTATGGTAATAAGCTGTTAATTTAATGGTATCTATATTCTCTCTTATTATTCTGCTTAATAGTATTTTTATCTGTTATTACATATGTAAGTCACTTCACAATATTTACATTTTAATCTATAAATTAAATTTTTGTTTTCTAATTTATTTAATTTATGTTTAGGTACATGTCTTTATAAAATTGTTTAATTTAAACGGAACTCTATATACTCATAACTTAAGTTTCTTTAATAAATTTTTTACCCTTTTTAGATTATAGAACGGAATGACAATTATTGTGGTCTTCTTGATTATTTCTGATGATAATTTTGAATATTTAATTCAATGATTCTACTTTTTTAAATGTTATGTTTATGGATTATGATCTATCTACCATACTTTTGATTATTGCTATTTTATATTCCAGTGGATGACCTGATAAAATTTTTTTTTTATTTTCCAAAATTATCATTGTCCCAAATTTATAACTGTTTCAAAAAATGATCTTCCTGGAATTATAATATTTTAATATTGTATAGTGTATGATGATGTACTGTATAATGTTTAGATATTATTATTAAACAATTATGTAAGGCTAAAGATATTTATTAAAGATATCTAATTAAAGATAGGAGAGAGTTGTCCTAAGTCGGCACTGTGAGTTAAGTCGACATCCTTGCGTTTCTCATAGATGGCGAACGTGTCGGCTTAACCATTTTCTCGTATGACAGGTTTGTAGACATGGACGCCATTCTTGTGAAGTAGCTATAGGTGTGTAAATATTTTGAAAAGTTCAATCGAATAAGTGCGTTGGTTTCTGTATTCTGTGTGCTTTCGCCTGATAAAGTCGATTTTTCATTCGGATTTGTGTCGTGTGCGTAATAGCATGAAATGTGTAACATTCGCAGTGGTCCTAAGTCGGCACCAGACAGGTTTTCCTGAGTCGGCACTTTTTTTTTGCTTTAGTGTTATTTGTGTGTTATTTTATTACGTTGTGTTTCAATTACATGTCACTCGTCTCTTTTTGGTTTTTCTTAGTTTGGTTGTATTTTGACTGCATGTTGCTTGTCTCTGGTAGGTGTCCTTTTATTTTCTGTGTCTTCTCATTGACTTTTCGCTGATTCTATTCTCTACACGATTTTTCATTTTTTATTATTTTTTGTCCATTTCCTCCTAAAACTCACATAACCTGCCCTTTTTCTTGGATTTGAACGGAAAAAATTATGTAACGACTCAAGACTAGAGGGTGCCGGATTAGGACCACCATTTTGACAAATAGCAAACATCGACTTCTTCACTTTGCGCATAGAATTTTAGATGAAGGTTCGTTATATCTGACCAAAGACCTTAAAGAGCCATTAAATCAGGCTTACCCTCTGTTTCCGACAAAAACTCTTACTGTGCCGACTTAGGACCACTCTCCCCTACCTATTTAAGGCCAAGATTTTCTGTACATTTATAAATTAAAATTAAACATACTTGCTGCATCCTTTGCAATGGAGCTGCTTTGTCCACTAAACTGCCAAATGGCAGTAATTGGACATCACCTCTAGTTGCTACCTTGCCATCTTTGGCAGCTGCCAATTCCAAAATTCTTGCACCATTTACCACCAATCCAGAAACTACGCCCAAAAATGGCCTTTCCACTCTTCCCCTACTTCGATTCCAGCGTCCTCCTACTTGAATGGTCGATTGACTATTGAAAACTGTCAATTGGTGACCTGAAACATCAAGGTTAAAACAAAATTATCAATGTTCATTAAAATAGTATGCATAGTCTTAATATTACAATAATTGGCAAAAACATCTACAGCCCTTAATTTTGTGAAGTTATATGAGATAATGCTGGTCTTCAATTTTTAAATCAATTGAGTAATAATTTCAACACCTGAAATTTAAAATTTTCAAGAGTTAACGTTTTGGATCAACAAACATATACGTCTACACTGTTATAAATGTTCGGAAACTTTCGACACATTTAGGATACTAAAGTAACTGAAATTTATGAAATTAGTTTGCTGAAAACGAATTTCAGTAACTTTTATAATAAATTTACTACATTTTTATTAACATTTAGAAACGGTATCTGAAAATTACAAATATTTTCCTAAAATTCGTAAATGGTAACAGAAATATAAGTTATCGTGACCGAAGGAAGTGCGCAGCTAGCAACTGCGCACTCTTCGCTTCTCGCTCGCGTTCGAAGCGGACAAAGCATGGTGAAAAAAGTGATGACTGAAAAAAGTATTGAAATCCAGAGTAAAAGCAACGACCTTGAAGTGCGGTTTATGGGCGAATTATTATTATTATTATACCATTAAGCCATTTCCCTTTCGGGGTAGGCGTGACTTGCTGGGTTGGAAAGTAGTAGTGTGTAGGTGGGTATACACTGATAGAAATGGTGACGTTGATTTAACCATACGATCGTAGGCTAAAAAATTACGAGTATATTTATAATATAATACGTGTAATTCAATCACAAAGAGTATGAAATGCACTTACTGAAATATGGCAAATACAACTTATTTATACTTGTGGTACAAAGCCTTAACACATGTGTTGCTATTATATGAAATGTGTAATTCTATAAACATTTACCTGAGCGAACTATTTTGAAAACGTTGTCGTTTAGCAATACCCTTTGAATGACTGATTTACCCGACTCGATTTGTTTTGTTTACAACAGGCGCATCTCAATCGCGCCTGCGCGTCTGCCTCCATAAGCAACAAGAATCGGATAGCCAAAACAGACATCCTGCATGGCTGTATCTATACCAGCGATAAAATAGGGTTCATCTAATCATAAATATTGTTGTACCGCTTATTTATTTCTATCAGTGTATAGGTATACGATAGATAGGTATATATAGGTATAGATATTTCAGATTGATCTGGAATTCTCGTGTTATTTATTTAAATGACACGTTCATTCCGCAACACTGCTCCGACCCAGGTTGCTGATCAATCTCTCTAGCGATCACCCCAGGTGAAGAGCCTCACAAAATTGTTATGTGTGGTTCCCCACTTGGGTCCATTTAGTATCCAAGGTCTTTGTTTCAGGCGTCATTCACACTATTGTCACTCTGTTTACAAACTATTTGTCGCCACACTTTTCTGTCCTGGCATACTACTCTAGCTTCCTTCACGTCCATGCATTTCTTCATGCAAGCTCTCGTGTTTCTATGGCTTCTTATGTCTCTACGGATTAATGTCTCATTTACACAGCAAAAATTGGATCGTTAAAAAAACTCTGTGAACCAGCAGCTCTAACTATTTGAAATTGAACCGCAGCTTTTCGTCGGTGAATTTTGTTAAAATTACTATTTCGCATTCAGGTTATTGAAACTGACTTCTTAAAAGAGTAGGTTGAACAATTTCAAATAGTAGGATGCACTGCACCAGTTGGTAACCGTCCACACTCAGGAGAATAAGAGTTACTATTTCGTGTAGTATGCCTTACTTCTGTGAAGAGTAACTTTGCCGATTTCGCATTGTAACGCATATATGTATATGTATATATGCTCTGCACGCATTCTATACACGATTTATAAATAGATTAGCTCGAAACTTTCGACAACAAAAATGATGTGAAACGTCGATCGATTTGAAAAGGAAAAAATTATTTTATATATGATTATTACTGCACTTAATTTACGATTATTCTTACACAATTGCACGCACAGCGCCTTACACATATGATCGCACGCTCAAACGCTTTGAAAAATCGCCGCCGCTGGGGAATCGAACCCTACCTAACTACCTAAAACCTGTCCTAAAACCTAAATCTAGCGCAAGTGTTAGTCAAGTGAGCTACGGAACCGCTTAGATTTTTCTGACAAACTCTCGGTCAAGCGGTTTCTCTGAGAAAAACGTGGCCAGCTAAGAAATTATAATAAATAATTACTTAAAATTTTTTTAATTAATCTCTCACTGATGATTTATAATATTTTGTAACGAGCTTGGGAAAAATATTTTGCTTAGAAGTATTAACTCACACAGTAAATATATTATTAGTAATTTATATGTATATTATTATAAAATGAATTGAATTACAATTTTTAAAAAGTACATATTTTGTATTATTGAATGTTAAGGCTTGAAAAAATGTTTTCGAATGAAAGTTTTGGAATTTTGATTTGATTTTATTATCATCTCACTTTATTTAAAACGCAACATTCATTTACATAACTGATATATAAATAAAAAATAGTTTAAACATCGTAATACTATATCAAATGCAAAATCGAAATCACTATTTTAAGATGAGACAAACGTTGAATTGTGATTTAAATTTAAATTTTTTGCACAAATGAAATTTTTCTCATGAGATATGGGGATGCTGAATTAGAATAAAAACTGTTTAAAAAAATCTGCCCGCTTCGCGGGCACATTCTCATAGCGCGCTT
>CAKNYM010051689.1:265042-284496 GCA_932195095.1 Andricus curvator
CGGCCAGTCAAATCAATCAATTCTTTCGAAAGTTATCGTGTTCACAGACAGACATACAGACAGACAGACAGACAGACAGACAGACACATTCGTAAAAACCTGTTTTTTGGGTTCAGGGGGTCTCAAAACGTGGACATTTGACAAAAACCGGGGGGGTCAAATTTTACACAAATCTAATACCTTCTCTAGATGAGAATGTAAAAAAAGAAAATATTCGGTTCCGAGAAATTGATATCAGGGTGCCCAGTCTTCCCCTGTTTTTCTTAGTTTCCTCTTTTTTCTTGAAATTTCCCTTTTCCCCCCTATTCTCAAAAACCTTCCCCCTTTTCCCCTTTTCTCTTTAAATATACGATATTTGAAATTGTACCCATTATTGAATAATAATTAAAGCAATTATAGCACTTAAATAAATTATTTATGAATAAATAAGGTACATGTTCCAAGTTCAGATCATTACAAATAAATACTCTTAAACAAATTTGAAGATGAAACATTTTAAAGCAAGTTGAAAATGTGAAAACTGCCGGCAGAAGTTATTATCCAATATAAAATTGGAACAGTTACAAAATATATATTATTTTTTAAATAAGTATTAGAAGATTAATACATTTTAGTTGAAATGAACAAAGTTAAATACCTAATTAAAAAATGGAATATTCCAAACTCATCAACTGGAATTTTAAATGTTCTAACTTGAGCAATTTTTAATTTTTTTAATTTTTACTTGAAAATTTAACTATTGTTGAAACTTTTTTTTGTTGAAAATTATTTCTTTTAAACTCACAATTGAACTATTCCATTTGTGTTTGAAAATTGATCTTTTTTAGTTGGAAATTCAACTATTTGGTTGCATGTTCAAATTTCGTTCAAAAGTTATATTTTTTGGCAGAAAGTTGGTTAAAAATGTAAATATTTGGTTGAAAATATATTTATTTTGTTGAAAAGCTGTCTTTTTGGTTGAAAATCAAACTACTTTGTTGAAAATGCACTTTTTCAAACTGAAAATTGCAATTTTTGATTGAAAATTATTTTTTATATTGAAAGCTTATATTTTTGAGTTAAAAATTCGAGTGTATTATAGAAAGTAGTTTTTTTGGCACGAAAATTCAATAAATAGGTAGAAAATTGGTTTTTTCATTTGAAAATTAGTTTCTTGAAATGAAAATGTAGCAATTCCATTTTTGGTTCAAAGTTGATCTTTTTTATTTTGAAAATTCAAATATTTGGTTAAAAATTTATGTATTCTGTTAAGAATTCGTCCTTTTTTTGTAGAAAAATCATCTTCTTGCTTTAAAATTCGACATTTTGAATACAATTTTTTTTCTTCATTGGCTAAAAATTTTTTTTTGGTTGAAAACTCAACTCTTGTTGAAAATTCGTGTTTTTGGGTTAATGATTCAACTGTTTTGTAGAAAATTTGAATTTTCTCTGGAAAATTCAATAGTTTGGTGATTTTTGAACAACTTTGTTAAAAATTCATTTCTTAGTTAAAAATTCATCAGTTTAGTTAAAGTTTTTTCTTGTTTGTTAAAAAGTAGGTTTTTTGTAGACAATTCAACAATTGGGGAGAAGATTCAGTTTTTTCAATTGAAAATTAATTTTTTGAAACGAAAATATAACTATTCGATTTTTTGTTAAAAACTGTTATTCTTGATTCAAAAATTCAACTATTTTGTTCAAAAATTATCTTACTCATTGAAAATTTAAAATTGCGAAAGTTAAAAATAAATTTCTTGCTTAGTTACAATTTTTTTGAAAATATGCAAAAACATGTTTTTTTTTATTGAGTCATATGCACACATTTAAAAAAAAGTTGAATATGTCGAAACTGAAATGTATTCAGCTTGAACCAAAGAAACATTTTTTTCTTTTTCTTTGTCGGAAAAAAATGTTTGTCGTGAATTAGGATTTTTGGGATTTCATATCTTTCTTTGCGATTTTCGAACGTTATAAACACCACGAAAAAAATGTTTCCCATGGATAAAAAATAATAACATGTTTCTTTGGTTCAAGGTGACTCAATTTCAGGTTCGAATCAATCCAAAAAACATGTTTTTGTATATTTTCCAAAAGTTTTCAATAAGGCAAATTTTTTTGTTTAATCAACAAAAAATTTTAATTGAAAATTTAAGAAAGAGAACAGAAGATATTAACTGATTTCAATTGTTTTAAATTTAGATTGAAAGTATTAATTATAGTAAGGATGAAATGACAAATCTTGGACAAAAATATTAATGAGAACGATGTCAAACATATCAAAATTGTGTATTTAACTAATTTTATTTTTTCCCGGACTTTTTTATTTCACTCTGGATGGGTTTCCAACGATCTAAGTATATCCAATTTTTAAAAATAAATCTTTAATGGCAGAAATAATTGAAAAGTCATTAAAAGTTATTTAAAAATGTAACATTTCTTACGAAAAGGTTGTTTGTTCTTTTCGACATATGAAAATAAATGTTTAATCTTTCCCCTATTTTCCCCTTTTTCGTGCGAAAACCACCCTATTTCCCCTTTTTTGAGCTCCTTTTACGCTGTAATCCCTGTAATATCAAAGATCACGATATCATAGTAGTATGGTAGATTTTATTGTTGTTGAAAATCTGAAAAAAAATTAGAAAATATTTTTTTTTTCATTAAATGGTAGTAATTTTTACAAATATCAATGTGAAAAGGCTGAAAAAATTATTACTCCGTTGAAATTGGAAATTAATTTGAACTCAAATTTTATTACAAATTATTTTTTCATTATTGGTTCAAAAAATGATATGTCGAAAACAATGTATTATTCTACTAAAAAAAAATTCTTCCAAATAATATAATATTTGAACTTAGGTGGCCTAATCAAGTACGATCCTAATCAATTTTAGTGTTATAAGAAATTAAAAATATCATAAGCAGAAAATTCCATAGTAGAAATAATGTAAAAAAAGTATTCTTTTATATATAATTCTTCAGAATATTTTTAAATTCTGAAAATTTTGTACAAAACAAAAAAACAGTATTGAAGTATAAAGTAGAGTTATTCACTATGTCCATTTATAATAATTATCTCAACTGTTATTACGATAAAAGAGAAAACATTATAAAATAGTTTCCGATAATTTATTTAATTTTGTAAAATGTCAGTGCGCGGTCTGTATTATAGATTAAGAAGCGAAAATCTGTTGTTTTACTGATAAGCAAGTTATAAGTCGTCCTTCTTTTTTAATTTGAAACGGACCGCCTAAAAAATGTTGCGGAGGGGGCCTACACGTTTCTAGTTGTGCCACTGAACTCACTTACAATTTCAAATAGTAAGGCTAACAATCTCGCGCAGTGCTTATTGCAATGCGAAAAAGCAGATCGAACTCACTTGCAAAAGTCAAACTCACAATTCTTTGCTTACTATGAAAATTAGTTATTCATGCAGTTTACATTTTCAAATGTACTATTTCAAATAGTTATTGAAGCTACTTGTTCTAGTAATCTTTCTTTTTACAATTTGAAGTAGTAATGCTGACTTTAGACTTTGTACATTTTGAGATCACTATCTCATTCGGTATCAAAAACTATTTGAATTGTTTCTTGTGCAATGCGAACACGTAAACTTCAAGTTAACAATACATCAAAGTGAATCTAACTATCTACTTTTTTCCGTGTACAGATTCTAAACATTCTTTCGGCGGTTTACCTCTGGGCATTCTGCCATTTACTTTACCTTTATACACTTGTTTGGTCAGTCGTTCATCTTTCATTCTTTCAAGATGACCGAACCATCTTAACTGATTTCTTTCCCATATGTCAACTATTGTCTCTCCTGTACCACATTCTTTGAGGATTATGTCGTGAACTTCTAAAAAGGTAAATCAGGACCTCAAGTGTTCATAGTATGAAGCAACAGATGCCTACTCAGGGATTTCCTGTTCTGTGGCGTAGTATAATATGTGTCATAGAACAAATGTCATATAACAAAGAATATCAATATACAAACGTCGATATGCTCACGCAGTTTAAACAAAGATTCCAGTGAAACCAACTTTTATTGATCCAATGTTATTTCATACTGAGGCTACAATTTGAATATATAAAATCTTGAAAAAATTAAGAATGAGAGCCACTTCAATTTGAAATTTAAATTTAGACTTTTTTCAAAGTTACGAAAGCTACTATTATTTCGTCAATTGACGATTGATTCGGTGAAATTAAAGAAATCCTATTTTTCTTCAATCTATTTGGTTGGAAATTTATGTATTTTGTTGAAAATTCATCTTTCTTGGTAGAAAATTCAACTTCTTTGTTGAAAGTTGATCTACTTTCTTGAAAGTTCTTTTTCTTTTTTTTTATTATTCATAACTTTAGTTAAAACTTTAGTTTTTTCTTTAGTACAAAATTAATTTTTATTTTAGCCAATTAGCGAAGAAGTTCAAAAATATTTTTTGAGGAAGAGTAAAGAAATATTAATATTAGTGAATATTATATATAAAATTTTCAGTGATGCCTAACATCATTTATCATTCTTACAAACAAACCAAAATTAACACTTTTTAGCCCTTAAAGGCCTTGGACGGGTTATACCTTTTTTAATTTATAAAAAATTGCACAATTATTTTTCTACCAAATTAGAGAAAATAGGGGGGTGACACAGCCAACAAAAATATAATTTTTTTTAGGTCACCCTAATATAGACCAGTGTTGGATAAGTAAAATTTTTTAAGTAACTAGTTACAGTTACGTTACTTATGACAGTAACTAGATACAGTTACTAAAGAAATTCACTACAGTTCCCTAAAAAGTTACTTTTTTCACTTCCTTTTTTGTAATTTAAAAATCATAATAACTAAGATGATAATTCATAAAAACTTAATTTAAAAAGAAATAGGCATTAGTTAACGTAAGATTTTTCAGACACATTTTTTGACCAAACAGTTGTACTTTTAACCAAAAAAATATGAAATTTTGTACCAGAAGAAATTAATTTTCAAGACAAAAGGACGAATTTTCAAGATTTTTGCGGTTTTTTTAATGCAAATTGTTTCTAATATATAACAGATAAAAAGTCGCGGTTTTTTCAAAAATTCTCGACTTTATGTCAAATTAATGTCAACAAACATAGTTCTTTAAACAATTTATTATTATTGTTAATAATATTTTCTTAGAATAATGCTAAAAAATTGCAGTTTTATCAAAAATTTTCCACTTTTTGTCCAATTTTCAATTAAAGTGAGGTGAATAATTAATTAAAGTTGACAAAATTAATTGTTTAAGTTTGAGTGTAAGTTAATAATGAATTCAATTCAGTGAAAATAATTATTTAAACAAATTATTATTGTTTATAACTATCTTCTTCTCTATTAATGCTAGATAGTTGCGGTTTCTTCTGAAATTTTTAACTTTTATCACTTTTTACTTCGTTAAGTAATACATAATGCAAGTTATCAAACATAGTTGTTTAAAAAATTCATTATTGTTTATAAGTATATTCTATTAGATGAGTGCTAAAAAGCTCCGGTTTTTTTCTGAATTCTTAATGTTTTTGTCCACTTTTCACTTAGTGAGGTGATAATTAATGCAAGTTAACAAACATGTTTATTTAAACAATTTATTATGTTTAACTACCTTCTCTTGGAGTAATGCTAGAAAGTTGCGGATTTTCCTGAAATTTTGAGCTTTTCTTTGACTTTTTAGTTAGGAACAAATAATATATTAATAATAATTTAAGAAAAAAGGCTCTTAGTAACAATCTCAAGAAAAATTTACATTTAATAATGATCCATATAGAAAATTTGAAGAATATTTCAAATATCTGTTTTATTTCAGATATATATTTTCACAAAAAAGAAAGAGATTGTTTAAAATATGATTCTCCCTAATGTTTATTAATTAGTTGTTCATAACTGAAAAGGCAAAGCCTTTTTCTGAAATGAATATTAATATTTAGTATTTTTTGCTGATTAAAAAGTCAGAGAAAAGCTCAAAACTTCAGAAAAATTCGCGACTTTCTAGCATTAAGCAAAGAGAATATTATTAACAATAATAATAAATTGTTTAAACAATTATTTTGGTTAAATTTAATTAATTATTAAGTTACATCAAGTGAAAAGTGGACAAAAAGTTGAACATTTCAGAAAAACCCGCAATTTCTAATATTATTCAAAAAGAATATTATTAACAATGATAATAAATTGTTCAAATATCATTTTTTTCAAACAAAAAAAAATGGATTTCTTTTTGTATGGATTTGAACAAATTTCCTGGCGATATGCATAAAACTTCGAGAAAAAAAATTTTCCAATGCATTTTTAGACCACCCTGTAGGCTATAAACCTCTATTCAAAGATGATGAAAGGGATTCTGAAGAGCCTAAATGCCAACATTCCAATTTTTATGTCGTTATCTTTTTGTTGATTCTTTGTTTGACGGATGTTTTAGTTTGACCAAAGACCAGGAGAACATGATCAAGTAGGAAGAATTGAAACACGTTTTCTTGGCTTGGCTCTTGACTGGATGACCGTTGGCCAGTCCCTCTTTCCACCACAAGATACATCTTCCACCTTCTAGTTGGAAGAACAAGAACCAGCTTATTCCGTTTATACTTTTTATAATTCCAGATAGGAATGCTGGATACTCAGATGCAAAAGAAGAGAAATATACACATATAGTACTATGTACTAATATATGGTCACCATAAAAATGTGTAACCATAAGACTGCAATTTAAACTGCACCTTCTATCCTTACCTCGGAATATGTCTTCTAGTCTTTATACAAGTTCATGCCATTGATAAAAGTGTCAACAGTTTTATCTGATGTTTTTTCACCCATACAGTTTTATCTCATTGTTGATTCAGTTGTGCAGCCCTTTTCCCTTCTTAGGGACAAAGTTTGCTTGGATTTCAGAACAGGCAAGCATAACTATCATGGAGTGGTTTAGGCTCGGGTTTAGGCCTTTAAGGTCTGATGGCATTGGCCCTTCGAAGATAGGGGACTTGACCTTGACCTTCAACTTGGCTCACGCATTCCTACCCTGCCGTCCTGATGAAGAAACTTAACATCTACACTCTAGACTTCTACACTCTACAGTCTACAGTACTATCTGCAGTAAGACCTGTTTACCCCTATGTCACAATGCGAAGGTGACCCTTAAGGGTCGTCCATAAACTACGTTACCAATTTCGTGCTATTTTTACCCCCCCCCGTGGTCGGGGTTATGGGCCCCCCCCCCCCATCCGAAAAGTAACGTAACCCGAAATTCTCTCAAAACCGGGTAAATAAGGGTGATTTTTCACAAAAGTAGAGGAATAATAGGGGCGTAAATTCTTTTAAATAAAATTAATGTAAATTCCGCATGTTGAATTCAATATAAAACACTTTCATTTCCTACACGGAGAAAATTTGTTCATTAAAATTTACCCAATTAGTTCGGTAAATGGAGGACATTACTGCATTTAGATAAAGTTTACAATTATTTTAGGATTTAATACAAAACAGAATTATAAATAATACAAAAGAGTTATGTAAAATCTCATGCCCAAAAGTGAAAATTCTGATATGTAATAATTGATATAAGGGTTGTATTATTTTCATATCAGTATATTATAAAATAACGCAAAGTATTGGAAATTTTTATTAAGTGAATGATATAAAGTTTACTTTTGTGTGATATTAACCATTTACGGCCAACGGCCATACCACGCTGAAAAAACCAGTTCTCGTCAGATCACTGAAGTTAAGCAGCGTTGGGCGCGGTTAGTGCTTGGATGGGTGACCATGCGAGAATACTACTGCGTGCTGTTGGCACATCGTGGGTGTGGTGAGCCCACACTTGTAGTTATTTACTAACTACAAGAAACTATCCACCTAGAAACACTACCCGAATCGGGTAGTGTCACGCCTACCCTGAAAGGGAAAAATGGCTTAATGGTATACTACTACAACTACTACTACTTAAAATAAAGTATAGATTGCAGAATTTTTAAAGAGATTTTCACTTTTATTAGAAGAGGAATTACACAACAGTAAGGTAAAATGAGAATCGCTAGGGACGTCAACATTCTCAGGGCTGAATTGTAAAGCCAAGTCCCCCGTAGAAACTTTAAAATTAATTCTCAACAAAAAGTGTTATTGTTATGTTACAAAAAGTTTATATTTTCTCCAAAAACTATTTTACTTTCCAATAAAAAACTGCTGAATTGCGCCAAAAAATACCAATTTTCAACAAAAGAGTTGAATTTTCAACCAAGAAAGATTTTTCAATCAATAAAAAAATGCTCATCCAAAATGTTGAGTTTTTAGGTCATGAAGACTAATGTTTGGAAACAAAGTTGAATTTATAACAAAAAATATGAATTTTCTACCTGAATAATTGAATTTCTCATAAAAGAGAAAATGTTTTAACAAAATAAGTTGAAAAAATTATTTTTTACAAAAAAAAACATTTGTTTAACAAAATTTGTTCAATTTTCAACAAAAAAAAATGAACTTTCAACTAAAATACTGCATTTTCGAACAAGAACGAAAAAAACATTTCACCAATTAGGTGAATTTTCAACCAAAAAGATGAATTTTCTATCAAAAAAAGACAAACTTTCAACGAAAAACATACATTTTAAACAAAGAATAGAATAGTTTAATTTTCAGTTAGAGAAATAAGTTTTTATAAACAAATAAAATAAATTTTCAACAAAATAGTTAAATTCTCATACCAAACAAATGAATTTTCAACCGAAAAGATGTAATGGCTATAAAAAAAATTGACGAAAAATGGAATATATTAAAATTTTTAGTTAAAAAAATTAATTTCTAAATTTTTATTTAAAAAAGTTAATTTTTAATTTAAAAAATAATTTTCAACTAAAGAAATGAAAATTTCAACCAAAAAGATTAATTTTATACCAAAAAAGAATAATTTTTAAGGAAATGCATGAATTTTCCATCAAATTTCTTTATTTTTAATGGAATTTTCAACCCAATAGTTGCATCTTCAACCAAAGAGGTTGATTTTCTACCAAAAAAAAAAAAGATAAATTTTCAAGTGAATGGATGAATTTTCAACTAAAAAACATAAGTTTTCAACAAAGTATAGAACAGTTTAATTTTTAGTTAGAGAAATAAGTTTTTAAGCAAATAAAATGAATCTTCAACTAAACAAATGAATTTTTTACCAAAAAGATTAAATTTGTATGAAAAAGAATCTCTATAAGAAATTGAGTTAAATTTTTAGTTTGAAAAACTAATTTTTAATAAGAAAAAACTATTTTTTAACCAAAGAAATTAAATAAAATACATGAATTTTAACTAAAAAGGTTAATTTTCTACCAAAAAAGACAAAATTTCAATAAAAAATAGATTAGTTAAATTTTCAGATAGAGAAAAAAGTTTTTAAGCAAATAACTTAAATTCTCGTAGAAGTATTTACATTTTTAAGGAAACAAATGAATTCTCTACCGAAACAGATGTCTATAAAGAAATTCAAAACAAAATTTAGTTGACTTTTAAGTGGAAAAAATTTTCATTCATATTGAATTCACTGGAATTTTCTCGCTATAATGATATAAGATTTTCTGTCAAATTTAGAAAAAAATGTTGGAACATGAACCGAGTTCTTTTTCTAAAGAAAGGGTAATTAATGCACGCATAGCACGCACAATGTTCTAGTATTTTTTTAAAGTAGACCGCTTGCAAAAATTTAAAATATTGAAAATTGAATAATTTAAAGTTTTAAGGTTACACAATTTCAAATAAAAAATCAACCAATGTTTTTATTTACTTCCTACAAATTTATAAGCCCGCTTATTAATAAACTGTTACAATAAAAAATTTCGATGAAACGGGGACCAGTTTTTTTTTGTACGGCCCTGACGTACTTGTACTTTAACTTTATAGCCGAGATTTTTTTCTCGATATTCTAAGTGTTAGGTTAGCTATGAGGTTTAATTGTTAGCGATAGAACGCGTTAAACGTAGCTTAGGTGGTTCGAATCCTGTCACAGCGTTTTCGATTTTTAATAGCGTTAATATCGTTAAAAGCGTGCGACTATATCGTATGTAATGTATTGTCATTTAATGTAATTGTTGAAGTTAAATTGTGTATATATACCAACAATATACTTATGAATTGTATGATATGTGCAATTATGTGTGTAGTAGTGGATGACCTTTCCACAGAATCTGTTTGTAGCAAGAATGTTTTTTTTTTGCTGTCGCATGAAATTTTACATGACTATGATGTAGAATTCACATATTTAGAGAGTTAGACTTTGTTTTCTTTGATTGAAACTGTACCTAACAGTTCGACTCATTTTACCTAACTGGTAGGTAATCCACATCTCATTTTACCCAACTGTCAGGTAATCTTTATTATCTAGTTGTATTATTTCTTACTGAATCGCGAATTAAATTATAATTAATTTATATTAATAATTCATATTTTCACATCAAATATTACCCTATTTCATTTTACAAGACTGAAAGTGAAATTTTAATATAATGCCGTAATGTCCTCCGTTTACCGAACTAAGTTATGTAAAATTTAACACACAAATATTCTCCGTGTATAAGATTTCAAACCGAAATAAATTACATTTTCAACAAGATAGTTGAATTTTCAACCAAAAAAGATTTTATAACAAAATAGATTAATTTTTAACCCCAAAAAGACGAATTTTCAAAAACAAAGTTAATTTTTAACCAAACAGTGGCATTATCAACCAAATAATTGAACTTTCAAGCAAAAAAGGTTCCTTTTCAACCAAGTAAGATTAATTTTCAACGAAGCACGATGACTTTTCTACCGTAGAAGATGAATTTGCAATCCAAAAGATGAAATTTTTAGAAGGCAGTTGAATTTTCAACCAAAAAAGTTAAATCTTCAAAAAAAAAGCTCATTTTCAACCCAGAAAGATGACTTTTCTACCATAAATGACAAATTTTTTACCAAAAGACGATTTTTTAACGAAATAGTTGCATCCTCAACAAAACAGATGAAGTTTCAATCAAGAAAGATGATTTTCAAACCAAACAGTTGAATTTTCAAAATTTTTAGTTTAAAAAAATAATTTTTTAAGCAAAACAGACGACTTTTCTACAGAACAGATCTATTTTCAACTAAAATGATGAAGCAATTGTAGGAGTTGTTTAAAAAGTTTTTAAACTTTAAACCAAGTAGTTAATTTTTCAAAACAAAAAATACTAATTTTCAACCAAATAGTACAATCCTCAACCAACACAGATTAATTTTCAACGGAGCACTTGAATTTTTAACCAAAAAGGATGAATTTTTATCCAAGAAAGATAAAGTTTCAACCAAGAAAGATGACTTTTCTACCACGAAAGATTGATTTCCAATCCAAAAGGACGAAATTTCAACAAACCAGTTGAATTTTCATCTAAAAAAGATGACTTTATCAAAATAGTTGAATTTTCAATCTACAAGGTGCAACCAAATGGTCGAAATTTTCAACCAACAATATTCAAATTGAACCAAAAGCAGTTGAATTTTCGAGCCAAACAGACGAATGTTTTAGAAGAGAGTTGAATTTTCAACCCGAAAAATATTTTAATCCTCAAATATATCGATGAATTTCCAATCAAGAAAGATGAATTTCAAACCAAATTGTTGAATCTCCAACTAAAAAAAATTTGTTTTTAAACCAGAAACGGAATTTTCAAAATTTTCAGTTTAAAAAAATAAGTTTAAAACAAAACAAATTTTCAACCTGTTGATCATTTTTGAACTAAAATGATGAATCAATTATAGAAGTTTTTTAAAAAGTATTTAAACTTTACACAAAGTAGTTGATTTTTCAACCGGAAAATACCATTTTTCAACAGAATAGTTGAATCCTCAATCAAAGCAGATCAATTTTTAACCGAACATTTGAATTTTCAATTAAAAATGAATAAAAATTAAATTTCTACGAAAACGGATTTTCAAGAAAATATATAAATGGAATAGTTAAATTTTGAACCAAAGAGATACCCTTAAAGCTTTTAAGATCCCTTAAAATCATTGAAATCCTCGGAAATCTGATAAATCCGTTAAAATCCTTTCAAAATCCTTTGGAATCTTTTTAAATATCCTAAAACCTTATAGGTTTTCCGAAATTCTAGGAAATTCCTAAATATTATTATTATTATACTATTAAGCCATTTCCCTTGGGAAGGAGGTATAGATTTTTCAGATTGATCTAGAATTTTCGTGTTATTTATTTAAATAACACGTTCGTTCCGCAACACTGTTCCGACCCAGGTTGCTGATCAATCTCTCTAGCGATCACCCCAAGTGAAGAGCCTCACAAGGTTGTTATGTGAGGTTCCCCACTCGGGCCCAATATAAATTCCTAAATATATAATCCTAAAATATTTATTAGGGTGATTCAAATACAAAAACCATTTAGTTGGAGAAATAAAATGCGCTACAGGAAATTCTTGTTCCTTTTTGAAAAAGACCGTAAAATCCATTAAAAAAAATTGAATCCAATCGGATGAAATCTTGCACTCACTTTGAACTGCAGAAGGAAAAAATTACAAAAAGGATGTGGCAGATGGTGCAATCGCTAAAAGATTTTTATTATAAGTTAAATGAGTTAAGAAATAAGATTATAAGATTTAGTAAAGCAGGTCGAAGATAAAGAAACAAATAAAGTCAGTGAAAATAAAAGCATTAAAAGTAAAAGGAGAAAATAATTAAACCGATATTAAAATTAAATAAAATGCACTAAAGAACGATTCTATGATCTTACAATTTCAAAATAAAAAAATACTTTTTTTCAACAATATTTTTTGTTCGCAGTTATAAAAACTTAGGACTTTCCCTTGATTTATTCAAAAAAATTTCAACTCGATATCTCATTTCGTACGGACATGAATCGTTCCAAAATAAATGTCGGTAATGTAGGAATCGGGTAAATATGACATGGCCTGTATACAAAAATATAATAAAAGATAAGAAAAAATGAAGGACAAGAGTTAAAATAATGTAAAAGTTGAAGAGAACTATAGATAAAAAATTGAAACAATTGAATCTGGGAATTTTTTTTGTTTCAGATAAAGAAGATCAGATAAGCAAATCAAGAATGCAATAAAAATAGTTGTTGATAAAAAGTGGCTAAAAAGTGATAAAAAATTTAAATTATATAAACAATTTCAACTTGTCAAGTTATCATGGTCCAGAATGTATCCGCTCTTGAACGAATAAGATTTGCTGGGATTGCAGTTTCACTTTCGGATATGTAAATTAATTGGAGACACTGATCAGGTCAGTATCTTCTAGATGGAGGTTCTCCTGCCTCAGTGAAGATCTCTGATCGACAAAAATCGATAGTCAGCTTATTTTTATACTAGGAAAGTAGGAGTGACCGTTGGGCATGGTTGGGTTCGAAAAACCGGATGTTGGCCGGTACGATGCGATGGTCGCTCTGCCTGCGGATGTGCGGCGCCAGAGGTGCATCGAATGCTGTCCAGTAATAGGAAAGTAACAAAGCTCGCAGGTTCTTGAGGATCATCGGATTTCGAATATTTTTATATCTCCGGTTTCCCCAATTGAAAAGCGTAACGTCAAAAATGGCGTAAAAAAACTACGTCACGAAAGTGGGATAGTTTTTGACGCCGTTTTTTACTTCATTTTTTATGTGGTTTTTGACGTAATTTTTGGAAATTTTTGGTAGTTCAAAAGCTACGTTACGCTATTTTAAAAACTTCATCTATCCCCCCCCCCCCCGCCCATTTAGGTCAAAATTTTGTCATCGATTTTATTTTATAAACGCCTAAAATAAAACACAAAATATACAAACATGGAAAATGAAACAGAAAAAAAAGATGGAAGATATATAAGGTATTTTTCACGAAATTAGGGGAATAATAGGGGGATACATTTTTTTTTTTAATTAATGTATGATTGGTATATTAATTCATTTTTCATTTTTAGTACTTTTAAACACCGTAACTTTTTTCGGAAATGTGCAAAAGTATTTGGGTTTGATACTTTTTATATTTTTGGTTATCATGGGCAGCACCCGATTAGTGATATTTTCTCATAAATTAATTATTTG
The DNA here is from genome assembly GCA_932195095.1 of Andricus curvator. Classification (NCBI taxonomy): domain Eukaryota; kingdom Metazoa; phylum Arthropoda; class Insecta; order Hymenoptera; family Cynipidae; genus Andricus; species Andricus curvator. The sequence goes on from CAKNYM010051689.1 coordinate 279,071, forward strand.
ATTTACAACTTTTCAATCTCCACTGTTAGAAAAATCTGTACTTAGTATACATGTAATGGAAGCAAGAATGCACAACATGAAATTAAATTTAGTATACCAGCGTACAGTAAATTTAGTATATTCATACGGAATTTAGTATACACGTATATGAAATTTAGTATACGCGTGTTCTCAATACAGTATAAATATACTAAATTTACTGTACGCCGATATACTAAATTTAATTTCATGTTGTGCATTCTTGCTTCCATTACATATATATTAAATTTAGTACAGATTTTTCTAACAGTGTCTATAATGTATATTAGAGTGGGCCGAAAAAAAGTGAATTTCGTGCGATCAATTTCTAATACCAAAAAATTGTTAGTTCTTGATGAGCTACTGTTACATTTTTTTAATCGACTAATATCTTTTATATCCTTAAGCGTGTTGAAAATGGAAGAAATTTAATTTACTCGTAAAATATGTGAAAAAATGAATTCTTACAGTCACCAATTTTTTTATATAAGTAGAAATATATGCCTAAAGAATTTACAGAAGTACCTATTTGATATTAAAAATATATCAAAACTTACAAATTGATCAACATTCTTTTTTTTATTATTTGAATTTTATCTTTTTTGAATCCCAGGCATAAAATTACCTCAAAAAATTGTATTTTGTTTCTAAAAAAAGAAACTACACGGAATGTAATAAACATAGAATTAAAATTTTAAAAAAATGTTTGTCCTATTTTTAATATTTAATATCAAATAGGTACTTTCATAAATTCTTCAGGCTAATAGATATACATATATAAAAAAATTGATGACTGTAAGAATTAATTTTTTCATATTATTTTTCGTTTACTATTCAATTTTCAACACGCTTGAGGAGGTAAAAAACATTAATCGATAAAACAAAATTTTTACAATATATTCAGCTCATAAGGAACTAACAAGTTTTTGCTATTAGAAATCGATTGCTAGACTTTTTTTTCGGCCCACCCTAATGTATATTATCATTGATGTCAACGTATTTTCTCCAGGGTAGAAGGGGGAGGGGACTGATAGTAAAATTAGTGCAATTCCAAAATTTTCTTTCACGCACTGCAATGAACTTTGTCTTGTAATTTAAAATAAAATTTTTACAAGTCATTTACAGACCTACTCCACCCGCCTACTCCTAATTATTCCATTCTTTGTTTTTATCTCTAGTTTGAGATAGCCTTTTTATTTAAATTTATATTTTTAAACATTGGCAGAAAAGTAAAAATAATGCACTTTTAAAAAATACAATACTATATAAAAAATTATTCTTGTTGATGTTCGTTTATTGTTTGTTCAAAACTTAAAAGTCAAAGCAAAACTGAAGATTTCAGAAAAAATCGCAAGCATTACTCTAAGAGAAGATAGTGATAAACATAATCAATTTTTCAAATAATTATGTTTTTTAACTTGCATTAATTATTGCCTGACTAAGTGAAAAGTTGACAAAAAGTTAAAAATTTCAGAAAAAAACACAACTATCTAGCATTAACATAGGAGAAGATCGTTATAAAATATAAACAATAATAATTTTTCTAGACAATTAATTTTGCTAAATTGCATTCATTATTACCTCACTCTAAGTATAAAATAGACGTAAGTTGAAAATTTCAGAAAAAAACGCAATTTTCTAGCATTATTCAATGAAAATATTATTAAAAATAATACTAAATTGTTTAAACAATTATGTTTGTTATTTACATTCTAAGAAAAAATTGGCTAAAAACAATAATCAATTGTTTAAACAATTCGCATAAACATCTTATTCACAGTGGTCATAATTAGTGCCAAATACTCGCAAGATCCAATTTTGCACTTATAGGGTTTTTTTGGGACCCTAACAATAACCTATGGGTCCCTATAAAAAAAAAAGTTTTGATTCGTATTCTATGGCTAATTGTGAAAAAAAATGTTGACTTTTAACTCAGTTCACCTTATATTGACGATTCTGAATAAAATATACAGGAACATCTTTTTTTCTTATGGGAAACGCGTGATAAACTTCATTGGGCTTGTGGAACCTCTGAATATCATTTAAAAAAACGCATTTATTTTTTTGTAGATTCGAACAAATTTCCGGGCGATATGCATGAAAATTCAACAACAACAAAAAAAATACCAATGCATTTTTGGACTACCCTAATGTTCACTATTTAAATAGTAACCAAAATTACTAAAGGACTAAAGAATTAGTCAATATTTTTTACTAATTGACTTTAGTAAAATAAACTTGTGATTTGTTTACAATTCCATTAGTGAAATGCCTAAAGAGGCCAATCGTCGACTGCCGAATGTGTATATAAATAATTATGGAATAAAATACCATGTACACTGTACATCAAGAAAAAGCACAATAAAATTAATTTCTAAAAAGTAACATCCAAAGTCGAATAATAACAAAAGAGGTTTATGTAACTGTTGTTTTAACCTTGGTTTCAATTATCAATCCAAAATCGTTTAATGTTTTACATTTGAAGATTGGCCTGGAAATATATTTGTTGTGTCATATATATTATAATTGGTCGAAAATTAAGATTTTTTCTGCCGACCGAATCCATTTCAAATCAGACAGGTTCTACACTTGAAGTTGCAGAATCTCTCGGGGGCAAAATATGTTGTTTTTTAGAGGGAGTTAGGCAATACATATTTTTGCGATTCGCGAAAATTTTTTTTTTTACAGAGTTATGCGTATTTGAATTTTTCGCTTTGTTTTTCAAAAAAACCCCAATTTTTTCTTTAAACTCGTATAATTTTTGACCTAATTGAGATATTTACGATTTCTTTCCAGAGTCTGGTAGAGTTTATCGCCTTTTTTCGAAATCGTGGTTTTTGTGAAAATGTTAATAGTCGATTTTCTCAAAAAACCCACACTTATATTTTTTGCCAATTTTTTGTCGAATTTTTACCATTATAAGGAAAATACCTTGTGACTTAAATGTGGGCTAAATAACTTTTATGGCCAGTAGAATTTTTTTTCATAAAATCGAATTTTCGAATTTTTCTTGAAAACAACAACAGATACAAAAAAATGTTGAGAATATAGTTTGCACATTTTAAAAAGTTCTATAAAAAGTTCTCTTACGCATTAATGATATCTTGTGCCATTTCCGAGCAAAATGAAAAAATTCAATTTTCATAAACAAAAAATTCTCTTCATTCCTGGCTTATGGAAATACCCACGAGTTTTCTTTAATATTTAAAAAAAATATAAGTTCATATGAGGAAAACTCCATGGGAGTTTTACGTGGGCTGAACAATTTTATCATCAGAAAATTATTTTTCATAATTCAAATTTCCAAATTTTTTGCTGAAACAACTCTAATGAAGAATGTGAATAAATAAGATAATAAGAATCTGAAAACGTGGGTCCAGGTATTATTTATTTATTTTTTAAACTGAGATTTAAACAAAGTTTTTACACATTATTGAAAAATACCTGGATAAATATGAAATATATTTAAATATATTGAATATAAAAACTTTTTAGTCAAAAAATTTCTGATGATAAAAATTGTTCAGCCCACGTAAAACTCGCATGGAGTTTTCCTCATATGAACGTATTTTTTTTTTTGTTTAAAGAAAAATGGTGGGTATTTCCATAAGCCAGGAATGAAGAGAATTTTTTGTTTATGAAAATTGAATTTTTTTGGTTTTCTCGGAAATGGTACAAGATATCATAAATGCGTAAGAAAACTTTTTGTAGAACTTTTTAAAATGTGCAAACTATTTTTTCAACATTTTTTTGTATCTGTTGTTGTTTTCAAGAAAAATGCGAAAATTCGATTTTATGAAAAAAAATTCTCCTGACCACAAAAGTTATTTAGCCCGCATTAAACTCACAAGGTATTTTCCTTATGATAGTACACATTCAACAAAAAATTGGCAAAAAATATAATATATCTCAATTAGGTCAAAAGTTATACGAGTTTAAAGAAAAAATTGGGGTTTTTTTGAAAAACAAAGCCAAACATTCAAATACGCATAACTCTGTAAAAAAATTTTTTCGCGAATCGCAAAAATATGTATCGCCTAATTCCCTCTAAAAAACAACATATTTTGTCCCCGAGAGATTCTGCAACTTCAAACCTAGAACCTGCCTGATTTGAAATGGATTCGGTCGCCTTTTATATTCGTCTCGAGAATAATAATCCCGTGCAGAAATTTCGATAGGGCTCTAGTGGGGCTCCGACGAGTTTTCCCTATCTCTAATCGGGCTCTAGTGAGGAAAACTAGTCGGGCCCCCATATAGAACGTAACGCTATGGCCATAGGGGCCCTACTAGATTTTCTAGTAGGGTTCTAGTGGGGGTAGCCCGCCTACAACCCCATTTAGGAGAAGGGCCCCTGTGTTTGATTTAAATTATTGGGTAAATAATATTCTGCATTATAATTTAATTTACGAGTATTTTATTAATGATTTGATATGTTTAATAATGTATTATTATATTATTATTATTATACCATTAAGCCATTCCTTTTCGGGGTAGGCGTGACTTGAAAAACTTGTAAACATAAATAAATCAAGTCACGCGTAAAAAAAAGCCAATTCTGATTTTAAATAACCTCAATCTGATCATCATCTTCCCGTTTGACTTTTCTCATTAGGCGGAACTTTTTGCTCTGAAGTCGTCCCTGCTGTTGCAGGCGCCTTTTCGCTTTCATAATGGAGAAAAATAATTGTGAAACACAAACAAAATTACATTGACAACTAAAAAATACAAAACTTGAAAGCTCTGGTAAAGCACTGGACAGCCGTATTTGACATAACCTCTTTAACTTTAGCTGACACATATGTGCCTGGCCCCGAAAAAAAATGTTCAATAGTGCCCTAAATCAAGTTTTCGAGAATAACGCGTTTAAATAGTCCAAAAAACATGATTTCTGCATACTGAAACCTTCAAAAACCTCAAAATTAATATTTTAGGCAATATAACATTGTAGGAATTCTCGGGTCGGGGCCCCATTAGATACAGATAGATTCGCCATACCAACACGAAGCATGGAATTCTTCTCTAGAATCTGACAGGGCCCCCATCAGTTTTTTCTAGACTAGATATTCTGGTGGGGGCCCCATCAGAAACCAACTTCAAATAGGGAAAGATGGGGAAATTTCTGCACGGGATTCGCCCAATAGTAAAAATGTCCCCGAAACTATAACTTTTGTCCTAATTTTAATGCATCGTTTGTAACTATATATAATTTTCTAGAATTTCTAATTTATCATTATTCGCCTAAGATAATAATCGTCATAATTATCACAATTGGTCCGTACTAATAAGTGAATAACTTCCCAATGACATAATGTTATGTAAAACTTATATAATATTTTAATCGAGATCGTAATTTTCTTTTCTCTTTATTTTAGTTTAAAAAAATTAATTTTTTTAAGATTTCACTTGCG
>CAKNYM010051689.1:299299-321178 GCA_932195095.1 Andricus curvator
ATGCAAGCTCTTGTGTTTCTATGGCTTCTTATGTCTCTACGGATCAACCATTCTTTCGGCGGTCTACCTCTGGGCATTCAACCATTTACTTTACCTTTATACACTTGTTTGGTCAGTCGTTCATCTTTCATTCTTTCAAGATGTAATCATTAATTATAAGGACAAATATAAATAAAATAAGACATTATAATTTTTATATATTATCACGTATCATTCCTTAACTATTAATTACATCAATTAATTATTTGACATACATGAGTATTTTTAATTAATGATTATCTACTATAGGATGATCTCCCTTGAGTAATTTTGTTTCACGATCAATTTTTTTTAGATGCTTCTAAACATTATTGATAAAAGAGAAAATTTTAATTGTAAATTATTTTTTTATATTGGGAAATAAATTTGTTCTTAAAATTTGGCTACCACGCTATAATTTATAAACTTTTTCAATTTTTACAATCTTAAAGAGATGAGAGAAATTAATTTAAAAACAAAAACTTAGAATATCCTGATTTACGAAATCTATCTATCAACTGTAGGTACCGATGCTAAAAAAATTACCGTCATCGATAGTAAGATTTCTCGGAAAATTTAAAATAATTTAGGTGAATTAGGTTATATTTTAAAAGATTAACTTTGAGTTTTCAATATTTCAGAATATCGAAAAAGAATCTAGATTATCTTAGGACAATTTTTTTATTTTGCAGGCTTTTACATTTTTTTAGGAAAACTGAAATATTTCAAAAGATATTTAGAAGTTTTAGAAGTTTTTAAAAGATTTGAAAAGGATTTTGAAAGGTTTTAAGATAATAAGAAAAATTTCTTGAGATTCCTGGGAAAATTAAAAATGATTTTTTGGTTTGAAAAATTAAAATTAAAAAAAAATTAAAATTTGAAGAGATTTCAAAAAATTGAAAAAAGTAGAATTATGAAGGTTTAGAAAAAAAATAGAAGCTGCTCAAGAATTTTTAAAGGTTTCAAGGAAATACAACAATTTTCTTAAGATTCCTGGGAAAATTTTTAATGATCTTTTATTTTGAAAAATTAATTTAAAGAAAATATTTCAAAAAATTAAACTTTCTGAGGATTCTTAAAGGATTTTCTTAAGATTCTCGCTACAATTTTAAATGATTTATTATTTTTCAAAATTAATTTTAAGAAAATATTTTAAAGATTTAGAAAATTTTAACGCAGTTAATATAATTTTGTAGATTTTTTTCAATTTTAGGAAAAATTCGAATCATTTCAAAAGATAATCAGAAGGTTTAGAAATTTTGAAAAATAAAAAAAAAATAACTTAAAATTTGAAGAGATTTCAAAAAATTGAAAACGCAATGTAGATTTTTGATGATTTCGAAAAAAATAGAAGCTGTTTAAGAATTTTGGAAGGTTTCAAGAAAATACAATATTTTCTTCAGATTCCTGGGAAAATTTTAAATCATTTTTTATTTTTGAAAATTAATTTTGAGTCAATATTTAAAAAGATTTCCAAAATATTTCCAAAAAAATTTGGAAAATTTTAAGGCAATTATTTTAATTCTTCAGAATTAAAAAAAATCGAATCATTTGAAAAGATATTTAGAAAATTTTGAAGCTTTGAAAATATTCAAAAAATAATTTAAAATTTGAAAAGATTTTTAAAAATGTCATACAAAATCTAGATTTTTGAAGATCTTGAAGCTTTTCAAGGATTTTGAAATGTGTTTCTTAAGATTGTCGCTAAAATTTAAAATGATTTATTATTTTAAAAAATTAATTTCAAGAAAATATTTCAAAGATTTGGAAAGTTTTAAGGCAATTAATATAAGTTTGCAGATTTTCTTTTAATTTTAGGAAAAATTCGAATCATTTTAAAAGATAATCAGCAGATTTTTGAAGATCTTGAAGCTTTTTAAGGATTTTGAACGGTTTTTCTTAAGATTGTCGCTAAAATTTAAAATGATTTATTATTTTAAAAAAGTAATTTTAAGAAAATATTTTAAAGATTTGGAAAATTTTAAGGCAATTAATATAATTTTGCAGATTTTCTTTTAAATTTAGGAAAAATTCGAATCATTTTAAAAGATAATCAGCAGGTTTGGAAATTTTGATAAAATAACTTAAAATTTGAAGAAATTTCAAAAAATTGAAAAAAAGTAGATTTATGAAGGTTTAGAAAAAAAATTAGAAGCTGATCAAGAATTTTCAAAGGTTTCAACAAAATACAAAAATATTCTTATGATTCCTGGGAAAATTTTAAATTATTTTTAAAAATTAATTCTAAGACAATATTTAAAAAGATTGACAAAATATTACAAAATTAATCTTGAATATTTAAGGAGATTATTAAAATTCTTCAGATTAAAAAAAAATGTAGGAAAAATTAAAATCATTTCAAATATATACTTAGAAAATTCAGAAGCTTTGAAAATATTAAAGAATAATTTAAAATTTGAAAACAATTTTAAAAATCTAGAATAAAATCTAGATTTTTGAAGATTTTGAAGCTTTTTAAGGATTTTGACAAGGTTTTTTAAAGATTCCAGCTAAAATTTAAAACGATTTCTTATTTTTTTAAATTAATTTTTAGAAAATATTTTAAAAGATTTAAAAAATCTTTAGAAAAATATCTGAGAGATTTTAAGGCAATTATTTTAATTTTGCAGAATTTGTTTTAAATTTTAGAAAAGAGTCGAATCATTTTGAAAGATATTTAGGAAATTTAAAACTTTTAAAAAGATTAAAGAATCATTTGAAATTTGGAAAGGTTTAACAAAATTTAGAACAAATCGTGGCTTTTGAAGATTTAGAAAAAAAAAATTTAATTGGTGATGCTAGTAACATGAAACATAAATTAAAAATCGATGTTTCCTTCATGGTCTCGCTTTCCACTGATTTTATCATTAATAGGGTTAGGATTGATGGAAAAAAACGTTTTACTCAAATAGGAAACACATTTTCCAAAAAAAGTTTATAAACAAATTGTGTTGATTGTTTGATTTTCACATGCACAAAAAAAAACAAATACAAAATATTTAGGTTCTTCATTTTTCTTTGTTTCAATTAGTTATACATATATAATATACGCTCTCTCAAGTATTATTAAATTTTTGTTAAATTTATGGTACTGGCTATTATAACGAAAAATTCCGCAACGGTACACAGTTCGTCAACATAAAATTCCCGAATTGGGAAATTCCCAAATAATAAAATTTCCGACTTTTCATGATATTACCTAATTTGGAAATTCCCGAAATAAAATTGCGGACATTATAAAATATCCGACACTGTAAAATTTTTAAAATTGTTTTTATTTTCAGGATTTCTATACATTAAAATTCCTGAATTTGAACAACTAAAAAATTGTTAAATAATAAAATAAATACAGATAATAAATTAAATCAAATACTTTTATTTAATAAACAAATTTTTCATTTTATTGTTCATTTATAATTAATTTTTAATTTTAATTGTTTATATTCGGGAATTTTCCAATTTGGTAATTATAAATAGTTATTGGCAATTGTATAATTTCTGGAATTTTGCTATTCCGAATCTTTTCTTTTCGAGATTTTTCAGTCGTTGTTACAATAACAGCAAGACATTCATATTTTATTTATAGAAGACTTATTTGAGTCGATTTAAAACATTGGAGAAAAAAGGCCCAATGATTTTCACTTCTCTTATCATTATTACTTCCAACGATAAAAGTTTTACGTGTGCTTAAAAGGTCACCTGAATATATACCATTAAACCATTTCCCTTTCAGGGTGTAGGCGTGACACTACCCGATTCAGGTAGTGTTTCTAGGTTGATAACTTGTAGTAAATAACTACAAGTGTGGGCTCAACCACACCCACGATGTGCCAACAGCACTCATGTCAGTATTCTTGAATGGTCACCCATCCAAGTACTAACCGCGTCCAACGCTGCTTAACTTCAGTGATCTGACGAGAACTGGGTTTTTCAGCGTGGTATGGCCGTTGGCATGAATGATGAAATAAAAAGCAATTTACGCACTTTCGCAAGATAATGAATAATAACGATTTTATTTTATTTTAGAATGAAATTTTTGTTCTATTCCATTATTGAAACTACTGATTGTATTAATAAAATTCTCACAAATTCAAATTCGGAGAGTACCATTTCAGAGTTTTGACAAGCATTTAAATAAAAATTTTATTATTTAACATTAAAAAAATTAATTTAAAATCAAACCACTTGCGCGCGTGTTTTCTTCGTTTGAAACATGTTGTAATTTTCTCTGAATTTTCTTGGCAGTTCACACAAATTTGGATTAATCCGAAACAATCCGAAGCAAGTTTTCAATCCCCTTCAACCCTTCTCAATCTGTATTAGGGTGGTCCAAAAATGCATTGGAAATTTTTTTTTCGAATTTTTATGCATAATGCCCGGAAATTTGTTCGTATCCACACAAAAATAAATCCATTTTTTTAGAATGATATTTAGAGGTGGCTCAAGCCCCATGAAGTTTAACACGTATTTCCTATAATAAAAAAAGGCGTTTTTGAACATTTTAATCAGAATCGTCAATATTAGCTGAATCGAGTTGATACTCAACATTTCTCTTCACAATTAGCCATAGAATACGAATAAAATATTACTTTTCGAATATGACCCCCATAAGTATGTTTTATGTAGGGTCCCAAAAAAACCCCATCAGTGAAAAAATGGGTTTTGCGAGTTTTTGGCGCTAATTATGATTTTTTTCATTTTTTCAATGCGAATTGTTTCTAATACATAAAATACTGCTAATTAGATGTTCACATAAATTGTTCAAACAATTTATTATTGTTTTTAGCAATTTTCTTTTAGAATAGAGATAGAAAGTCACGGTTTAAAAAAAAAATTAACTTTTTGTCCAATTTTCAATTAGAGTGAGGTAATAGTTCATTAATGTTAACAAACATAATTGTTTAAACGATTTATTATTATCTTTAATAATATTCTCTTTGGATAATTCTAGAAATTTCGGTTTTTTCTGAAATTTTAAACTTTTCATTCACTTTGTACTTAGAGTGAGGTAATAATTAATGAAATCTAACGGACCTAATCGCTTAAACAAATTATTATTGTTTATAACTATCTTCTTCTACATTGATGCTAGGTAGTTGCAGTTTCTTTCTGAAATTTTTAAGTTTTTGTCCACTTTTCACTCAGTACAGTAACAATTATAATGCAATTTAAACAAAAATAGTTGTTTAAGCAATTTATTATTGCCAGAAAGTTCTAGAAAGTTGCGGTTTTTCTGAAATATTCACCTTTTCTTTGCCTTTTTAGTTATGAGCAAATGATAAATAAACATTAAAGAGAATCATATTTTAAACAATTTCTTTCTTTGTTGTAAATATATTTTTCTGAAATAAAACAGATATTTGAAATATGCTTTATATATTGTACATGCATATCAGGGATTTCCCAGGGAATCTCCAGGGAAGGAGGGGGGGGGGGGCTGATTTCCAAATACGTGTAAAACGAAATTTTTCTTTTACGCTTTGTAATAAACTTCTTGTTGTAATTCAAAACAAAATTTTTACAAATCATTTACAGACCTAGTCCTTCTAACCTATCTCCTAATTATTCCATTCTTTGTTTTTGTCTCTTGTGTAAGATAGCTTTTTTGTTTGAATTAAATTTTTTAAACATAGGGAATGGAGCCAAAAAATTCACCTAAAAGTTATAACAATAGAAAACCATTGAAAAAATGATTCTTGTTGCGGTTCACTTATTATTTGTTCATAACTAAAAAGTCAAAAACTAAAGATTTCAGAAAAAAGCAACTTTCTAGCATTACTCTAAGAAAATATAGTTATAAACAATGAGCAATTGTTTAAATAAGCATATATGTTAACTTGAAATAATTATTACCTCACTAAATGAAAAGTGACAAAAAGTTTAAGAGTTCAGAAAAACCCGCAACTTTTTAGCACTTATCTAAGAGAAGATAGTTATAAACATTAATAAATTTAAACAACTATATTTGTTAACTTTCACTATGTATTACTTTACTAAGTAAAAAGTGGATAAAAAGTTAAAAATTTCAGCAGAAACCGCAACTATCTAGCATTAATAAAGAAGAAAATAGTTATAAACAATATTAATTTCTTTAAATAATTATTTTTGCTAAATTAAATTAATTATGAACTCACTCCAAGTGAAAAGTAGACAAATAGTTGAAAATTTCAGAAAAAATCGTTATTTTCTAGCATTATCCCTGATGGTGGAAAAAATTTGTACAAGAAAGTACAACATTTCTACAAATGTAACTTTTTGTCAAGAACTGAATTTTGTTGTAGAAAGATGTACAAAATTGAAAAAAAATACAGTGAAATACAAATGGCTAATTTTTCTCGTATTTTCTTGTAGAAAAGTAAAAAAATTAACAATAAAGTATAAGTTTCTACAATTCAAAAATTTTTATAACCTTTTATTAATATTTTTTTTAGATTGTTGTAAAAATCTATAAAGTATTACAGAAAACTACAGGATTTTACTTTTTTTTTATTTGGGTGTTTGTTGTCATACAAACACTTTTAATTTTACGTAAATTATTGTAGAAAATTATAAATCTTTACAACAAAAATTCAAGATTTCACAAAAGTTGAAATATTGGGAAACTGTACTGAAAATCATTTTGCAAATACTGGTAGTTTATTGCAGATAGTTAAACAAATTTAAACATTCGATTGAAACTTTATAAACTATTTTCAATTTCAAAATAATTTCAAATTAATAAATTCACTAGTAAACGCCCTTATTCAATTCCAAATCCTATTCAAATATTGTTTCAATCTGGAATATTCTATTTTTAATCATTTAATTTGAAATTTTTCAATTAAGAATGACATTTTTGTAATATTTAGCAATATTTTACTTTTTATTTAAAATGAGCAATTATAAATCAAATAATAAAATCTAAACCATTTTAAACTGAATTATTTGAAATAGAAAGCCTTGCATAGTTAATATATTTGAACGTGTTAAATTTAAACTTTGAACGTTACAATTTTAATTTTTCTATTTAACAAATTTTTAATATGTCAGTGAAATTAATAGATTTTGATGCATAAATAAAAATGATCAATTGGGAAAAAATTTGAGTTAGTTTAAGAGATATTTACAAGTTTTGAGAAGATCCAAACCTAATTTAAAACTGGAAATGATTTCGAAAATAAAAAAATAAAAAAAAAATAAATTTAGATTTTTGAAGATTTTGAAATAAATGTTTGAAGGATCTTTAAAGTTTTTAAGAAAATAAAAAAAATTCTTAAGTTTGGTGGGAAAATTTAAAAAGATTTTTTATTTTGAAAACTTAATTTTAAGAGAATATTTAAAAAGATCAACAATTTTTTCCATTAATAAATGATAATTGAACAATTATTAATTTGGAAAATAATGGAGTAAGTTTAAAATATATTTAGAAGTTTTGAAAATTCCAACAAAATTTTAAACATGAAAAGATTTCAAACCATTTAAAAGATAATGTAGATTTTTGAAGATTTCGAACACAAAATTTATAAGCTTTTCAAGCATTTCGAAAATTTTTAAATGAATACAAAATTTGTATCAAAATTCCTAGAAAAAATAACAATCTTTTTTTTATTGAAAAATTAATTTAAAAAGAATATTTAATAAGATTTCCAAAATTTTCAAAAAAGAATCTGGATGATTTTGAGGTAGTTTTTGTACGTTGGCAGGATTGTCAAAAAGTTGTAGGAAAAATTCGAGTTCCAAGATAATAAAGTTATTATTAGATTCCTGAAAATTTTTTAAATGAGTTTTCTAAAACAAATTTTCCAGAAAATATTTCAAAATATTTCAAAACAAATTTTAATGTATAAATTGATGTTTCTAGCTTAAAATTGCTTAAAATGATATAATTTTGAAAATTTATCAATTTTTTTATTCATTCTTCAATTCATAGCATTGAAAATGATAGCGTGGATTTCTATTTTTTTAAGTCTTGTAACTGTACAATGTATAAAAGTTAAAATCTCGCAGTTTAACGGCTTTTAATTTTAAAAATTTCAATTTTTTAAGCTTTAATTTAAAAAGTTTGAAATTCAAAAGTATGTATTTCACTTTGAGTGTCTTAATTTGCGGTTCAGTTCTTATAACTTCAAGTGAAAAAATTTTTATCTTCAAGAGTTCGTATCTTTTAATTTCAATTACCGTGATCAGTTTTCTCTCAATTGTTAAATTTTTATTTGCAGTCAAAAAGTTGTTCTTTTTCGACCTAGGACGACAAATATTGAGAACATTGCAATGTCGAAAAAGAACAACTTTTTGGCTGTAAAACATGTAAATTCCTGTAGATTCTTGTAGTTGTAATTTTTTGTAAATTCTTGTAGAAAATTAAAACTACATTAAAATACAACAATGTACAAAAAAATACAAAAAAAGTACAAAATTCATCTCAATAATAGACAAAAATTGTAATTTTCCTGTAATTTTGGTTGTAATTTATTGTCTTTATTTGTAGATTCCTGTAAAAATAGTTTTTGTTTTCTGTACTTTTTTGTGAAAATTTTTTCATCAGGGATCCAAATTGAATATTATAACAATAATAATACATTGTTAGAACAATTAATTTTGTTAACTTTAATTAACTATTTACCTCACTCTAATTGGAAATTGGACAAAAAGTGGAAGATTTTTGAAAAAACCGTGACTTTCTAACTCTATTCTAAGAGAAAATTACTAAAAACAACAATAAATTGTTTAAACATCTAATTATCAGTAAAAAGTATATTTTATGTATTAGAAACAATTTCCATTAAAAAAAACCACAAGAAAATCATAATAATTAGCGCCAAAAACTCGCAAAACCCATTTTTTCACTCATGGTTTTTTGCGGACCCTATAAAACAGACTTGTGTGGGTAATATTTAAAAAGTAATATTCAGTTCGTATTCTATAGCTAATTGTGAAGAGAAATGTTGAGGGTCAACTCGATTTATCTAATATTGACGATTCTGAATAAAATTTACAAAAACGTCTTTTTTTCTTATGGGAAATACGTGTTAAACTTCATGGGGTTTGAGCCACCTCTAAATATCATGGTTTCACAAAACAAAAATAATGGATTTATTTTTGTGTGGATCCGAGCTTTCCGGTATCTCTCATCGTTTTCAAAATAACTTTAATTTTTTAATTTTTTTATTAAAATTTTCTTTTTTTTGGTTAGTTTGAGTTGGTCGAAAACAACCCCCCTCTTAAAAATCCTTAATGCCTTTTTATTTTTCACATATTTCTGACTGTTTCGTAAATCATTCAAAATTTAGATTTTTTTTTTAAATTTTGAAAATATTTTTACTGGTTTAGGTCGGGGTGGCCGGGGACCATTTTCCTTTAGAAAAAACTGCAAATGTCAGTAATTATGTCTAAAATATTTCATAAAATATATGTCTGCAAATTGTCAGTTTTTGCGTATCTCTCTCTGTTTTCGAGATAACTAAAAATTTTGATTTTGTTTTGATTTTCGAAAATACCATGTTTTTAAAACTTGAAATCCATATTTTCAAACAAAAAATAATTAAGTGGCAGCTCCAATGTATTTGAACAATTCAAAGGTTTTGTTCTTTTTTTTTACTATACAATAGTCCGTGCAGAAATTTCAGAGTGGCCCTGGTCGGGGCCAGATCTGGCAAAATCTGGCTCCAATCGGGTATCCCCGTTAGGGCCAGACTCGAAATGAAACGCCTAATCCGATCAGGGCCTAACTGGGGTATCCATAAGGAAGGCCTGATCTGGCCCTGCTCAGGCCCCTTCTAATTTTTATTTATAAGAATATTACAAAATATAATTTATTTAATAAAAAAGTAAACAATTAATTAAGAATATTAAATATTATATAAATATTTTGAAAAATATTCTGAAACTTGTCGTTAGATTCATGTATTTTGTTGAAAATTCATCTTTTTTTATAGAACATTAATCTTCTTGGTCGAAAATTTATCCTTTTTGGTTAAAAATGTAAGCATTTTGTTAAAAATTGGTACTTATGCTCACAGTTAATTTTTTATCAGAGTTTTTATCTGAAAATTTAACTATTCCATTTTCAGTTTATGAGATAAAAATTCGACTATTTGGTAGGAAATTTAAGAATTCGGTTGGAAAGTCGTATTTTTGGGTAGAAAATTAATCTTGTTTGTTGAAAATTTAACTTATTGGTTGAAAGATCAACGATTTAGTAGAAAATTCATATTTTTTGTTAAAAAGTCGTCTTTCTGGGTAGAAAATTATTCTTGTTTGTCGAAAGTTCAACTTTTTGTTGATAATACAACTAGCTTGTTGAAAATTTATCTTTTTTATTGAAAATGATCTTTCCTGTTGAAAATTTATTTATTCATTTATTTTAAAGTCACTGTTTTCTATAATATTAGACTTTCCAGCTTAAAAACTTTACTCTTTTGTTGAAAAATCAGCTTTCATTGTAGAAAAGTTAGCTTTTTTTGATGTTAATAAACTTTTTTGATCAAGAATCAAAACAGCTTTCTAAAAAATTTGTTCTTCTTCTTCTTCTTGAAAATTCTAATATTTGATTGAACTTTAATCTTTTTTGTTTGAAAATTCGACAATTTGATTGAGAAGTTTTTTGGCACGTGGAGCAAAGTATAAAAAAGTGAGGTTATAATGCCAAAAAGTTGTTGACGCTTTCTCAAAGTTCACTGTCGGAAATCTTAGAGAGCTGGATAATTCTAGTTTGATGTGAACACCTCACCCCGGTCGAGAAACTTAGCGTAAATGATTAACGAGGTGAATTTAGAATTATTTAAAGCGATTTATCCACATGACTTTACCGGTTTATCTGTTTGCTGTTCGTCACTTTTACAAAGTTGTCTTCTTTTCGTCCATTCGTTGCCAAATAATCGAACGGAAGACTAATCGAATACATTCGAGATTAGCGCGGCAAATTCGAATCTAAATAAGTATAAACTCTAAACATATTATAAAAATACCTACAATAATTTAATACTAACTTGATAATTGTATATTTATTAACTAATTTAATGCGTCCGTAAACATACATTTTTAGACATTTTGTTCAAATGAATTTAGGCGTTTTTTAGTTTTTTTCTCGTTTCTTATATTCTTTGCATATGAGAAGTTTATTTTAACTAATTAACTTTAGGTCAGTCACTGAAATGAAAATTAGTTGAATATTCACTAATTAAGACAGGGAGTAATTTTAAATTTAATTAATTCTAATTGTTAAACTAACTATGAGTTAATAGAGAGTAGCCCGATGTGGCCCCGACCAGGACCACAACAGTAGCCATGATCAGGGCCACATTGGGCTAACCCGATTGAGGCCACGTCGGGAATCAGGATCAAATTGGACAATTTCTCCACGGGAGACTCAGTGAGTTAAATAGTTTAAAAACCCACATATCATTGCGAAAGCACATTTTTTGATAACTTGAAAATTGTGGCTTGTAGGGGAGCGGAGATTTATGAAAAATATATTGTTTACGAGGCGATGAATAAATAATGGTTCGCCGTACGAGAAAATGTCGCAAGAGTAAAAAGTTTTATGTTGTGCCAGAGATAAATTCAAAAATTTCAACAAAAAATATCTATTTTCTTAATCAGGCGCGAGGGGAATAAGTATCAACTTGAGAGCTCAAAGAAGTATTTTTTTGAAAAGTATTTTTGCTCTCTGAATTAAAATTGGTAAAATTTAACTAATTGCTAGTGAAATTTTACAGATTTGATTAGCGAAAAGTGAGCCACTAGAAATTAATAGAAAATTACTTATTCGAGTAAACGAGATATTTCCTAATTCAATAATAGAAAACTAATTGCTTGGTAAAAAAAAAATTATTCAGAATTGTATATAATAATTGAAAAAAGGTTATAAAAATGGAGAACGTGAAAAATATAAATGTTTAATAAAATAAAGCGATGGTGTAACATTCTTAATTCTATTCAAACAATAAGGTCATATTGTGAAATTCTAAACGTGACGTATCCTGTCTCCAATTTAAAAACATTGCCTTCTCATTGTTTGAACAAAGTTAGGAAGAGAAAAGAGTTTTTTACAATCTTAAAAATTCAATGAACCAATATGGTTTACAAATTAATAATGTATATTGAGGGTCCTCGTGTGGTATTTTTGAACAGAGTTCTGTTTTCGATTTTAAAAATTCTTTCGGTTGTATATTTTCCTTATTTTCTATAGAAAATTGCAATTAGTTATCAAACTTTTAAAAAATTATTTGCCTTGAATAAGCATCAACTTAAATAAGTATGAACTTGAGTGCGTAAAGAAGGTTATTTTAATTTTATAGCTTTTTTCTTATGCAGAAGATACTTTGGGGTCTCTCAAAATAAAAATTTGTAAAATTTAACTAATGACTAATGAAATTTTACAGATTTGATTAACGAAAACAGAGCCACCGCAAAGATTAGTAGAAAATTATTAATTCAATTAGTCGAGACTGTACATAATAATTTTAAAAAAAGTGATTAAACTCGAAAACATTAAAAATAGAAAAGTTTGATGAAACGACGCGATGGAGTGACATTCTTGACTCTATTGACACAAAAGAAGGTCATATTATGAAACTATAAACGTCACGTAGACTGTTTTCAATTTGAAAGCATTGCTTTCTGATTATTTGAAAAAAGTTAAGAAAAAAAAAGAATTTTTTACAATGTTAAAATGACAAGGAATCAATGAGCTTCAAATTAATTGTACACATTCAGGATCTTCCTGCTCTAATTTTCAACAGAATTCTCTTTTCGATTTTCAAAATTTTTTTTAGTTGTACATTTTCCAGAAATTTCATATTATGAATTTACCTTTGCGTGCCCAAGAAACCTGTTGATTGAAAAACGAACCTAGCCAACAACAATTTTTAAAAAAGTCAGGGAATTTTATTTGTCAGGAAAAAATCAGGGATTTAGAAACAAAATCTTGCAAAAGTCAGGGAATTTCTATAACTTCAAATAACTGTCAACTAGAATAAATTTGACATTTTTAACTTAAAATTGTTTTATTCCGTTTATAAAAGATTCTAGGTTGAAAATGTTACAAGTTAAGATTCTGGCCTTTAAATATTAATTTGCGGTAACCAGGGTATGATTTTCTTGTTACTAATTTATTTGCCTTGTATTTATATTTACATTAATTTTTATTTTGCAGTTGCTTCCTCCTGAAGATTACCTTTTCAGTAATAAATTTTATTATTTATTTGCAAATTCAACAATTTTGTTAAGTCATCCTTTTTAGTTGAAAATTCAACTGTTTTGTTGAAAATTCATCTTTTTGGGTTGAAAATTCAACTATTTTCGTAGAAAATTCACTTTTTTCTATAATTCGCGAAAAAGTGCCAGTTTTTCCATCTGTTTTTGGTGTAAAAAGTGATCGATTTTTGGTCGATGACGTGGCGCATGCGCAGTGCCGACCTTTCCGGGCAACAGTGACAAAAGTAGACAGATGCAGTGGAAAAAGTATATGGACAGTGATAAAAGTGAGGCACAGTGACAAAAGTAAA
Organism: Andricus curvator; assembly: GCA_932195095.1. Lineage (NCBI taxonomy): Eukaryota > Metazoa > Arthropoda > Insecta > Hymenoptera > Cynipidae > Andricus > Andricus curvator. The sequence goes on from CAKNYM010051689.1 coordinate 312,805, forward strand.
TGTTATTTCGGGTGGGTTCGTGCTGCCTCGGGTGTACTCGTGCATCGTGCGCAGCCAACTTCATTCTATTTTCCGACTGTCGTCCCTAACCTAAAATCAATTTCCTAAAAAGTCTCGAGTTGTGTATTTTGTATGTACTTTTGTCACTTGGCAAAAGCACAAAAAACACCGTCAGTTTCTCCGAAAATACTGTGCTTGGTTTTTTTCACGAAAAATCGGAAATTTTGAAGCCCTCAACTTTATGGGCCAACTATTCAATTGTGAGAACCAGCTTATTATTACTGCCATATTATTGCCATGGTTTTGATAATTGCCATTGTCATTGTTGCGTCAATCGACAAAAAATCGCCTTCTTTTTACACAAAAAACAGGTAAACAAAAACTAGCACTTTTGCACAAATTATAGAAAAAGTATCGTGTCCCACACATTGAAAAAGCGACGATTTAAAACTCGTGTGATAGCCACCTTCGCTCCGCTCGGGTAGCTAACTTCACACTCGTTTTAAATCTCTCGCTTTTTCAACTTGTAGCACAATATACTATTAGTTTAAAATTCATATTTTGGTGTTGAAAAGTCAACTGAAATCTTTTTTGGCTGAAAATTCACCTTTTTTTTAGAAATAGTCTTTTTGATTTGAAAATTCATCTTTTTTAGTAGAAATTTCATCTTTCTTGGATAAAAATGCAACAGTTTGGTTCAAAATTATGCAATTTTCTTAAAAAGTCATCCTTTTTGTTTGCAAATTCAACTGTTTTGTTCAAAATTCGTCTTTTTGGGTTGAAAACTCAAGTATCTTCGTAGAAAATTTACTTCTTGTTTAAAACTCATATTTTTATGTTGAAACGTCAAATTAGAATCTTTTTGGATGAAAATTCAAATATGTTTTTAAAAATTTGTCTTTTTGATTTAAATATTCACCTTTTATGTAGGAATTTTATCTTTCTTGGATAATAAGGCAACTGTTTGGTTGAAAATTAATCTTTTTGATTGAGAATTCAACTATTTTGATTGATAATTTCGGGTGAACCACTTTGTTAAGAAATCATTTTTTTATTGAAGATTCATATTTTTAGTTGAAAATTCATCTCTTTAGTTGAAAGTTGAAAGTTTAACTATTTTGTTGAAAACGGATATTTCTTAATTGAAAATTCCACTGAGTGGATAAAAATTGAACTTCTTTGTTGAAAATATTTTTTTTGCTGAAAATTCATTTTTTTGCTGAAAATTCGGATGAAGTTCCAAAAGCGTCGGACCTCCGATTTTTTTGAAACTACGTATACTTATGTATTTTGATGCGCTGATTAATAATATGATAATAAATTTTATACGTTTTTTATGTTTTTTTTTTCATGAAAATCAAATTTGCGACAATTTTCACTATCATACTCGTAATCAGCGCGTCAAAATACATAAATACGTAGTTTCAAAAAAATCGGAAAGATTGAAAAATTTAAATTTGTATCTGAAATATTGTTTTATTCCGTTTATAAAAGATCTCATGGCAAAAATATTACAAGATTAAAATGCTGATATTTGAATATTAATGGACAGCGAAAATGGAAAATTGGTCAAAGAAAACTCAGGGAATTTTGAAAATAAACTGTAAACTCTGCAAAGCATGTATTATCTTAAATAATATTTCCATTGGTTTCAAGTCTCATATCTTATTATTTCTGGAAACCATGAATTACGTATAGTAAGAGAGTGGCGGGAATATTTTGAAATTTTTTTAAAAAATAACTTAAAATTTGAAGAGATTTCAAAAAATTGAAAAATAAATGTAGATTTTTGAAGATTTCGAAAAAAATAGAAGCTGTTTAAGAATTTTTGAAGGATTCAAGAAAATTCAACATTTACTTCAGATTTCTGGGAAAATTTAAAATCATTTTTTATTTTTGAAAATTAATTTTGAGCCAATATTTAAAAAGATTTTCAAAATATATCCAAGAAGAATTTGGAAAATTTTAACGCAATTATTTTAATTCTTCATAATTTGAAAATAAATGTAGGAAAAATTCGAATCATTTTAAGAGATATTTAGAAAATTTGCAAGCTTTGAAAATATTCAAAAAATAATTAAAAATTTGAAAACATTTCTAAAAATCTAGAACAAAATCTATATTTTGAAAATCTTGAAGCTTTTTAAGGATTTTGAAAGGATTTTCTTAAGAATCTCCCTAAAATTTAAAATGATTTCTTATTTTAAAAAATTAATTTAAAGAAAATATTTTAAAGATTTGGAAAATTTTAAGGCAGTTAATATAATTTTGCAGATTGTTTGTTAATTTTAGGAAAAATTCGAATTATTTTAAAAGATAATCAGAAGGTTTAGAAATTTTTTAAAAATAAAAATAATAACTTAACATTTAAAGAGATTTAAAAAAAAATTGGAAACGAAATGTAGATTTCTGAAGATTTCGAAAAAAAATAGAAGCTGTTTAAGAATTTCGGAAGGTTTCAGGAAAATAAAAAATTTTCTTAAGATTCCTGGGAAAATTTTAAATGATTTTTTAGTTTTAAAATTGATAAAATATTAAAAAATGAATCTTAAATATTTTAAGGAGATTGTTTCAATTCTTCAGACTTTAACAACAAATTTAGGAAAAATTCAAATAATTTGAAATATATACTTAGAAAATTCAGAGACTTTGAAAATATTAAAGAATAATTAAAAATTTGAAAACAGTTTTAAAAATCTAGAACAAAATCTACATTTTTGAAGATTTTGAATCTTTTTAAGGAATTTGAAAAGGTTTTCTTAAGATTCCAGCTCAAATTTAAAACGATTTCTTATTTTTTCAAATTAATTTTAAGAAGATATTTTAAAAGATTTCCAAAATCTTTAAAACGGTATCTAAGAGATTTTAAGGCAATTATTTTAATTTTACAGAATTTGTTTTGAATTTTAGAATAAAAGTCGAATCATTTTGAAAGATATTTAGGAAATTTAGAACTTTTAAAAATTAAAAAAATCATTTGAAATTTAACAAGGTTTAACAAAATTGAGAACAAATCGTAGATTTTTGAAGATTTAGAAAAAAATTTTGATTGGTGATGCCAGTAACATGAAACATAAATTTAAAATCGAAGTTTCCTTCATGGTCTCGCTTTCCACTGTTTTTATCATTATTAGGGTTAGGTAAGATGGAAAAAAAAGGTTTTACTTAAATAGGAAACACATTTTCCAAAAAAAGTTTATAAACAAATTGTGTTGATTGTTTGATTTTCACTTACATAAAAAAGAAACAAATACAAAAACTTAGGTTCTTAATTTTTCTTTGTTTCAATTAGTTAGATATAATATACGCTCTTTCAAGTATTATTAAATGTGTGTAAAAATGTAAGTGGCTATTATTACGAAAAATTCCGTAACGTTAAACAGTTCGACAATATAAAATTCCCGAATTGGGAAATTCCCAAATAATAAAATTTCCGGCTGTTCATGATATTACCTAATTTGGATTCTATAAATTAAAATTCCTGAATTCAAACAACTAAAAAATTGTTAAATAATAAAATAAAAAAATACAGATAATAAATCAAATCAAATACTTTTATTTAAGAAACAAATTTTTTATTTTATTGTTCATTTATTATCAATTTTTAATTTTAATTGTTTATATTCGGGAATTTTCCAATTTGGTAATTATGAATAGTTATTAGCAATTGTATAATTTCTAGAATTTTCTATTTCGAATCTTTTCTTCTTCGAGATTTTTTAGTCGTTGTTACAATATCAGCAAGACCTTCCTATTTTATTGATAGAAGACTTATTTGAGTCGATTTAAAACTATGGAGGAAAAGGGGCCAATGACTTTCACTTCTCTTATCATTATTACGTCCAACGATAAAAGTTGTACGTGTGCCTAAAAGTTCACCTAAATGATGAAATAAAAAGCAATTTATCACTTTCGCAAGATAATGAGAGATGCCGCAATGTGATTTGCCGCATTTTTGCCAATTTGATGTGGACTTTATAAATTTTGCTGACTGAGAGATGCCGCAAATGTGACTTGTATTTTTGACAATTTTGCGTAGATTTCCAATTTTTCTGAATGAGAAATGCCGCATTGTGACTTGCCGCAAATTTGATTTGCCGCATTTTTGCCAATTTCGTGTGGAATTCAAATTTTTTCGAATCAGAGATGCCGCAATGTGACTTGTCGCAATGTGACTTGCCGGGGGTTGGCATGACTTAACCCCGAATTATCAACCAAAATTTATGAATTTTCAACTAAAATTATGAATCTTCAAGAACAATTAAATTAATTTTTAACAAAGTAGTTCAACATTCAACCAAGTAAGTGAATTTTCAACCAGAAAGATGAATTTTTGCCAAGAAGATTAATTGTCTACTAAAAAATTTCGTTCAACAAAATACGTGTATTTTTCACCAAATAGTTAAATTCGCAACTAAAAAAGATGATTTTTTAAATAAAAAAAAAAAATTTCAACCAAAAATGGAATACCAACATTTTCAGTTAAAAAAGTTAATTCTCAACAAAAAAAAACGGTATTTTCAACCAAATATTTAAAGTTTCAACCGAAGACATGAATTTTTGACTGAAGTGATGGATTTCCAACCAAAAAAAGAGTTTTTTAACAAAGTAGTTCTATTGTCAACCGAAAAAGATTAATTCTCAACAAAAAATGTAATAGTTGATATTTTAACCAAGAAATATTTGAATTAAAATAAAAAATAGTTGATTTTAACCAAAAAATACGAATTGTTAACAAAATAGTTGAAACTATAACCGAAACACATTCATTCTCAACCAAGCAGTTGAATTTTTAACCAAAAAAGATTACATTTCTACCAAAATAGTTCAAATTTGAACCCAGAAAGAGGAATTTTCAAATACATGGTTTAATTTTCAACCAAAGAGATGAATTTTCAACTAAAATTATGAATCTTAAAAAAAAAATTAGTTTTGAAAAAAAGAGTTAAACATTCAACCAAGTAGTTGAATTTTCAACCAACAAGATGAATTTTTAACTAAGAAGATTAATTTTCTACAAAAAAGAGAAATTTTCAACAGAATACATGAATTTCAAACTAAAGAAGACGAATTTTGAACCAAATAATTAAATTTTCAATCAAATAGTACAATTTTGAAACAAAGATGATGAGTTCCGTACGACAAATATAATAGTAGTCATTTTAATTGAAAATAATGAACTTTCTACCGCAAAAATATTTGTATTTTCTTATTGGGTTTCTATTAATTGAATTCGCATTTAAGCGAAAAAACGAGAAAAAGGGGAAAGGGTGGAAGTTTCTTAAAAACAGGGGGAAAAAGAAGAATTCTTTAAAAAGGGGGAAAAGGAGAAAGAATGTGAAGTCTGAAATATGAAAGTTTTAATAAATTAAATTTGAATATTTTCAGTGACGTTACAACTAGACTCTCCACCGTACGACGAATCACTACGTAACTTGGACATGATTTCGACTCGCAAAACAAATTTCGCGCATAAAGGTGGCAGTTGGGCGTACAGTCTAAAAATGAATAAGACAAACAATAAAGTAGCCTCAGAATGGACTGAAACTTTGATTGCCCGTGTGGAAAAATTTCGTGGCAGTCTTGAATCATGCTAAAGCCAGTACAGTTTTTCTCAAGTCTGTCAATGCACGCAATACTAGCCTGGTGCTACACTGGCGCTGTCTAGTTTTGCTACGTGTTTGATTCAAAACTTTCTGCTGTCTAGTCCCAGTCTTGGCGCTATCTAGGAGTTCGTTATGAATTTGAATACATAAAGATTATCCAGATTTTAGCTAGTTTCTAGATAGAATCACGGTTTGGACTTGAACAAAAATTACAGAGGTGAATTCAGAAAATAATCATTTTTGAATAAAAGATTTAGGAAATTACAATACACAATGGCACAAATGTTTAAGCAATAATTAATTGTAGACTATTAAATATTTAAGATAGTAAGCAATAATCAAGAACTGTATTCTTGAAAACGATTTTTTTTGAGAATGTTTGAAAACATTTTGTTTTTCAATTGAATTATATAGTAAAGTTATAATAAATTTATATTGAATTCATAATAATTATAATATGTATCTTGCTATGTATAATATTTATGATATTCCAGAAAATCAAATATTATTATAAATGATTTAATTTATTTTAATTATTTATTGATTGCGTGAATGATAATTAAGCCTAACGTATTAATTATTTGGAATAATAAACAATCATTATTTTGTTGCCTAATCGCAAGTAAAATCATACTAACTTTATTTTTTTAAATGATTTATTCACACATCAAGCACTTTTACTCTTTAAAAATTGTTCATGTTTTATTGAAATAAATATTAGGATGTAATGAATTGAAATTCATATCCGACAAAAACGAAAATAAAATTAACTTTTAGATGGCCGAGGTGTTAAGGCGACGGGACAAAGTTACAACTATATAATAAGGAAGTTACATCAAAAGTTCGACACCCGGCGTATGTACAAGAGATTTGCGCAAACTCATTTCTTCTTTTTTTTTGTACAACAACTTTTTTTATATTTTTAATAAACTGCAAAATCTATATATTGGACTTTTATGGCATAAAAAATAATTATATTATTTAATTAATAATTATTTTTTATCAAAATAGCCGATCTGTCTAGAAACTAGTCGATCCGAGCGTTACATCCCAGTCTAGCCACTGGACAGTCAGGCTGTGGCGCGCCAGTGTCGACTCAAGGCGGACTAGACAGAAACAGTACAGCGCCACGAAATTTTTCCACACGGCTGACGAAATGCATACACACATGAACGTAAAGGTTGAGTTTCAGGCGATGAATGGAGACTGGGTGCTTGGAATGCCAGAGGAGTGAATGATCTTAAAATAAGAGAACTACGCGAAACCATGCACATAAGAAAACTAGATATTTTATGTGTACCTGAGACGAAGAAAAAGGGTTGCGAAAGTAAAAACATAGAAAATGGGATATTGAAAGGCGGCTTCGAAATATGGTCAGGAGTAGATAGTGAATCACATGGTAGTGAGGGGTCGGTTTAATTATGAATAAAAAAGCAAGACAGAATCTCAAAGATCATGATTTTGTATCTCCCAGATTGTTGTGGGCTAGAATGAAGGTAGGAATCAGAAGATTATTCATTATAGCGTGCTACGCCCCAGTTGATAGCGATTTGAGGGAAGTCAAAGAGGCCTTCTGGGACACTTGAAATGATACAATAAGTACTTGCGATCAAGGTGAAAGAATAATTCTCCTAAGAGATATGGGTCGGCTAGGTAACTTTGGAGATCCAAGAAGAAAAAATTATAACGGGGAAAAATTAGTTAGCTTGTGCTCAGAAAAGGGCCTATTTATTACAAATACTTGGTTTCGACATAAAATGATCCACACGTACACCTGGTGTAAAGGAAATAACCGCAGCATAATTGACTTCATTATTGCGGATGAAAGACTAAGAGAACTAGTCAAAGATACAAGAGTCATGAGGGGTTCCGAATGCAATACTGATCATTACCTTTTAGTCTCCAAAATAAACATAGGGCGGGGATGGAGAAGAAAGAGAACAAAAAAAAAACGAAACAAACGCGAATAAAAATTGAAAATTTACAGAAACCGGAAGTGCGGATAGATTTTAAGAATAAGATAAACGAACGCATAGATCAGGCAACTTGGGTGACGCTAATAGATAATTGGGTCAATTAAATCCGACATTTTTCAAGAAAACAGTAAAAATGTCACAAAACAATAAAAATATAGAAGCCCCATCAGCTTTGTTTGTGGATGTCGTTATTAGGAGTGCGACTGAAGTGTATGGTACTGCGGTTGTAGGAAGAAAATCTGGTGATGCATGGTGGAATGATGAAATTAAGGCAGCCCAACAAGAAAAGAAAGAAGCGTACAAGAGAACGTTGAACACTACAGGTCTTAGCGATGAGGAGAGAAATAGGCTCCAAAATGATTACAGACACAAAAATAGGAAAGTTAAACGACTATTCAAGGAGAGTAAAGATAAAATCAGAACAGAAGAAGAGAAGAAAATACAAAACGACTTTGAAGGAAGCAAGAAACTAATAATTAACCAGATGAAGGAAAGTAAAAATACAGAGTTTGTCAGCATGAGAAACAGCAAAGGTGAAATGCTACATGTGAAATGATATATGGTACATACAGGATAGTAGACGCTTTAAAAGACTCTTTTAAAGAATTATTAGGAGGTGAAGATATAGGGCAACAGAACTGCGACATAGTTCATAACGTATTATAAAACCCAATTGAAAAAGTCTGTGTCACTGAGTTTAGAGATATAATTAAGAACTTAAAAAACAGTAAGGCTGCTGGTGTATACAGTATTAGCGCTGAAATGCTTAAATACGGTGGCGAGTACATACCT
>CAKNYM010051690.1:0-14284 GCA_932195095.1 Andricus curvator
CCATACGGAGGTCCATCATCTGGAGGTTCACCATTCGTAGGTCCACGATTCAGAGGTTCACCATACGGAGGTCCACCATTTGAAGATTCACCATACGAAGGTCCACCATTTGGAGGTCCAGAATTCGGAAGTCCACGATTTGGAAGCCCACTATTCGGAGTTTCACCACTTGCACGTACACCATTTGAAGATTCACCATTTGGAAGCCCACCATTCGGCGGTAAACCACTTGGACGTCCACCATTTGAAGATTCACCATTCGGAGGTCCACCATTCGAAGGTTCACCATTTGGATGTCCACCAATCGAAGGTCCACCATTCGAAGTTCTACCAATCGGAGGTCCACCGTTCGGAGGTCCACCCTTCGGTATGAGAATTTTTTTAAGATTAAAATTAATTGTTTAAATGCAGAATACTTAACTTCGTTGATTCCTTAATTTTTCAATTAATTTAATTAAATGTTGAAAATAGTTCTACCATCAAGCTGTGGGCACAATGGAGAAGATACTCAATGCGCATCGAGGTGTCCACTGACATGCAGTAATCGCTTTAACCCGCCAACATGCCCTACCGTAAGTAGATTCTGAAAAGGTTTTTGATTTAAAATAACAAAGAATTAATAAAAAATAGCAGAGAATCACTTGAGTGGGACTGAAAATTAAGAATGTTGCTTTAAAATGAGTTTCAGAAAAAAAGATAACATTTTTTAGACGGAATAATACATTTCTGAAACAAAAATCATATAAAAATTAATAAAATTAAAAAGATAATTAATTTCTCATATAATTATGTAAGTAATTTTTAATTTTAACAGCTATGTGAGGAAGGATGCACGTGCAAACCTGGGTATATAATAGATGATGATACCGGCTTATGCGTTTTACCCAGCGAATGCAAACATCATGAAAGCCCCCCTCTAATTCTAGGTATGAACATTTTTTGAGGTAAAAATTACTAGTTTAAATGTAGAATATTTAGCTTGGTTCATAATATTCATCAGAAATATTTAAAATTGTCGAATTTATTCAAAAAATGAAGATATATTATTAATTTATATATTGTAATAACCTCATCAGCATTCATAACTAATTTAGTAATTTTGGCATTTATTTCTTCAAAATTTGTTGAAAACAGTTCCAGTGCTTGAACCTCCACATCATAAGCATCATCAGCATCATGGGCATCATCATTACAAGAAGTAATCGCTTCAACGCGCCAATTTGTCCTGCCGTAAGTAGATTTTGAAAAGGTTATAAATTGAAAACAACAAAGAATTAACCAAAAATAACGGAGAATCACTGAATATGAGACATTAAAATATAAATTTGAATGCAAATTTATTTGAAGCGCTTGAAAAAATGAAAATTAGTAATTTTATTTTATAGAAGATTGAACTATTTTGTTGAAACCTTGTTTTTTCATTGAAAATTCGACCAAGGTTAAAAGTTGAACTCCTTTGTTAAAAACTCACTTTCTTAGTTGAAGATCTATCTCTGTGGTTAAAAATTGAACTATTTTTCTGAAAATTCATTATTTCTTTTTTTTGAATCAATTTTTCCAATTTAAAATTTAACTATTTCACTTTTGGTAGAAAATTGGTCGTTTTTACTTTAAAATTCAAATATTTGGCTTAAAAATTTATTTTTTTTGTCAAAAATTAAACAATTTGGTTTTAAATGGAAGTGTCTTTTGGTTAAAGTTGGATATTTTTGTTTCAAAAAATCGACCAATTGGTTAAAAATTCATCTTTGTAAGTTGAAACTTTAATTCAACAAATTTTTTGAAAATGTAATGTATTTCTAGTTGAACTCTTAAGCGCTTCATATCAAATTCAATATTGTACCTATAAATTAATTTTATTTTTAAAAATGTATTTCCCTATTATTTCCTTATTTTCATGGAAAATGATCCTATTTCCCTTGTTTTGAGAGAATTTTGGTCTGTGAAGCCTGTTAAAATATTTGGTTTATGTGATCTGCATTATTTTCGGAAAAATTGCAAGTTAAAGGCGGGGGGAGGTGTTCGCATTTGTTACGTAATTTTTAAACGGTCCTTCTTCTGAAATAACAATATAAAAGTTAATCAAATATAAAGTATAATTATGTTCTCATTTAATTATATAATTAATTTTTCATTTCAACAGGTATGTGTGGAAGGGTGCATATGTAATCCTGGGTATATAACAGATGATCATTCCTTTAATGGATTTTACCCGAAAACCACAAATTTTCTGAGGCATATAAAAAGATGCCATCAGAAGAAACTTTATTTTGGACATAAAAATGAAACTTTAAATATTTTCTCGATTTTCTCTGTGAATTTGTATTTATGATTACAATATTTATTTTCTGTTCTATTATTTATTTAATAATTTAATAACATAAATATGTAATATCGATTATAGTGAATAAGATAAGAGATTAGAAAAATGGATTAAGCATTAATCTACAATTATTTTAAAATAAATAAAAAATGTATTAGTAATTATAAAACTCTAATAGTTCAATGTGTATTAATTAAAATAAAAAAAGTGTTTACGCATACAATAGTTGGTCCAATAATTTTTTTTTTATTCCGGCTAATTTTAAATACTGGCGTAAGAGATTTTGTTACACAAGAAACATAACTTTTTAGGCCATTTTTCTCATCATGCTGCACGTGTTGCCAAGCCAAAGCAAATACAAATTGATTCATATTGCCATTGCTTAAATAATATATATTATATAATATTTTTTATTCCATACGCATATTGACTATTGTGTATTTTAAACGGTTTGACAGAAGAAAATATTTATGAAAAGTGTAGTGTACATTATCAACAATCTGCCAAAAAATGATAATACATTTAAAAATGGGGATTTTCTGAGAAAATCAATGTTTAAAATTTTGAAAAACACAACCGCCATTATAAAATTATTAACTATTTTTATATTTTCTTCCGATCATTCTCAAAATGTTTCCAGCTCTAATACATCAAATTTTTAATATGGACAAGCAAAGCACCGTACTTTATTATTATTAATAATTATACTGTTCAAAGAAATACGACCAATGTTATCGTAAATTGTAAAGCGTATTTTTCGAAATATAAAATTTTATGCTGAATGCGCATCTGATCTTAATTTTCTTCCTGTACGAGGATGGAATAGCCGTCCCGAAATGGCAGGACGAGGAGTCCTGAAAGTTTGAAATTTGAAGCATTCTAGGAAATACAGGGGAATTTTTTGAAACTTTTACAGTTAGAGGTCAGCTGAAAATTTGAAATTTTCCTATGCCTGACCAGGAACCCAAAATGTATATATTGCAAAGTTAAAATTTAAAAAAATCGCTTTACAAGCTTGCTACAGATTTATTAATTAAAACATAATTAAAAATTATGTATATTTGATAATGTAAATAAATAAACTTATCATGTGGTAACCATGTTCTTCATCCAGGTATTCAGTCTGCTCAAAATTCTCTACAAACCTTCGATTGGCTCTGCCATAACAACCTTATTGTCTGAAAGCGCTAACCCACGCACCTTCACTGTCCCGAGATTCATACCTTCTTCGTCGAAGCTTACTTCTATCCACCTTACCAATTGCTTTTCCAGGTCAACAAATGCATAGGAAATTTTTCTGTTTACCGTCAAACTTTTTTCTGCGATTTATCTCAAGGTAAATATCTGATCCGCACATGACCTTCCTGGCATGAATCCACGTTGGACCTCCCAGATCTTTACTTTTGTTATTTTCATAACCCTATGCTCTATAGATTCACCTACCAATAATTCCTTCTAATGGTCCCTAATACCGTTTTTTACTTCGTTTGCACCATATACTATTTCACCCTTGCTATTTCTAATGCCGACTAACTCTGTACTACTATTTCCTTCCTTGCAGTCCTTGCGCAATTGTCAATAAAATAATTTCTTATTTCCTTCGACAGCGTTTTCTATTTTCTTCTCTTCTTCCGCTTTGATGCTATCCTTGCTTTCTTTAACTAGTATTTTCACTTTCCTGTTTTCGTCCCTATAATCATTTCCTAATCTTATTCTCACGTCGCGTCATCGCCAAGACCTGTGATATTAAACTGTCTTAGGTACGCTTTTTTCTTTTCGTTAACGGCCAAGCGGAGTTCGTCTTTCCACAAAGTAACCCCACTCATTCTTCCTACAATCGCAGTGCCACACAGTTCAGTTGCACTCCTAACAATGCTATCCTGGAGCATTGTACATGCGCCCTGTATATCTTTATTGTGCATTAGCGTCTCTCAAGTTGTCCCATCTAAGCGTTCGTTTATCTTATCTGCAAATTCTTTCCGCACTTCTGGTTTCTATAAATTTTCTATCTTGATTCTCGTATGTTTCGCTTTTTTAGTTCTCTTTCTTTTCTCAGAACCTCTCAGAACCTCTCATAACCTTGCGTCTCTTGCTAGCTCCCTCAGTCTCTCATCCGCAACAACTCCAACCCATTCATTCATAGTATAATGATTCCTTTCCCATGATCACAAGTACCTATAATATCATTTGAAGTGTCCCAGAAGGCGTCTTTTACTTCACTCCTTTCACCATCAACTAGGGTGTAGCACGCTATGATAAAAAATCTTCTGATTCCTACTTTCATTCTAACCCACAACAATCTAGGGGATACAAATGTATGTCACAGAAAATCTCATCTCTATATCCTTATTTCTATTTTTTGACGATAGCGCAATTTGGGACGTGTTAGCGAACGAGTGAGCGAGAGATCGAAAGCGAGAGTGCAAGCAATAGAGAGAGAGAGAGAGAGAGAGCGATAACGCAAACGCATCTTAATTTACTTATGCTATCACATAACCATTACTTACAAATCTTTACGATTCTAATTTAAAAGAATTCCGTTTTCTTTTTCTTTCACTTCTCTTGTAACTCCATTTTGCCATTTTTTTGCATCCATTCTTTCATTCTTTCTCATTTGCTCCCCTAGCACCCTCTAACTCTTTTATCCACTCTTCCCCCAAACCATCCTCCCCTAGAATCTTTACCACATTCTCTTGCCAGCTTCCTTTATCTTCCATTCCTCTCCTACATCCTTCCCATACATGCTCCCATGTTTCCTCTTCCGATTCACAGATTCTGCACTTCCTGTTCTCTTTCTTTTCCCAATACATACCTGCCCTTACCTCGTTTCCCAATCTAAATCTTGCTATTCTGGTCCATCTTTTCTCTCCCCATCCCTTTTCTAAATACTTTGGTACTCCTTCCTTTCTTATCATCTCATACCATTTATTATATTTTGATTCCTCAATCATCCCCCATCTTTCTATTAATTGTCTTTCCCTATCCTTTTTTTCCACCTCTTCATAGTTGACTCCAGTCCCGTCTTTTATATCTCTAGCATTAAAAAACTCCCTCCTTTCTTCTTCTCATCTCATTAACTCCATCGCCCTTCCTCTCCTTTCTTCTACCTCCATCAAACACTTTCTCGCTAACTCACCTCCCTTTCCACCGTCAGCTTCGTCTCAAAATTCCATGACCTCTTTCCCGCTCTAGTAATTAATTTATCCCTTTGCGCTTCTTCTCTCACCATATATCCTGGCGTCCTCCAGTCTAGCCCTAGCGTCCACCTTATATACCTTTCTTGCAAACTCTCAATCTTTTTCCTGTCTTTCCATCCCCATATCTCTGCTTTATAACCTGATACCGGCCATACCAGCGTATCCAATAACCAGATTCTCCTTCTCCAATTTTTTTATACCTTCTTTTTCCTATTCGCCATATCTGGTTCATTACCCCTGCTGCTTTTTTTATCCTTTCTCTTATATGAGCTCTATGATCTCCATTTGCTTGCAAGGTATTTCCCAAATACTTAAACTCTTTTACTTCTTCTAATTTTATTCCCTTCCATCTCCCCGTCCATTATTTCATTCTTCCCCCACCTTTTCTAAACCTCATTATCTTTGTCTTTTCTACATTTAAATTAAACTTTTTTCCATCTAAGTATTTCTCTAATTCTGTAATCAAGCCCGCCATCCCTTCTTCATCCTCTGCCATCAACCCCCACCCTTTTCTCTTCATTTCTTCTTCCAAGTCTGATATTAATATATTAAATAAAAGTGGGCTCAGAAGACATCCTTGCCTTACTCTTCTCACCAACCAGAAACTATCTCCTACCTTTACCTTGCTTTTTGTCTCTAAAAATTTCCGATACTCTCTTTATTAATCTCTCTCGTATCCCCTTTTCCACCATAACTTTTTCTATTTCGCCTCGGTCTAATGAGTCAAATGCCGCCTTTAAGTCCACGAATATTGCTACCATTGCCCCTTTCTCGCTTTTATTCCTCTTATTTACTAAATAGTTCAGAACATATATATTGTCCATCACCCCCGTCCCTTTTCTAAACCCTGTCTGATTCGGTGGCTCTATCTTTTTCTCCACCACCTCTTTTTTTAACCTCTCCGATAAAACAGTCACATATACTTTATACAGTGTTGGCATTAGTGTCAGTCCTCTATTTCTGTAACCTCCCCTTTGCCTTTCTTCACTATTGGTATCACTACTCCTTCTTTCCATAACTCTGGCCACCCCTCTCCTCTCCATACTCTATTGCACATTATCCATGTCCATACTTCATTTGGAATCTCATCTATACCAGGCGCCTTTCCATCTTTCATCATCCCTAATACCTTGACTATTTCCTCCCTTGTAATGTCGTCCTCCTCATCTGTTTCCCTACCATCTTTTCCTCCTTTCCTAACTTTCCTCTCTACCCCTCCTAGGAATTCCATAAAATATTTTTTCCATTCTACCATCTCAATATCCTGGTTTACTCTTTTCCTTCTTCTCTCTCTATTTACAACCTTCCAAACCTCTTCTTCTGTCCTAGCCTTCTCCGCTTCTTCTTCAAACCTTTTATTTTCCTCCTCTTTCTTTTGATCACAGAACTCAGTATATTCCTTCTTCTTTTTTCTCCTATATTCTTGTCCACTGCTTGTCCCTTTTCTCCATTTTCTTAATTCCTTTTTCACTTCCTTCTTCTTCTGTTTACAATTCTCATCCCATCCACTTCTATCCCCTCCTTCATGTGATTCGCTATCTACTCCTGACCATAGTTCGAGTCCGTGCTTTAACTCTTCATTTCTATTATTCTACTGTCGCATCATCCTTTTTTCCTTGTTTCAGGTAGTATACCATTAAGCCATTTCCCTTTCAGGGTAGGCGTGACACTACCCGATTCGGGTAGTGTTTCTAGGTGGATAATTTCTTGTAGTAAATATAACTACTACATGTGTGGGCTCACCACACCCACATAATAATAGGTACACATAAAATATCTAGCTTCCTTACGTGCATTGCTTCTCGTAATATTCTTTCCTTAAAATCATTCACCCCTCTAGCATTCCAAACACCCAGTCTTCATTCATAACCTGAAACTTTACTTTTACCTTTACCGAATGCATACCTTTTGTTAACCAATGTTTCAATACATTCTGAAGTCCAAAATAATTAGCCAAGTTGTAGAGTGGAGAGTCTACTTATAACGTCAGTCCCACCCGACTTCGGTGAATGAAGGAGTATAGAGACATAACTAGAACCGAAAGAGTCATGGTTGGTTTGTGTTCTATACTGAGTAGGGCACCATCCTTCAACAGTTTAGCAATAAATGAAAAAATGTATACATTTCTTCAAAACTTTCGTAAATTTCCCAAATTTTACATGTTCCCATTTGCCTATCGTCTGCCCGTCTATAGGCACGCCACCATTTACTTTTTTTTAATCTTTAAAATTCTCTGCAATTCCTTCTAATTACAGGAATAATTTTGAAAATTCCTAGTGATCGTTTTCGAGTTCATTAATTTATTTATCCTCAAAATTAATAGTAATTGCACAAAAATATTTATATTTCGAAAAACTATCCTAATTATTCCACCTTTTTCGACACCGGATGTGAATTACGAAAATTGTTTCAATTTATGAGTGAGCCTTTTTGTTTCGCGGCTAATCCTTTCTGCTTAGAATGAATTCAATTTTTTGTATATGAAAAATATTTCAAATACAACCGCGCAAAAATGGAATGAGTAAAAGGGAAATTCACAATAAAATTCGAGAGGTCCGTTTGTTAATTGGCTGCGCCATTTTATTTTGTTTAATTTTTTTAACCGAGCGTAAAACTTAAAAATTGCATAATATTAAATTGTAAATTGTCGAAATTAAAAGCTCTTTATTTTTTAAAATGAATCAAAATTTCTACAATTTTCAAGAGTTATAACAGGAAACTCTTTAATTTTAAAGATGTATAAAAAAAAATCTGAAATTTTTGATGTTTTTGATGATTTTAATGATCAATAGTCAAGCTTTAAATTCTGAATCTTTTAAATTGAAACAATTTCGAAGATAAATCATGAAAATTACAGAATTTTTAAATGCAAAATTCAAACCTTGCATGATTAATAATTTTAAATTTGCAGGATTATAACCTTTTTAATTTGAAAGATTTAAAATGTAGAGTTTTACAATTTTGTAGACTTGGAATTGAACATTCTTTAATTTTAAAGATGTATCGGTCAAAATTCTTAAATTGTGATGATTTGAATTATTTTGAAGATTAAACGTCAAGAGTTTTCAATTCTGAATCTTCCAAATTGAAGAAATCTCTAATGTAAAGCATCAATATTACAGAGTTTTAAATTGTAAAGTACAAAGGTTGCATAATTACTAATGGTAAATTTTCAAAATTGAAATGATTGAATTTTAAAGATTAACAATTATAAGTTCTACATTTTTCAAAAGTTACGAATGAAAATTCTTGAATTTTGAAAATATAGAATTGTAAATTATTCAATTTTTGAAGTTTATTATATGAAATTTTTTGGAATAATTGAATTTTGAAGATTTACAATCGAAAATTCCTTAATTTTAACGTTTTTCAATTAAAAATTTATCAACATTGAATATTTGTGGTTTAAGAACTATAGTCCATAAATATAGACTCAATATTTAATATGTAAAATAGAAAATTATGTACCTTTGAATGCTCTTTCAGGAATAGTTTAATTTTAAAGATTTAAATTTAATTTGAAAATGAATTTGAAGATTATTATATATGATTATTAATAAAAGTTTGACATTAATTTGTTTAATTGGTGAGTCAGAGTTATGTGCATCTTGCCAATAAACTTTAGTACAAAATAAAAAACATATCTCTTAATCTCTTCTGGCCTTAATAAAAAAAAGTTACAGTATGAACTTATGTTTAAAAAAATCCAAATCTCTGTCCGAATCGTGAGTTTGATAAAAATTTAAGATGAGATATAATATTAGATAACTAAGATATAAAAATATTATTTTTAAAATTGCTGCGCCGGAGTTCTGTGCATCTTTCCAATAAAGTTTGGTTTAAAATAAAACCACGTACATGTACAAAATGTATGCATACTAAATATTGATTTTTTTATCTCTTCCGGAATTAATAAAAAGTTTCAGTAAAGAATAATAAAGGTAGGTATATAAATACTGAGTTCAATTCAAGCAGTATCAGTTTGAGTTATAGTTTCAGAGATAGTTAGCAAAATGTCTCCTATTTTTGCTGTTTTATTTTTTGTCACAGTTGCATCAGCGGAACCACACCACCATAAAGAGCACCATGAACACCACCATAAACACCACCATAAAGACCCTCCGCCTCTAAGTAAGAAAATTCATTTTTCAATGAAAATTATTTGTTCAAATGCAGAATATTTATCTTTGTTCATCATATTCATTATAAATATGTAAAATTGCTTGAAAATATTTTAAAATGTTTTTAAAGAAAAAAAATTTCAAAAAGAATTTCAAATTTGACGAGATGACAAAAATGGTAAACAAAATGTAGATTCTTAAAGATTCAAAACAAAAACTTGAGAAGCTTTTAAAGAGTTTTGAATGGGTTCACAACAATAAAGACATTTTCTTAAAATGCATGGAAAATTTCAAATAATTTTTTGTATTGAAAAATTAAGTTTCAAAGAAAATTTTAAAATATTTCAAAACATTTAAAATCATTTCTAAAAATGTCGAAAAAATATGGAAAATTGATGGCAAAATTCGAGTCATTTTAATGATATTTCATCAATTTCGTAAATCTTTCCAAGTTAGTTTTAAAATATTTTTAATCTGTTCAGAACCTGTTAAATTCTTAAATATCTTTTAAAATGACTCGAATTTTGCCATCAAATTTTCCATATTTTTTCGACATTTTTAGAAATGATTTTAAATGTTTTGAAATATTTTAAAATTTTCTTTGAAACTTAATTTTTCAAAACAAAAAAATTATTTGAAATTTTCCATGCATTTTAAGAAAAAGTCTTTATTGTTGTGAACCCATTCAAAACTCTTTAAAAGCTTCTCAAGTTTTTGTTTGGAATCTTTAAGAATCTACATTTTGTTTACAATTTTCATCTTGTCAAATTTGAAATTATTTTTTAATTTTGTCATACCTTATAAATATCTGTTTATTTTCTTTAAAAATTCCTTTTTGAATCTTTTCACAACATCTAAACACTTTAAACATCTTTCACAATAATAATTCGAATTTTTCCTCAAATTTTTTTAAAATTCTGCCAAATGTGAAAAATTGCCTTAACATCTTTCAGATTCTTATTTGACAATTTTTGAAATGTTTTGAAGTCTTTTTAAATATTCTCATGAAATTATTTTTTTTATTAAAAAATTATTTTAAATTTTCCTAGGAATTTAAAAAAAATGTTTACTCTGATTTTTTCTAAAATTTAGTAATCTTGCAAAATCACAAGATTTTGTTTTAAAATCTTCCACATTCTTTTTCAAAGTTTTAGGAAATAATTTTAAATGATTAAAATTCTTTGTAAATTTTTTCTTAGAAGTCATTTAAAAAAAAAAAATAAAAAATCATTTGAAATTTTTTCGTGAATCTTAAAAATATTTTTTAATCTCTTGAAAATTTTCAAAATTCTTGAAGAGCTTCTAAATTTTTTTACAAGATCCTCAAAAATCTATATTTAGTTCAACAAATTATTAAATATTGTTAATTTTCTAATTGTTTCTAAATGTCGTTAAAATTTTTTGTATACCTTTTGAAATGTTTTAAGATCTTTTTCAATACTCTTTTAAAATTATTTTTTCAAAATAAAAAATTATTTAAAATTTTTCTAGGAATCAAAACAAAATGTTGTCATTCTCTTGAAAACTTTCAACATTCTTAAAAATCTTTCTTTTGCGAAAATCTACATTTTTCATTTTGTAAACTCTTTAAAAGTGTGAAATTATTTTTGCATCGTTTTAAAACTTCTAAATATCTCTTAAACTTGCTCGAATTTTATCTAAAATTTAGTGATCTTACAAAATTACTAAAAGTTTAAAAATCTGTTACATTCTTTTTTTTTAATTTTATTAAATAATTTTAATGTTTTTAGATCTTTTTCGAATTTTTCTTAGAATTCATTTTAAAAAAATCGAAAATCATATGAAATTTTCCCATGAATCTTATGAAAATTTATTTACTCTCTTGAAATCTGTCCAAATTCTCAAAGTGCGTCAAATTTTTTTACGATATTTAAAAAAATGTACGGTTAAAATTTTGTTGAATTTTTTCAAGTGAATGATTCTTTCTAAATCTTCTTGAAACTTTACTGAATATCTCTTAAACTTACTCGAATTATTTCTGAAAATTTAGTTATCTTGACAATTTTACAAATTTTGAAAAAATTTTCATAAAAATCCTCTACATTCTATTTTGAAATATTAGGAAATCATTTGAATGTTTTGAAATCTTTTGCAAATTTCTCTTAAAATTAATTTTTCAAAATCAAAAATCATTAAAAATGTTCACAGGCATATTTTTCGACACATTTTGCGTCGTTGTTTCGTCGCTGTTCCCACCTGCTCTAATTTTTTCTTACCTTGATAAGGGTGCTGTATGAGCACCGAAACGTTGGTAAATATTATAAATGCTTCCATATTGTGATTTGATAATAATAAAAATAAAAAAGACGAAAGAAATAAAAAAAAGAGAAGGAAGGGGATTTTGTTGGTTGCCTTCTCATTTTTCTTTCCTCTTTTTTATTTTTGTCCAAAGAAACAAATTTTTTTTTCTTTTTAGGAATTGAAATAGGAGCATTTTGTGGTGGTTGTCCAAATTTGATCTTTGGATTCTTGTTTTATTTTCAGGAATTCTATACATAATTTTGAAATATTCAAAACTTAAAATTAATCTTTTAAAATAGAACCTTAACAATTTTAAATTCTTTCAAATATCTTTTAATGAAATATAATCTCATCAAAGCTTTCAAAATTATTAAAATATTTAATTTGGAAATAAATTTTATTATGAACTAAAATGACCTATTTGGACATTTCCATTTGAAAAATTGATGATGCAGAAAATTTGTTAACCTTTATTAATAGATAAACAAACTGAAAACGGCTACTAAAGTTCACGCTTACGCAGTGTCGCAACAACCAATCAGGTTTTCGAAATGTGTCTGATATTATCGAGATATTTGGTGAAATTACTTTTTTAGATAGGAATAATTAATTTCCTAATTTTTCAATTTCATATAGGTCCACCATTCGTCCCTCCACCAGTCGTCCTTCCACCAGCCATCCTTCCACCAGTCGTCCCTCCACCAGTAATACCAATATGTGGATCTTTTGGAGAACCTAGTGGTTGCGCATCACAGTGTCCAGTCACATGCAGTAATTGTTGCAACCCGCCAGTATGCAAGGAGGTAAGTAGATTCTGAAAAGTTTCTAAATTCAAAATATCAAATTATTAAAAAAAAAAAAAAAAACAACGGAGAACACTTAGAATGAAACTAAAAATTACAAATCTCGCTTAAAATTTAGTTTGAGAAAACAATCATCTAACATTTTTAAACGAAATAATACTTTTCTGAAATAAGAATAATAATACATTCCTAAAGTTTCTATAATTTTTTCAATTTACTAAATTAAAAAATTTAAATATCTTTGAGAATTACTTATAGCAAATGTTGATTTCACAAAATATGCATCGTAGATGTGTTTGGTGAGATTTCACGTTTTTAATAGAACAACACAATACAATGCATATGATTAGTATTGATATTCATATTAAATAATCAAAAAAATAATAATTGAGCATGCTCTTGTAAACAGTTTTTCCATGACATCATGCAAAACAACATGATGATTGTTGATTGTTTCCTATAGAAATGTTACAAATTCTAGCAGCCCTTGATTGGATGAAAATAGACGAAGATCTGTTAGTCGGATTTATACAGACTTATCCTAAAATTTGTGTACCAATCGGTTGAACAGTGTAGGCTGCAGGTGTGACTTATTATTAAAAAATCGATTTTTCTTCATGGGAAGTACGAACACTAGACAAATAATCAATTAATCAATTGATCAACCAAAAAGTTCTGAAAAAAGAGGAATAATTCCATACAGCAGATTTATTTTGAAATTTGTGTACTAATCTGCTGATAAGTGTAGCCTGTAGGTGTATCTATATAATAAAAACTCGATATTTCTTTATAAAGTGTATTCAAACTCAAAAAAATATCAACGATTATAAAATTCTTGAAAATCTTTTGAAGTCTTCCATCCAAACGACTTATCTTAAAATTTGTGTACCAATCGGTAGATGGGTCTAATTAATGAAAAATCGATTTTTCTTCATAAAATATATTGAAACTCAAAAAATAAAAAGGAATCAATCATACTTAAAAAAGAAATAGAGAATTCCACCCAAAACGTGAATAATTGGTTGAGATATCCAATAAAAGTACGACAACTAGCGTTCTTCCGAGAAAAGATATTCCCGTTTTTGTTTTTTAATTGGCGGCAATTCTCTACCACGAATCTTGATACAATTTAAAATATAATTTCTTTCTCATTTTATTATATACTCTTTTTTTATTTCAACAGGAATGTGTACAAGGGTGTACATGTAATCCTGGATATGTAATAGATGATGAATCAGGTGCATGCGTTCCACCCGAAGACTGCAGAAGTCCTCTAAACAATCCATTTATAGGTATGAAAATTTTGTTGAGATAAAAATTACTTGTTTAATTGAAGAATATTTAGCTTATTTGATAATGTTGATTAGAAAATGTTAGAACTGCCTAATTTGATAAAAAAAATAAATGAAGACATATGATTACGTTATAAATTGTAATGCTCCCTTTAGTAATAACAATTAATTTTGCAATTTTGCATTCAATTCTTTGCAATTTTTTGAAAACAGTTCCACCGTTCGGCGGTTCACCATACGGAGGTCCACCATTTGGAGGTTCACCATACGGAGGTTCACCATACGG
>CAKNYM010051690.1:17988-32435 GCA_932195095.1 Andricus curvator
TATCTTTAAAATTGAAGAATTAAAAAATGCAAATCATTAAAATTCTACAAATTACAAATTTTAAACTTTAAATCAAATTTAAATCTAATTTAAATTATTTATATATCATTAGAAAAAATGAAACCCACCCACGCATTTAAATAACAGAATTTTTAATTGTAAAACTTAAAGCATGCACAATATTTTTAATTGTCAAAATTAAAAAGTTCAATTTTAAGGTTTTAAAATTTAAATTTCTATAATTTTAAACATTTAAAATTGATACTTCTTCAATTTTATTGATGTCCAATTTCAAATTCTTCAATTTTAATGATATATAAATAAAAAAAATTTAATTGTGATGATTTTAAAGATTAAAACTCAAGAGTTTTAAATTCCAAATGTAATCTTTCAAAATTAAAACCCTTCAATTTCAAAGTTAAAAATTTGTAATTTCTAGAATTTTCAAGATTTAAAATTAAAAATTCTTCATTTTTAATCATTTGCAATTTTTAATTCTTCAATTTTAAAGATATATGAATAAAAAAATATTAATTTTGATGATTTTGAAGATTAAAAGTCACAAGAGTTTTCAATTCTAAATCTTCCAAATTGAAGGAAAAGGAAATTTTCAAAAAAAAGTTAAATTTTTAATCAAACTGATAAATCTTTGATGAAAAAAATGAATTCTCAACAAAAAGTATAGTAGTTGATACTTTCGTCAAAAAATATTTTAATTTTGAATCAAAAACTGTTAAATTAAACCGAAAAATACGACTTTTCATCAGAAGATTTGAATTTTTAACCAAGAAAGGTTGTTCAATCAACGAAGAAAAAAAACTTTATCCAAACTGTTGAGTTTTCAAGTCATAAAGACCAATTTTTAAAAAAATGCCTTTTCTACCAAAATAGTAGAATTTTTGACGAAAAAAGACTATTTTTAAACAGAAGAAGTGAATTTTTAAGTGAAAAAGACCATCGCTATAACAAAAATGGAAAAGCGACAGTTTAGTAAGAAAAATTGATTTTGAACAAAAACAAAAAAAAAACAAATTTCAAATTAAAGTTTGTTAAATTTTCAACCAGAGAAATGAACTTTTAACTAGAATGATGCATCTTTAATCAAAAATATAAATTTTTAATCAAATAGTTGAATTTTCAACCCAGAAGATGATTTTTCTACCAAAAAAAGACAAATTTTCAACAAAATAGATGAATTTTCAACTAAAAAAGATCAATTTTCAACAAAAAACGGTATAGTTTTATTTTTAGTAAGAAAAATTGATTTTGAACAAAAAAAAAAAAAACGAATTTCCTCTTAAAGTTTGTTACATTTTCAACCAGAGAAATGAACTTTCAACTAAAATGATGCATCTTTAATAAAAAAAATAAATTTTCAATCGAATAGTTGAATTTTCATCCCAGAAGATGA
Organism: Andricus curvator; assembly: GCA_932195095.1. Taxonomy (NCBI): domain Eukaryota; kingdom Metazoa; phylum Arthropoda; class Insecta; order Hymenoptera; family Cynipidae; genus Andricus; species Andricus curvator. The sequence goes on from CAKNYM010051690.1 coordinate 19,400, forward strand.
ATTTTCTACCAAAAGACAAGACAAATTTTCAACAAAACAGATGAATTTTCAACTAAAAAAGATAAATTTTCAACAAAAAATCGAATAGTTTTATTTTTAGTTAGAAAAATAAGTTTTTAGGCAAATAAAATATTTTTTTAACGAAGTAGTTGAACTTTCAAAGAAACAATTGATTTTTTTACTGAAAAGATTAAATTTATGTGTGAAATAAATTTCAACATAAAATGTAATAGTTATATTTGTAGTTAAAAAAATTAATTTTAAAGAATTTTTAACAAAATAGTTCAATTTTGAACAAAAAAAAAAGAAGATTTTTTTACTAAGGTGATGAATTATCAACCAAAAAAGATGAATTTTTAACAAAGTAGTTCTATTTTCAACTATGTAGTTGAATTTTGAATCAAAAAAGGTTCATATTTAATGTAAAAGGTTCATTTAAGAAATCAAAGGATCATATAATAAATCATATAAAATTTTCTGTAAAATCGATTAAAAAATTTTTGAAAATAAACTGAGCTTTTTTTAAAGAAAGGGCAATTAGTGCGCGCATGGCGCGCACTATGTTCTAGTTTTAAAAATAATTTTTTTTTCTCTTTGTTCGAAAAAATTTATCAATTTTAAAGATTTAAAATTGAAATATTTTTAATTTCAAAAATGTATGAATAAAAATTCATACATTTTTATGATTTTGGTAAAGAAAAGTCAAAATTTCTCAATTCCACATCTTGTAATTTGTGAATCTTGTAAATTGTCAAAATTAAAAACTTCAATTTTAAGGTTTGAAAATTTAAATTTCTATAATTTTAAACATTTACAATTGATACTTTTTCAATTTTATTGATGTCCAATTTCAAATTCTTCAATTTTAATGATATATAAATAATTTAAACTAGATTTAAATTAAATTTAAATTGTGTTGATTTTGATGATTTTAAAGATTAAAATTCAAGAGTTTTTAATTCTAAATGTAATCTTTTAAAATTTTAAACGCTTCAATTTTAAACTTTAACATTTTTAAATTCTAGAATTTTGATGATTTGCAATTTTTAATTCTTCAATTTTAAACACATATAAATAAAAAAATATTAATTTTGATGATTTTGAAGATTTTGAAGTTACAAGAGTTTTCAATTCTAAATCTTCCAACTTGAAGACTTTTCTAATGCAAAGCTTAAAAATTTGAGAATTTTAGGTTGTACAACTTAAAACTTACATAATTTTCAATTGTGAATCTTCAATGAAAATTTTAGAATTTTGAAAATATAGAATTGCAAATTTTTTAAGATTTACATTTGGAACCTTTTTTTGAATAGTGAAGTTCAGATTTGAAGATTTAAGAGTGAAAAATTTATATTTCAAAATTAAAAAATCTTCAATTAGAAATATTTGCAATTAACAGTTCTACAATTTTAGAGAGTTATAGTTGAAAAGTCTTGAATTTTAAAAAATGTATAAGTTCAAATTCTTAGCTTTTGATGATTTTGGAAATAAAAAGTCAACTTCTCAATTCCACATCTTACAAATTGAAGTAATTTCGAATGTAAATGATCAAAATTACAGAATTTTTAATCGTAAAACTTAGAAATTGCATAATTTTTTATTGTAAATTGTCAGACAAATCTTTATTCTTGAATATGTATAAATAAAAATTCTCCAATTTGGATGATTTGAATGATTCTGAAGCTCAAAGACAAGAGTTTTCAATTATAAATCTTAAAAATTCATGAAATTTGTAATTTAAATGATTAAAATTACATAATTTTTAATTGTAAAACATGAAACACATATAATTGTTAATTGCACATTCTCAAAATTGAAATTTCTACAATTTCAAAAATTTTTAATTTAGAGTTTTACAAATGTAAATTCTTCAATTTTAATGATGCATGAATACACCTTCTTAAAGTGTGACGATTCTAATTATTTTGAAGATCAAATTATAGAACTCAAAGCTTGCATAATTTTTAAATTTTTAATTGTAAAAATTAACAGTTTTTTTTATTTTAAAAATTTAGAATTCAAAGTTCTACAATTTTAAAGATTACAATTAACAACTCTTCAACGTACATAATTTTGAATTGTAAATTATCAAAATTAAAAACTCTTCAATTTTGAAGTTTTCAAATTGTAGAAGTTTAAAGATTTTCAATTGGAAATTTTCTAAGTTTAATAATTTCCAATTATTTTAAAATTAAATTTTAATTATAAATAAATGAAAATTTTCAAACAGCGATGATTTTGAAGATTAAGATTCAAGAATTTTCAATTCCAAGTCTTCCAAATTAAAGCAATTTCTGACGTAAGTCATCAAAATTACAGAAGTTTTAATCGTAAAATTTAAAAATTCCATAATTTTTAAGTGTATATTTAAAAAAATAAAACTTGATTAATTTTATATATTGAGAATTCAAATTCCTACAATTTTAAAGAGTTACAAATGAAAATTCTTGAATTTGAAAATATAGAATGACAAATTATTCAATTTTGGAAGATTTATGTTTGGAACAATTTTTTTGAAATATTTCAATTTTGAATGCTCTTTGGAAATAGTTTAATATTGAGGATTTAAAATGAATTTGAAGTTTATTATAAATAATGATTAATTTTTCAAAAGTCCCGCATAACTCTGAAAAAAGTCGTTAAAAAAAAACTATATACCTTATAAAAATGTGAAAAGATGCTTAATTTCTATCGAAGTCGTGAGTTTGATAGGGATTGATAAAGTACCTCTAAAAAACTTATGCGTAATAATAAATGTTTCTTTGTTATAAACAAAAGTTACAGTTCTCTTTTTGTTCTTTTCACGTTATTAGATATACGAGGTTTCAAAAATATAAAAAAATTGTGAACTTATGTTTAAAAAAATCCTAATCTCTACGCAAGTCGTGAGTTTGATAGTAATTTGTTTAACTGGTTCGTCACAGTGCGTTTTTCAAATAAACTTTAATTTAGAATAAAGCCACGTACGCGTAAAAAATTTATGCGTATATGATTTCCTAATCTCTTTTGCCATTAATAAAAATTTTTAGTAAGTAATAACAAAGAAATGTGTATAAAAACCGATTTGAATTCAAGGCGTGTCAGTTTGATTTACAGTTTCAGAGACATTCACCAAAATGTCTCCTATTTTTTCTGTTCTATTTTTTGCCATAGTTGCATCAGCCGACTATAAACCCATAAGTATGAAAATTCCTTCTGAAATGAAAATTATTTCTTTAAATGCAGCATTTTTATCTACGTTCAAAAATGTTCCTTGAAGTTGTTATGAAAATCCGTTTTGAGTAAATTTATATCAATAATAATATTTATTATTTTTTCCTTACTAAAAAGTTAAAGAAAAGCTGAAAATTAAAAAAAAAGCTTTTTAGCAATACTCTAAAAGAAGATAGGTATAAATATTAATAAATTTTTTAAACAATTATATTTACTAACTTGCCTTAATTAATATATCTTTAAGTAAAACGTGGACAAAAAGTTGAAAATTTCAGAAAAAACCGCAATGATCTAGCATTACTATAAGAGAAGGTAGTTATAAACAATAAAAATATAGTTGAACAATTATGTTCGTGAAATTGCATTAATTATTACCTCGCTCTAAGTGAAAAGACAAAAGTTAAATATTTAAAAAAAAACGCAACTTTCTTGCATTACTCAAAGAGAATATTATTAAAAATAATTCAAAATTGTTTACACAATTATGTTTGTTAACTTGAATTAATTATTACCTCACTATAATTAAAAGGTGGACGAAGAATGGAAAATTTAAAAAAAAACTGCAACTTTCCAGCATTATTCTGAGATCATATTGTTATAAATAATAAGAAATGGTTTAAACAATTATTTCTGTTAAATTAAATTGATTATTGCCTTGCTCCAACTCAAAAATTGAAAACCAGTTGAAAAATTCGAAACAAACCGTGAATTTTTTTTTGAAGATTTTACAAAATATTAGACAAAATTCGAGTCAGTTTAAAAATTATTTGATGAATTTTCGGAAATATTTCCAAATTTTAAAGTATTTTTCAACTTTTCAAACCCTATTAAATTCCTGAATATCTTTTAAACTGATTCGAATTTTGTTTTAAAATATACCACATTTTTAGATATTTTTTAAAATGTTTTTAAATTTTCTTTCAAACTTAATTTTTCAAAAAAAAATAACGTCAAATTTTCCCCGGAATCTAAAAAAAAAATTATTTTCGCGACACCTTTCAAAATTCTTTAAAAGTTTCTAAAGTTTTTTTCAGATCTTTGAAAATCTAAATTTTGTCAAAGATTTTTTTTAATGTTGTCAAGTTCGAAATTATTTTTGAATATTTTTAAATCTTCTAAATATCTCTTTAATTTTCTCGCTTTTTAAATTTTTAATCTTGCCAAATTAAAACATTTTACTATAAAATCTTTTAAACTCTTTTTCGAAATTTTAGGAAATCATTTCAAATGTTTTAAAATCTTTTTCAAATTTCTCTTAAAATTAATTTTTAAAAATGAAAAATCTTTTTAAATTTTCGCATGAATCTTAAGAAAATTCTTTTTGGAATATTTTCAGAACTTCTAAACCTTCTAAATATCTTTTCAAAATATTCAAATTTTTCCTAAGGCTTTTTAAAAATTCTGGCAAATGTGATCGGATTCTTATTTAACAACTTTGGAAATCTTTTGCAATTTTTTGAAATCTTTTCGAATATTCTCTTATTGTTAAAATTATTTAAAAAACTAAAAAATTGATTTAAATTTTCCTAGGAATCTAAAGGAAATTTTTTTGTTCTTTTGAAACCTTTCAAAATTTTTAAAATGCTTCTTTTTTTCTGAAATCTACATTCTGCATTTTTTTAAATCTTTACAAGTTTTATATTATTTTTGAACCGTATTAAAAAATTTCTCTTAAACTTACTCGACTTTTTTTCAAATTTGGTAATCTCTAAAACTTACAACATTTTGTTTTAAAATCTGCTACATTCTTTCAGAATTTTAGGAAACCATTTGAAATGTTTTAAAACCTTTTTCAATTGTCTCTTAAAATTAATTTTTTTAAATAAAAAATCCTTTAAAATGTTCACATGAATATTAAGAAAATTCTTTTTGAATTCTTTTCAGAAGTTCTAAACCTTCTAAATATCTTTTTAAATTATTCGAATTTTTCCTAAAACTTTTTAAAAGTTCTACCAAATGTGAAAAATTGCCTTAAAATCTTTCGTATTCTTATTTCACAATTTTGGAAATCTTTTGAAATCTTTTTAAATATTCTCTGAAAATTATTTTTGAAATAAAAAATTATTTTAAACTTTCCTAGAAATCTAAAAAAAAAAATGTTTTTTTGAAACCTTTCAAAACAAACAACATTTTGTTTTAAAATAATTTCCATAATAAATATTTATTATAAAATATTATAAAAAATTTTATAATAATTTAATTTAATGTTTTGAAATCTTTCTCAATTTTCTCTCAGAATTCATTTGACAAAATGAAAAATCATTTGAAATTTTCCCATGAGTCTTAAGAACCTTTTTTTATTCTCTTAAAACCTTGTTTTAAAACCTCTTGTTTAAAATTTCATCAAATTATTTCAAGTTTATAATTATTTCTAAATCTTCCTGAAACTTTTCTAAATATTTCTTAAACTTACTCGAATTATTTCTAAAATTATGAGGTGAAAAATGCAATTTTTTTTTAAATCTTCTACATTATGTTTGCATAAATTTTTTTGAAATTTGTTGAAAATAGCTCCACGAGTCGAATATCCATCAGAAATATCAAAATGTGGACCTTTTGCAACCTGGACTGAGTGCGGAACAATGTGTCCTACGAAATGCAGTAATCGCTTCAACCCGCCACGATGTATTGATGTAAGTAGATTTTGAAAAGTTTTTGAATTTTATAACAAAGAATTACAGAGAAAATAACAGCAAATCACTTAAAATGGGACTCAAAATTTTGAAAGTCACTTAAAAATGAGTTTCAGGAAAAAACAATAACATCTTTAGACTAAATCATACTTTTCTGAAATAAAAACCCTATAAAAATTAATAAAATTTAAAATATAATTTATCTCTCATATGATTAAATCATGTTTTTTATTTTAACAGAAATGTAAGAAAGGATGTAGCTGTAATCCTGGGTATGTAATAGATGATGATTCCGGTTATTGCGTTTTACCCAAGGACTGCAAAGGTCATTCAAAAAATCCATTTATAGGTATGAAAATTTCACTTGTTTAAATGCAGAATATTTAGCTTGGTTGATAATATTTATCAGAAATATTTACAACTGCCTAATTTAATAAAAATTGAAGATATATTTTTTATTTAATTAATTAAATTTTGAAAACAGATCCACCATCAAGCTGTGGGCACCATGGAGAAGATACTCAATGCGCATCGATGTGTCCAGTGAAATGCAGTAATCGCTTCAACCCCCCAATATGTCCTGCCGTAAGTAGATTTTCAAAAGTTTCTGAATTTAAAATAACAAATAATTAACAAAGAATAACGCAGAATCACTTAAAATGAGACTAAAAATTAAAAAAGTCGCTTCAAAACATTGCTGGGTCAGTTTTTTGATTGGTGGATTGGTGGTGGGGGATGTCTCGAACCAAATGCATGATCGAACAGTCACCTCTAAGTATTTGCGGAGTAAATATCGCGCGAGAAGTAAACCCTTTTTGTAGGCTTCCGTCACGCTCTCAAAATGGACCGCACGTTCGAGGAGCGCCAGTCAAAAACAGCTGATCTGCTCATTGCATCCTCTCCGTACGCCTGCTTAATCATGGTGAAAGTCTCGGTTGCAGACTTTCCAAGTTTAACACAAAACTTCACCGTACAGCGCAGATTGACCTGCGTTCCATTTTGAGAGCGTGACGGAAGCCTACAGAAGGTTTACTTCTCGCGCAATATTTACTCCGCAAATGCTCGGAGGCGACTGTTTAAGCATGCATTTGGTTCCTGGTATCCCCCGCCACCTATCCTGCCCGTAAATCTCTCTATCGCTCCATCTGGACTATAGAAATTCAGTCCCACTACTTACGGAACTTTGAGAGCGTGACGGAAGCTTACAAAAAGAGGTTGTTTCTCGCGCAATATTCTTTCCGCAAATGCCCGAAGGCGACTGTTTAAGCATGCATTTGGTTTCTGATATCCGCCGCCACCTATCCTCCCCGCAAATCCCTCTATTGCTCCATCTGGGCTATAGAAATTCAGTCCTGCTACTTACGGAACTTTGAGAGCGTGACGTAAGTCTACATAAAGGTTTACTTCTCGCGCAATATTTACTCCGCAATTGCTCAGAGGGGACTGTTTAAGCATGCATTTGTTCCTGATATCCCCCGCCGCCTACCCTGCCCGTAAATCCCTCTATTGCTCCATCTGGGCTATAGAAATTCAGTCCTACTACTTACGGAACTTTGAGAGCGTGACGAAAACCTACAAAAAGAGTTTACTTCTCGCGCTATATTTACTGCGCAAATGCGCGGTTCCTGATATATAGGCTAAACTAGTCCTACTACTTATGAAACAAACCCTGTAATTACAGTTGCGTTACTTGTAACTGTAACTAATTATAGTTACTAGATAAAGTAACTTCAAGTTACCTAGAAAGTTACTTTTTCCACTTCCTTAATTTTATAATTTAAAAATCAAAATAAGATGGTGATTCATAAAAACTTAATTTAAAAAGAATTAGGCATTAGTTAAAGTAAATAACAAATACACAATATATTTTGGCAAGTCAACAACAATTTATATTTAGAATAAAATTCAAAAAATTGAGTAATAGATATGTCACTCTGAATATCCTGCCCATGATATCAGATTCTAAACGGATTTCGTTTTTCCGCATTTTTCGGCATAATCATCAGAATTACTTGTTTCGTTGACTTTAATTTCATCAGCCATTAAAAACGAGTTTTAATTTTGAATTTTAAGTTAGAATCGCGAATCACGTATTTAATTCTAGCAATTCTACTCTCCCGTTTCACGGTACTATGCAAATTATAACTTTCGCTTTGAATTCCTAACATTTCAAGTGAAAATATTGCATTTTTATAAAAATTGATGACTTTTTAATAAAATAGTGGAATTTTCAACCAAAAATATGAATTTTCCACAGAAAAGTTGAATTTCCCATCAAAAAGGTTTCTTAGTCACATTTTTCAACATAACAACCAACAAAGATGGATTATTTTATCGAAAGAAATTAATTTTTAAACCAAAAAGAACACTTTTGAACGAAAGAGTTGAATTTTTGGCCAAAAGGATGAATTTAAAAAAAGTTATTTTTCTACCAAATAGTTGAACTTTCTACCTAAATAGTTATTTTTTTCAACAAAATACATGAATTTTCAACTAGATAGTTGAATTTTCATACCGAAAATATTAATTTACAACAAAGTTAATTTTCAACCAAATAGTTGAATTTTCTACCATTTTCAAACAAAAAATAAGAATTTTCAACAAAAGAGTTACATTTCCAACAAAAGAGTTAAATTTCCAACGAAAAAGTTAATTTTTAAACAAATCGTTGAAATTTTAATTGTATAGTTCAACTTTCAATCAAGTAGTTAAATTTCAAATCAGAAAAGACGAATTTTCAACAAAATAGCTGAATCCTCAACCATGTCAGATTATTTTTCTACCAAAATAGTTGAATTTTAAACCAAAAAAGATGAGATTTTTTTACCAAAAGAAATAAATTTTGAAACGAAAAAGCCGAATTTTGAACCAAGAAAGACAAAAAATGTCTACAAAATGTTTGAATTTTCAAACTGCAAAGACGAATTTTCTAAAAAAAAACAGTTTCATTCTCAAACCGAAAATACGACTTTTCAACAAAAAAATCACTTTTCATTTGAATATTTAAATTTTCCATCAAAATAGATGAATTTTATATCAATTAGTTAAATCTTCAAACAAAATAAATAAATTCTCCACGAAAAATATAATAGTTGATATTATTTCAACCAAAAAAGATTTTAATTTCAAATCAATCACAGTTGAATTCAACCAAAAAGAAGAATTTTCAACAAAATAGCTGGATCATCAAACCAGAGACAAAAAGTAACTTTAAGGTAACTAAAATTAAAGTTCCAAGTTACTGCAAAAATCGGAACTAAGTTACGTTACAAGTTACTTTTTAAAATAGTAACGAAGTTACCCTAAAAGTTACAAATAACGTAACTTTTCAAGAACTTAGTTACTTGTAACAAGTTACTACCCAACACTACTTCAAAACGAGTATCAGAGAAAAAAAAAACACATTTTTGGACAAAATAATACTTTTCTGAAATAAAAATCATATATAAATTAATAAAACTTAAAAGGAAATTTATTTCTCATATAATTATATAATTAATTTTTTTTTTAACAGAAATGCGTGGATGGATGTAAATGTAATCCAGGGTACATAATAGATGATCATTCCGGTTTATGCATTTTACCCGAAAAATGCAAAAGGAAACAAATTATACCTTTCGGTATGAAAATTCTTTTAAAATGAAAATTACTTGTTTAAATTCAAAATATTTATCCTGCTTGATAATATTCATTAGAAATATTCAAAATTTCCTAATTTAATTAAAAAAATTAAGATGTATGATTACTACTTTCGATTTTTGTTGATCGACCCCCCCCCCCCTAACCCCCATTTTTGCGTTTTCCTGAAAAAAGAAATTTTGGATTTTTCAATGTTAACCCGTGCCCCCGGGCTTTTAAAATTAATTTGGGGTTTTAAATGGGAAAAGCTCGGTTTTACAAAAAATGGAAAAAAGAAGTACTTTTTCTAAACTTTTTGTGAATTAAAGTAGTAGCCTTTTGAAGTATGTTTGAGGAATAATTTCCACACAATAACTTTTAATTTTGACCCCCCCTTCCCCCTTTTATTCTACCCGGAAAATGCCTCAAAAAATGCAAAATACCAGTTTTCTATCAAATTCATATTAAAGACGGTATTTTTTTTAACTTTTTCAACATTAATTATTTTTAATCGATAAGCGACGAGTTTCCAAGTATTTTTCAAGTAATGCCGAATCGTTTAAACAATTATTTGTTTAAGTCGTTTTCCCCCTGTAAACCGTAAGAAGTTATTATTTTTCAGGATAAATTATATAAAGTTGATGAATATCAAGAGTACTACTTCTTTTGAACATATTTGGTGCATATTTATACAATTTTTATTTGTTTAAAACATTTTTCTGCTTAAAATCGTGAAAAGTTATTATTTTCTGGAATTAATGATACAATTAACGGATGTTGACATTTTTTTCCGAAAGGATATTTAGCAATTTTTTAGACAATTTTCATTTATTTAAATCATTTTTTTCACCATAAATCGTGAAAACTCATTCACTTGCGCTTTTTTAACAAATTAGATAAGACAAAGAGATTTGACAAAACTAGACTTTTCTCTACCTTTCCTATGAAAAGGCGCAAGTGAGTGATTAATTATTGTTTAAATAATTGTTAAATATCTTAAACAAAAAAATATTATTCTTAACATTCGTTAATTGTATCATTAAGAGCAGTAAAGAATAACTTTTCACGATTAACAGGAAAATATATTGTTTAAACAGATGAAAATTCTTTAACCAAATGAAAATTGTTAAAATAATTATTAAATATTAAAAACAATATATTACTCTCAAACCTTGTCAATTCTGTAATTTGTTTCAGAAAATAATATATTTTTTTACGATTTGAAGGATAAACATTTTTTAAAGAAGTGAAAATTGTTTAAATAATTATGAAATATGTTTAACAAGAAGTACAACTCTTGAAACTCATCAAATTTATATCATTTGTCCCGAAAGATAACAATTTTTAACGATGTACAGGTGGAAAAAATGGTCTCAACAAATAATCATTGTTTAAACAATTCAAAATTATTTAAAATGATTTAAAAAATACTTGAAAATCGTCGCTTATTAAATAAAAATAATTCCTGTTGAAAAAAATCCAAAAAATACCGTTTTTAGCATGGATTTGATAGAAAACTGCTATTTTGGATTTTTTGGCATTTTCCGTTCACAATAAAAGGAGATTGTGGGGGGGGGGCGTAATAAAAAGTTATTGGGTGGAAATTATTCCTTCATTATTCCTTAAGAGATGACTATACTTTAATTCACAAAAAAACTTACGGAATTCCTTTTCCGGAAAACAAATTGTGGGGGGGGGGGGGGGGTCGATCATCAAAAATGAAAAGTTGAATTTTCACAGTTATAAATTTCAACCACCATACTTTATGAATCGTAATGCTCACTTTAGTAATAATAATTAATTAATTATTCTTTGCATATAATTGTTTGAAATTTTTTTGAAAATAGGTCCACCAGATCCACGATGTGTACCTTTTGCAACAAGGACTAGTTGCGGAACAATGTGTCCAGTGAAATGCAGTAATCGCTCCAACCCACCAGTATGTCCTACCGTAAGTAGATTTTGAAAAGGTTCTAAATTTAAAATAATAAAGAATGTTAAAAAATAACAAAGTATCACTTTCAAAATGGGACTAAAAATTAAAAAATTCGCTAAAAATGAGTTTCTGAAAAAAAACCAACAACGACTTTAGGCCCGATTTTTTAATTTCACTCCGTGAAAATTATTATTTAAACAAATAGAACGTCAAGATTGAACATTTTACAAACATTATTTGTTTTCTCTGAAGAAAAGACTTACGATAAGTCGGTATCTATCAGAATTATTGCAGATACACTTCAGGAACATAAATATTCAGTTAAAAAGTTGAGTCAATTGTTATAGACAATTTATATAAACAATTATTTTCATAAGTAGCTCAACCACAACAAAAAACTTTATCTTGATTGAAAATGCCTAAATATCTCAAAAACAATTGTATATTTCTTCGAAGTAATGTTATTCTCATCAAACAACTTTCAAATTAATTCTAAATTATAATAAATGGCTTCAGAAAAATATTAATGTTGAAAATTCGTATTGTTATTAAAAATAATATAAACAAATGAAAAATTTAGCGTCTTCCAGCAGGAAAAAATTCTTTTTTCTGCTAAATCATGTTTCAGCTATCTGAGTGGTTATATTTCATCAAGAAAGTATGGCACCAACTCGCAATTGTTATTGTTATTAAAAGTTTTTTTCAAATAAGCAGTCCTCTACAGCAATCTTACGTTTAAATAAGCGATTTTTTCGTAATCATTATTTTAATGCATCTTGATAGTGGTACTTAAATAAGTAAATTTGTCCGTAATCTTTAATTAATATTATGCTTAAATAATGGTACAAAATTGTAACTTTTATAAACAACATATTTAAGAAAACTTATTTTTCCATGGAAATCAGGGGTTTTTTCACTACTTATACTTATGTGCAGATAATTTTGTAAAACGAAATATGAATTAAGCTTGTGATGCAAGAACAATATTCAGCAAAAATACATTATTTTAAATTATTAAGAGTCAATAACGTCAAAAAAACAAATAATATTCGTAAAATGTTCAATTTTCACGTTCTATTTGTTTAAATATTAAATTCCAATTTGTGAATTTGTGAATTTAAAAAATGGGGCCTGAAATCGTTCTGCAGGAATTAATTTTGAGTATTTCTGAAGAAAAACAAAAATTTGAAGGTTCACCCAGAAACCTATTCCCTGAGAACGGAATTAAAATCCGAACCCAAAAGAACAAATATCAGGGTCTATGGCTTAATGTCTCTGTATGTTAGATTTTTTAAGAAGAAAATTAGAAACACAATATCGTCAAGTCAATCTGTGCAAAAATTCTATTCTTGAACAAAAAGACTCAGAAACATTATGCAACCAAAAATCCGTTATTTTGAAAAAACATATTCGAAAAGCTCAATATATGAAAAAGAATTGCATAGAAAGGCCTTAAAATATGTTTCCAAACAACGTTTTAATCGGCTCATTAGAGACAAGTATATAACTAGAGGAAAAAGAGGGAGAGAATTAGGAAAGAGACAACCAAGCCATCCTCACTCTCATTACCTTTCTCTTACTCCGTCTTTTTACATTCTCATCATAATGAGAAAGTATTGGTTTTATGTGAAAAATG
>CAKNYM010051690.1:43396-53748 GCA_932195095.1 Andricus curvator
CTTTTCTATTCTCGCATCAACTTTAAATTATGAGAATGAGAAAATTTGTAGTATAAAAATCGATTTTAAAAATATATAAATTACCAGAACTTCCCTGCGCTTCAATAAAATATATGTATATTATAGGTCAGTCGATTCGTCTCGAACCAAGGCATATTTTATATTGTTGCATCAACCTTGAATTATGTTAATCAAAAAAGTTTTACTACAAAAAACCGATTTTAAAAATATATAAATTACCATAACTACCCTACGCTTTAATAAAATATATTTATATTATAGGTCAGTCGATTCGTGTCGAACCAAGGAATCTTTTATATTTTTACATCAACTTTGAATTATGTTAACGAAAAAAGTTTTACAATAAAAAACCTATTTTTAAAATACTATTAAGTGTTAAAAAAAATGCAGCAAATATTTTTAGAAATCCTACGATCAGTTTCAAGATATTAGTGGGGAAAGTAAGCCCTCCAAATTTTATCAATTTATCTGCAACCGTTTTCAAGTTATCGTTTTCACAAAATAGTGTGACATCCACACATCCAGACAATTGCTTAGAACATTGTATCAGACATTTTTAAATTGAGGAAGGTTCAATTAAATGAATTTAAATTTTTTGAAAAATGTTACCATTACAGAGCTTCCTCTATGAGGAAGCAAAATTTCTAAAATTAAAAAAAAAACTTATTTCTCATTTAATTATATACTTCATCTTTTATTTCAACAGGTATGTAAGGAAGCATGTAGATGTAATCCTGGATATGTGATAGATGATGATTCCGGCTTATGCATTTTACCTGAGAGATGCAAAGGTACTTTTCAATATAATTAGTGGTCTCAAAATTTTGTTGAGATGAACATTATTTAAATTCAAAATATTTAGCTTGGTTGATAATATTCATTAGATATATTAAAAAATTGAGTAATTTTTCCAATTAATTTTTTGCAATTTGTTGAAAATAGATTCACCAAAATGTGTACCTTTTGCATCATGGACTGAGTGCGGAACAATGTGTCCAGTGACATGTAATAATCGCTTCAACCCGCAAGTATGCCCTAAGGTAAGTAGATTTTGAAACGTTTCTAAATTTAAAATATCAAATTATTTTTGAAAAATAAGGGAGAATCACTTAAAGTGCGACTCAAAATTTAAAACGTCGCTACAAAATGAGTTTCAGAAAAAACACTAATAACATTTTTAGACGAAATAACACTTTTCTGAAATAAAAATCATAATACAAAAATTAATATACTTTAAAGGATAACTTATTTCTCATATGAGTGTACAATTAATTTTTTATATTTCAACAGGTATGTGCTAAAGGATGTAGATGTAATCATGGGTATATAATAGATGATGATACCGGTTTATGCGTTTTACCAAGCAGCTGCAAACGTCGTACATTCATAGGTATGAAAATATTTATGATATAAAAATCACTCTTTCAAATACAGAATATTTACCTGAGTTTATAATTTTTTGGACATTTTTGATGTACATTGTTGGCTTTAGGGTTAGGTGAATTGAAAACAATTAAGTTTCTTCAAATGTTTCGGCTCACGATTGTGGCCCTCATCAGTAAATTTTATTAAATCTTGTGAGAATTTATAAGAATTCTAAGAAAAAAAAACAAGATTTTAACGTCAACACTACCTAATGTTCACTTAATATTGAGTAATGTTAACGTTAAAGTCTTGTATTTCTCCTCTTTCGGCACACCATTGTGTGTCGAAGCGTTTGATGCAACTTAATTGTTAAATTAATTAATTAGTTAATTATTAAACATAACATAACACCTAATAATTAATTGTTTTTAATTCACCTGACCCAAAAACCAACAAGTACATTAACAGTTTCGACAAAATTTATTATTGAGGATCAATACAATCCCCCAGCAATTATTAGTTGATAATATTGATTGGAAATACATATTTAAAATGGCCTAGCTCAACCAAAAAATGAAGATATATTATTAATTTATAATTTGTAATGACCACTTCAGCAATCATGATTAATTTAGTAATTTTTGCATTTAATTCTTTAAAATTTGTTGAACGCAGTTCCACCATACAATCAACATTACTATTCTCACAAGCAGTAATCGCTTCAACTCGCCAGTGAGCCCTGCCGTAAGTAGATTTTGAAAAGCTTATAAATAATTATAAATATTCATGAATAATCAGTTATTATTTACATAAAGTCTCGAAACAAAACAACAGAATATTTAAAAAATTTAATTACACTGATGAACCGGAAAATTAGGTTAACTCAGCCCCAAGTTTAACTTTGAATTCAGAAATTGAATTGTAAACCTATATATTGATATTTTAACAAAAAAAGATTTGAATTTTAAATAAAATACAATATAATTCAACCAAAAGGACGTATTTTCTGCCAAATAGTTGAATTCTTAACCAAAACAGATTGATTTTCAACCAAACAGTTGGATTTTTAACCAAAAAATTGATTTTCTACCAAAAAGACTAATTTTCATAAAAATACATGCATTTTTAACCAAATAGTTGAATTTTTAACCAAGAATATTAATTTTCTACCAAAAATGACGAATTTTCAACCAAATGGTTGAATTTATAGTCTTAAATGTATAAATTTCTAACCAAGAATAGAATAGTCAATTTTTCATTGAAAAACAATAATTTGCTATTTAGAAAAGCGAATTTCTTACAAAAAAGTTAGATTTTCTACCAAACTGTTGAACTTTCAAGCCAAAAATTCGAACTTCCTACAAAATAGTTAAATTTTCTACCGGAAAATATGAAATTTAAATAAAAAAAGTTAAATTTTCAACCCAATAGATAACTTCAGTTAAAAAAAAATAAGTTTAACGCCAAAAAAGTGAAGTTTTAACTAAGTAGCTAAATTTTCAACCAAGGAGATGAATTTGCAACTAAAATTATGAATCTTCAACTAAAAAAAATTAATTTTCAAGAAAGTTGTTTAACTTTCAATCAAGAACTTGCATTTTCAACCTAAAAATATGAATTTTCAATAAAAAATATAATAGTTGATATTTCAATAAAAAACATTTCAATTTAAAATAAAAACAATTGCGTTTTTCACCAAAAGAATTTTTTACAAAATATTTGAATTCTCAACCAAAACACAAAAAAGTCAACTATTTGGTTAAAAATTAAATTTTTTTGATTAAAAATTCATGTAATTGGTTGAAAGTCAAACTTTTTTGTTAACAATTCATTTTTTGTTGAAGATTCGTAATTTTAGTTAAAAAATCAACAATTTTGTTATAAATTGAATTATTTTGTTAAAAGATTAACTATTTTGTTGAAAATTCAATTATCTTATGGAAAACATACCTCTTTGTGAAACTTTTAACTTTTTAAATTGAAAATTGAACAGTCTTTTTACAAATTTCTTCCTTTTGGCTCGAAAGTTCAACTATTTGGTTGAAAATGCAATAGATTTTGGTTGAAAATTAATCTTTTATGTTTAAAAATTCGACCACTTGGTTGAAAATTCATCTTTGCAGGTAGAAAATTCAACTATTTGGTTAAAAGTAGAGCTATTTTGTTAAAAATTCGTCACTTTCTTTTGAAATTTGAACTAATTTGTTAAAACATATATTTTATTGTTTGAAGATTCAATTATTTTGTTGAAAATTCGTTCTTTTTTGGTTCAAATTTAATTTTTTAAACTGAAAATGTAACTAATCAATTATTGGTTAAAAATTGATCGTTTTTAGTTGAAAATAAAATAATTTGGTTGAAAATTCATGTATTTTGTTGAAAATTAGTCTTTCTGGTGGAAAATTAATATTCTTCATTAAAAATATAACTGCTTGGTTGAAAGTCGAACTTCAACTAATAAAAATTCTCTTTCTTAGTTGAAGTTCTTGGTTGAAAATTAGTTTTTTTGGTTTAAAATTGATGTTTTAACTGAAAATTTAATTATTCTATTATTAATTGGAAATCGATAATTTTCAGTTGAAAAGTTAACAATTTGGTTGGAAATTTATGTACTTTTTTGTAAATTCGTCTTTTTTTCATAGAAAATTATTCTTCTGGATCAAAAATTCATCTACTTCCTTAAAAGTTGAACTTCTTTTTTAAAAATTAATTTTATTATTTGAAGCTCTATTTTTTTGGTTATAAATTGAAGTCTTATGTCGAATTTTTTTTTTTTTTTTGCTGAAAATAAATTTATTTCAACTTAAAATTGACCTGTTCCATGTTTGATAGGAGAATGATCGTTTTTACTTTAATATTCAACTGTGTAACTTAAAAATTCATTTTTTTTTGTTGGCGAAAATTTCTCTTTTCTGTTTGAAAATTGAACTGTCTTTCAAAAAATTCGTCTTCTGGCTTGAAAATTCAGTTATTCGGTTAAAGATGGAACGATTTTTTGGTTGAAGTTTAATATTTTTGGTTGAAAAATTCGACTGTTTGGTTGAAATTTCAACTATTTGGTTGAAAATTCAACTGCTTTGTTTAAAATTCGTCTTTTTGTATATGAAATTTATCGTTTTTAGTAGAAAATTCAACTACTTTCATGAAAATTAATTATATTTTGACTTAAAATCTTACGCGTTTCATGTTGAATAAATATGGTACCTATACATTAATTTTATTGTAAAAAATGGATTCCCCTACTATTCCCCTATTTTCATAAAAAAACAACCTATTTACCCTCTTTTGGGAGCATTTTAGGCTGTGAAGCCTGTTAAAATATTATGTTTAGGTTTTGTGTATTATTTTAATTAATTAATTTTTCATTTCAACAGGTATGGGTGAATGATTTAGGATTATGCATTTTACCCGAAAACTGGAAAGGTCCTGACATATTGAAAGCAGCCAACAGAAAAAACTTCACGTTACACCTAAAAATGAAATTTGAAATATTTTCTCGATTTTCTCTGTGAATTTTTATTCAAAATTATAATAATACAAACTTACTTTATTTCTATATGATTTACTATATTAACACTTAAAATGGATTAGAAACAGAATTAATCATTAAACTTTATACAGCATCTGTTTTTGTATTTTGAAATAAATTTCACAATCCCTGGAAAATATACTCTTATTAAGAATAGATTCAGATATTTTCAAAGGAATTTTTCATGCATGTAACAAAATAACAATATAATCTATAAAACAATTTTTTTTTTAATAAATGAAAAATGTATCAGAAAATATAAAACGGTAATAATTGAATGTATTTATGAAAATAAAAAGTGTTCGCGCATGCAATAGTTGGTCCAATAAATTATTATTTTTAAATTAGGCTGATTTTAATTTTTAATACTGACGTAAGAGATTTTATAATAATATATATTATATTTTATAACTATTAATATTATACGCGCCCTACATCGCGCGGGAAACGATGCATTGTCAATTAATAATAAACAAATATAAAACTAGATTACTATGATTACAATTTAAAAATTGTACAATTTAATGACATAAAAAAAATAATTTGTGAAGCACGATTTCATTTTTCACGCAAATTTAGAATTTTTTTTACAGAATAATATAGAAAAGGTCTTGGAAAATAAGAAATCTACCACCAAAAAAAATTTAGTTTCTGGTGATTTTTCAATCTTTTGAATTTCTTGAAACGCTTTCAAACTCTTTCAAATCCTTTTGAATTCTTTTAACTTCCTCGAAACCTACCTCATTTCTCCGAATTCTCAGATATATCTGGATTCAACTAATTTCTCTGAATTATCTGAAGTCCCTGAATTTATGGAATTGCCAGAATATTGAGAACTCCATGAAATCTAAGAATTTCTATTTTTTTTTATTTATAATTATATCGTGCTCATTTCACGAGCACTTTGCTTCTCGTCAGCAAATGTATTTGCTTCCTCATAGAGGAAGCATTAGTTATTTTTTCCAATAATAGACAAACCAAAGTCTTCATTTTGATCAACTTAAAAATAGAAATTTACAAAAAATACAAAATTACAAAATAATATAAATAATTTTTTAAATACAAAGACAAATCAGAGAAATCAAATTTTGTATTCGAAATGATAATTTTTCGAGCTGGAAAAGGGAAGGGAAAAGTTCTGTCGCACCCTATCCCTTTGCCAGCTTTATGATTTTCTTTTTAAATTGTCAGAATTATTCTTTTAGAAAATTTATGATTAAAAAATCTTTTCTATTCATGCGTCAAATTTGAATTATGTCAATGAAAAAAGTTTTTCTGTTAGAAACAGATGATTCAAATATTATAAATGAGCATAACTTCCTTAATCTTCAATAAAGTGTATTAATATTATAGATCAATGGATTTTCCTCGAATCAAGGAATCTTTTATGTTCTTGCATCAATTGTAAATTATGTTAGTGAAAAAATTTTCACTATAAAAAACCGTATTTTCAAATATTATGCATCACCATAGCTTCCTTACTCTTCAATAAAATGTATCAATGTTATAGGTCAATCGATTCGTCTTGAATAAACATAACTTTTCCGTTGTCGCATAAACGTTGAATTATGAGAATGAGAAAATTTTTAGTATAAAAATCGATTTTAAAAATATATAAATTACCATAACTTCCCCACTCTTTATTAAAATGTATTATTATTGTAGGTCAATCGATTCATCTTGAACCAAGGAATCTTTTATATTCTTGCATCAACTTTGAATTATATTGAAGAAAAAAGTTTTACTATAAAAAACCGTATTTTCAAATATTATGCATTGCCATAGCTTCCTTACTCTTCAATAAAATGTATTAATATTATAGGTTAATCAATTTGTCTCGAATCAACACATATTTTCTGTTCTTGCATCAACTTTGAATTATGTTAATGAAAAAAGTTTTACTATAAAGAACCGTTTTTCAAAATATATATATTACCATAACTTCCCTACTCTTTGATAAAATGTATTAATATTATAGGTCAATGGATTCGTCTAAAACCAAGAAATCTTTTATATTCGTGCATCAACTTTGAATTATATTGAAGAAAAAAGTTTTACTATAAGAAACCGTATTTTCAAATATTATGCATTACCATAGCTTCCTTACTCTTCAATAGAATGTATCAATGTTATAGGTCAATCGATTCGTCTTGAATCAACACAACTTTTCCATTCTCGCATCAACTTTAAATTATGAGAATGAGAAAATTTTTAGTATAAAAATCGATTAAAAAAATATATAAATTACCATAACTTCCCTACGCTTTAATAAAATGTATTAATATTATAGGTCAATCGATTCATCTCGAATCAACACATCTTTTCTGTTCTTGCATCAACTTTGCATTATGTTAATGAAAAAAGTTTTACTACAAAAAACCGATTTTCATATGTATAAATTACCATAACTTCCCTACGCTTTGATAAAGGTATTAATAATATAGGTCAATCGATTCATCTCGAATCAACACATCGTTTCTGTTCTTGCATCAACTTTGAATTATGTTAATGAAAAAAGTTTTATCATAAAAACCGATTTTTAAAAAATTATTAAGTGCTAAAAAAATGCAACAAATATTTTTAGAAATGCTGTGGTCAGTTTCAAGATATTAGTGGGGAAAATAAGCCCTCTAAATTTTATCAATTTATCTGCAACCGTTTTCAAGTTATCGTGTTCACAAAAAAGTGAACATCTACACACGCAAACATATCCGGACAATTGCTTAGAACATTGTGTCAGACATTTTTAAATTGAGGAAGGTTCAATTAAATGAATTCAAAAATTTTGGAAAATGTTACCATTACAAAGCTTCCTCTATGAGGAAACAAAAAATGCAAATTATTTAGAGGAATTTAGAGCAATTGAAGGAATTTAAGAAATTCTATGAATTCAGGGAATTTAGAATATTTGAAGGAATTCAGGGTATTTGGAGAATTCCTGAAATTTCAGGAATTCAGAATATTCAGGGAATTCATAGAAAACCGAATATTCTAGGCTATCAGAGAATTCAGAGAATACAAGGAATTCAGAACATTCCAGGAATTCTGGAAATCCGGAAAAATCATGGATTTCACAGAACTCAAGAAATTCTAAACATAAAACTCTTAATTTTTTAAAAAGAAATTAATTTTGCTTCCTCACAGAGGAAGCTTTGTAATGGTAACATTTTCAAAAAAATTTTAATTCATTTAATTGAACCTTCCTCAATTTAAAAATGTCTAATAAAATGTTCTAAGCGATTGTCCGGATGTTTGTGTGTGGAATTGTTTGTGTTTTGGATTTGTGTTTGTGTGTGTGTGTGGATGAATGTGTGGAGTGTGGATATGTGGATGTCACACTTTTTTGTGAACACGATAACTTGAAAACGGTTGCAGATAAATTGATGAAATTTGGAGGGCATATTGTCCTCACTAATATCTTGAAACTGACCGAAGGTTTTCTAAAAATATTTGTTGCATTTTTTTAGCACTTAATAATATTTTAAAAATCGGTTTTTTATTGTAAAACTTTTTTCATTAACATAACTCAAAGTTGATGCAAGAAAATAAAAGATTCCTTGGTTCGAGACGAATCGATTGACCTATGTATAATATTAATATATTTTATTAAAGTGTAGGAAAGTTATGGTAATTTGTATATTTTGAAAATCTGTTTTTTGTAGTAAAACTTTTTTCATTAACATAATTCAAAGTTGATGCAAAAACAGAAAAGATCTGTTGATTCGAGATGAATCGATTGACCTATAATATAATCACATTTTATTAAAGCGTAGGGAAATTATGGTAATTTATATATTTTGAAAATCGGTTTTTTGTAGTAAAACTTTTTTCATTAACATAATTCAAACCTGATGCAGGATCAGAAAAGATGTGTTGATTCGAGACGAATCGATTGACCTACAATATTCATGTATTTTATTGAAGAGTAAGGAAGTTATGGTAATGCATAATATTTGAAAATACGGTTTTTTATAGCAAAACTTTTTTCTTCAATATAATTCAAAGTTGATGCAGGAATATAAAAAATTCCTTGGTTCGAGACGAATCGATTGACCTAGAATATTAATACATTTTATTAAAGAGTAGGGAAGTTATGGTACTTTATATATTTTTTAAATCGATTTGTATACTAAAAATTTTCTCATTCTCATAATTTAAAGTTGATGCGCGAATAGAAAAGTTGTGTTGATTCAAGACGAATTGATTGACCTATAACATTGATACATTTTATTGAAGAGTAAGGAAGCTATATTAATGCATAATATTCAAAAACACGGTTTTTTTATAGTAAAAAATTTTCACTAACATAATTTACAATTGATGCAAGAACGGAAAAGATACCTTGATTCGAGGAAAATCCATTGATCTATAATATTAAAACACTTTATTGCAGATTAAGGAAGTTATGCTCATTTATAATATTTGAATCATCTGTTTCTAACAGAAAAACTTTTTTCATCGAAATAATTCAATGTTGACGCATGAATAGAAAAGATTTTTTAATCATAAATTTTCAAATATTATAATTCTGACAATTTAAAAAAAAAATCATAAAGCTGGCAAAGGGATAGGGTGCGACAGAACTTTTCCCTTCCCTTTTCCAGCTCGAAAATTATAATTTCGAATACAAAATTTGATTTGTCTGATTTGTCTTTGTATTTAAAAAATTGTTTGTATTATTTTGTAATTTTGTATTTTTTGTAAATTTCTATTTTTAAATTGGTCAAAATGAAGACTTTGGTTTGTCTTTTGTTGAAAAAAATAACTAATGCTTCCTCTATGAGGATGAAAATACATTTGCTAACGGGAAGCAAAGTGCTCGTGAAATGAGCACCATATAATTATGAATACAAACAAAGTGGAAACACTCGAGATCGAATTTACAGCTAGTTTTTTATTTTATTGTACCATTTTTTCGTAACATTATTTTTAAACTATAAAACATCATTATTTTCAAACGATGCAATTTGGAAAGACTGAAACTATTTTCAATGTTTCGATATATGTTTACAATTCAAGATTGTTTAATTTTAAACGATTTCAGTTTGAAATAATTTTGATGTTGAAAGTTTCCGAGCTGAAAGCTCGTTGATTTAAAAAATTTGAAAAAATTTAATTTAGAGTATTGAAGGATTTAAAAATGGGAAAACCATACAAATTTTATAATATTTAAAGTCATTCTGACTTTTTTATTATATAATAAACTAACAAAGTTGAAGACTCCACGCATGTTTGAAATTAAAAATTGATGAATATTATAATAATAATAATATATATAATAATAATTAATATATATAAAAAAATCTTTTCTATTCATGCGTCAACTTTGAATTATGTCGAAAGAAAAAGATTTAAGAAAGATTTAAAATTAATCCCAAAGTATTTTATATTATTGAGATTGCACCCTAACTTGATACACCCGTGGGCACTGGCCCTT
>CAKNYM010051690.1:60000-101493 GCA_932195095.1 Andricus curvator
TTTAGCCAAATTTAAGGGAAATGAGAAGAATTCGATGAAATTCATTTCAAAAAATCAAGCTGAATTTAAAAAGCAATTAAGTGAATCGAAAACAATTCAAAAATATAAAAAAAATCATTGAATTGAGTACGTTTGAAATGAGTTTAGAAAAATTAAAAGGGCATTCGAAAGAATTTGATGAAATACCTACGAATTTAAGGTGTGTTTAAAAGACATCAAAATGATTTATTCAAAAACTTTTTAAGAATCCATTGTATTGGGTAAAATTGAATAAATTCAGAAAAATTCAGAAGAATTTCAAAGAATTCAGAGCGAATTCCAAATGAATTGCAAAAAATATTTTAAAATTTCTTCAAATCTTTGAAATCCTATGAAATTCCTCACTTTGTGTGAATAAATTCTTTAAAATCCATTAAAATATTTAAAAAATTAATTTTCAACTAAAAAACAAATTCACAACATAATTGTTAAATTCTCAACTGGAATAGTTTAATTTTTAGTTAATAAAATAAATCTTCAACCACCTTGGAATCTTAAAATACCCCAACATATTTCAAAGTCTTTGAAATCCCTTCAAACTATTGAAATAAATTAATAATTTCTAGAAATCTTTTAAAATTTCCTGAAATATTTCAAATCCTTTGATATCTTTTGAAAACCTTTAAACTTTTTAAAGCCCTTGAAAACGCCTGGGAATCTTTTACAATACCCTCAAGTATTTCAAATCCTTTGAAGTCCCATTAAATTACTGAAATCAATTAAAAATTTCTTTTTAATCTTTTAAAATAACCTAAAATATTTCAAATCCTTCAAAATCTTTTGAATACCTTTAAATTTTTTAAAGCTCTTGAAAATGCCAAGATATTTGGAAAAATACCTCAAAATATTTCCAAGCCTCTGATCATTTTATCAATTGATCCTTAGGATCAATTAAATAAAAACTATAATTTTTTTAGCCATTGAATTAAGCAGATTTGAGTAAATTCAGAAAAATTCAAGTGAATTAAAAAAATTCAAAAGAATTTCAAAGAATTAAAATAATTCAGGGTGAATTCCAAAAAAATAATTCCAAATCTCTTAAAATCTTTGAAAACCTGCAAAAGACGTCACTTCTCGTAAATAAATTCTTTGAAATCCACTAAAATATTATAAAATCCCGTGAAATTCTATGATGATATTTCCTGAAATACTGGCAAATGTAGTAAAATACATTGAGAGCTATAAAATCCCTTAAAATCATTGAAATGCTCGGAAATCTGATAAAATCGTGTGAAATTTCTTAAAATACCTTAAAACCTTATAGATCCTGTAAAATCGTTTCATATCTTCCGAAATTCTAGAAAATTCTTCATCTTCAGATATTACAATCGCTTTGAAATCCCTCCAAATTAATGAAATTAATAAAAAATTCCTTTAAATGTTTTAAAATTTCCTAACCTTTTTTTTTTATTTAAAACCCTTTGAAATCCTACAAAACACCTCTCTTTTCGTGAATAAATTCTTCAAAATCCATTAAAATATTATAAAATCTCGTGAAATCTTTTAAAAGTGAAATCTTCATTAAATCTGTGAAATCCCTACAAATTAATGAAACGAATTAATAATTCCTCGGAATCCTTGAAAATTTCCTAAAATATTACAAATTAAAAGCTTTTAAAAATGCCTTAGAAGTTTAAAAAATACCCTAAAATCTTAAAAATCTCTTCAAATTAATGAAATCTATTGAAAATTTATCGAAATCTTCAAAAATACCCTGAAATATTTCAAAATAATTCCAGAAACTTCATAGATACGTCCTGAATTGAAAAGTTATTAACCCATGCGTTAATTTAATGAAAGAAAAGTGACATAGGGTACCATAGGGACCAAATCTTGAAAATAGGGTACTTTAGGGACCTCAACTGAATATAGGGTACAATAGGGGATATAGGGACCAGTCTGTGAGGCCTGATAATACTATAATGATTATTTATGACAAACTTTACATCTATGTTCTTAAATATGTTTAAATAAAAGCATCCAGTTTGAATTGTTCATTCTTAAAGTTTCCAAACATTGGAATTCTCTTTTTTGCACAATAAAGAGTATTAAAAAATATTAATTACATTCTGTAATTTTTAAATAATATTTAAAGGCTTGACATAATAACTGTCTTGGCATTAATAGTATTCAGATTTTGCATTAAAGACATTGCAATTTAAAAAAACCCAAGAATTGGCGTTCCTGAGGTAATGGATAAAACGGGGTAACGTCCAGCTATTTAATTGATAGAGGGGTAACTCGCCTTGATGAAAAAATGATTCTCCGCTATACTCCGCTAGAGGGCAGCATGTTACTCACGCTCTAACGTGCTGCCGTCTAGCGGAACCCAGCGGAGAATCTTTTTTTCATCAAGGCGAGTTTACCCCTCTAACAATTACCCAACTGGATGTTACCCCGTTTCACACATTCCCTGCAACGTTTCTTACATGCAGTTCTTTCTGTATGTACAAACACTTCATAAATGTCAATTTTTTTTACAAAATTAGGTGCAGATGGATTTCTAAATACTTCTCCACACATCGTTGTGATATATATGGGAGACGGCTCTACTTTTGAAGATACTCTCCATCAAGTCCGTAAGGAACCCAGTTGGTCAAGATATCCGGAAGTACCTCCTGAATTTCGGTTCAATGTAGCTTATTTACGAACGGCATCTGGTCGACGTTTCATTTCAAGTACAGGACTCATACCGATAAATAAACATAATAACAATTATAATTCTCCTCGTCATCATCCAGTGAAAGCTGATATATATTTAGGAATCTTAAAGTTTTCAGCGAAATCTTTCGAACTTTCCAGTGTCAATACTTCTCGTGTCGATTTTCTATCATATGGCCGAATTTATGTAACAGTACCCGGAACCAAAAATGTCTATACTGCAAAGTTAGAATTAGACAGATTTCGCTTATCAAGCTTACTATAGATTTATTAATTAAAAGTTAAATAAAAATTATGTATAAATTTATCTTAAAAATAAATAAACTCATTATGCAGTAATAATAGAGTATTTCTTCTAAAGAGGGCATTCCGCTAATTATTCGGCAATGCTCCTGGACCCAATTGTCACACCTGCGGCTTAGGTCCGCAACCGCAAATCTCCCTGCAGTATTATGTTACAATACAATTTTAATGTGCATCAATATGCGCGACATAACTCTACTGCGCATCCTTATCTGCGATAGAACTCTACTGCGCATCATTAAGTGAGATATAACTCTACTGCGCACCACTAAGTGTGGTATGACTCTACTGTGCATCATTGAGCGCGATATAAATCTACTGCGCAGCAGTATATGTGATATCACTCTACTGCGCAACAGTATATGCGATATCATTCTACTGCGCAGACGTATGTGCGATATCACTCTACTGCGCAACAGTATATGCGTTATCACTCTAGAGCGCAGCATTATGTGCGATATAACTTTACTGCGGTGCCTCATGTAACAATAATAAGTCACCTGAACCCAAATTGCCACATCTGCGGCTTGTCTCCTCAGTAGCAAGTCATCCTCCTTTATCTCTTACCCAATATAAATTTTAAAGGCCTGTCTAAAGATTTTTAATAAAGCGAAACTAACCACGGGGGTAGTAAACTATCATTATTGACCCTTACGTAAGTAATAGATACTCCGCAAGGTTAAAGTGACCATTCGTCCTGTACTTCGCAGGACAGTCCCGCATTTGAGCAATGTTTCCTGCGAAGGTAAATGTTCTGCAAAACGTCCTGTAAAAGACGATTTTTTGCAAACCGTCCCGCAAAAGGGTTTTTTTTTCCTAATTCGACGTTTCTGAGTTTCTCTCTAGGTTCTCGACAATAAAATTTGAGATTTCAACATTGAATCTGAATCCCCCTCCTTCAATCCTACTGTCAGCGTCCTGCATTAGAGAGTTTCAAATATGGTCACTTTACGCAAGGTGGGTCTATCGGAAAGGTTCACTGCGGTTTTTAGAAATAATTTTCAGGTTATGTTCAGTTACGGGATTGATGACATGCAATAATGTCATTTGTTAAATAAGGCTGCCTGGTAGAGTTATGTCTCACATAATGCTGCGCTCTAGAGTTAAGTTGCACATAGTGCTGCGCAATAGAGTTATATCACACCTAATGCTGCGCAATAGAGTTATATCGCACCTAATGCTGCGCAATAGAGTTATATCACACCTAATGATGCGCAGTAGAGTTCTATAGTATATAACGATGTGCGTTAGTGTTATATCGCACACACTGTTGCTCAGTATAGATGTATTGCAAAAAATGCTGCGCAGCAGAGTTCTGTCGTAGTTAGAGATGCGCAGGGAGACTTGCAGCTCAGGAGACAAGCCGAAGGTGTGACAATCGGTTCCGATAGGCTTGCCGCAATATTGGTAACCTGTTAGGGAGAGATGCCGTGGATGTAATAAGAAGAAAGGTGTAGCTGTAGAGGTCAAAATTTGTTGTGGGCTTTTTAACAATTAAACAAAAAATGCGACCTTCGTGCAAGAAAAATTTTCCCAATATATTCAACGAATATACCTGAAAATCAAAAGGTGGAAAAGGTAAAATTAGGCGGTGGAAAAGGTGAGATGTCAAATGTCAGTGAAGTCACTGGCGTAGGGACAAAGGTCAAATGTAAGAGTTGAAAGGTCAGAAGGTGCACAAGATGAGATGTCGAAGGTCAAAGAAATTATTAGCCTGGAGATTAAGGTCGAAGGTAAGAGTTCAAGGGTCAAAAGGTGAGATGTCAAAGGTCAGAGAAATTATTAACCTGGAGGACAAAGGTCAAAGTTAAGAGTTCGAAGGTCAGAAGGCAGACTTAAAGGTCGTGGTGCAAAGGTCAGGTCACGTTTGAAAGGAGTATTCCAATATATCCAACAAAAAGACCTGAAAATTAAAAGGTGGAAAAGGTAAGATGTCGAAGGTCAGAAAAATCATTGGCCTCTGGAAAAATGTCAAAGGTAAGAGTTCAAATGGTAGGAGATGAAAAGGTGAGATTCCGCTTTGGATTGAAATAGAAAAGTCAAATCAAAATTTTTATGGAATAATATGTTATACCATTAAATAGAATTAAATAATACATCAATTCAATTATTCTAACTAAAACTACCCAAACCGTTAATTTCATTTTTCCAATTTCGTCAATTATGAGATAAATTAGTAATTTAATAAAAATAAAATAATTAAGCTTTCCTATCTTATCTAAGATTAATAAACCTAACTTTTTATGCACTTTTTCTTAGCATGCTACACATATCATTAAGCTAAAGTAAATACATAATTGCACTATTGTTTAAATATAATATAACATTAAAAATGTTTTTATTCAATACGCATTTTGAGTATCTGTGTATTTTAAAAACCAAATGAAGATGAGCTGTATGATACATTAAGGAGTATAAAAATTTTTATTCATGCAGCTACAAAGAATGAGATTGTATTTTTCTCGCTGTTCTAATATTAACAATAAGTAAATACTGACGTAAGAGATACTTATTGTTACGCAAGAAATTTGCGTTTCTGAAGAATAATAAAATTATCTTTGTAGAAACAATTTCTTAACATGTATCAATGACTAATTACTGAAACTTCGTTAAAAAAATTTAATTAAGTCAAAGATTTATTTTCTTACATCAGATCAGAAAACTCATCTGCAACGTTACATTTGTTATTCTTTCGACCACATTTCTTGTTTCATAAAAATCATTTACGTCAGTATTTACTTAAAATTAGTATCTGTTCTACGAATTTTAATTAGTTATTGTTTTTACTAATTTTTTTAAGTTGTATGTTTGTATATTGATAGTGATTTTGGGAAATGTGTAAAATAAGGATTCCTTAGAAATATATAATTCGAAATAAAATTTTAATTTTCATCGTGAAAAAAAGTTTATTTTATTTTTAAAAAGCACTTCAATACACGTGAAAGTCCACGAGTAACCAAAAAAAAAAGTTTCCAACAATTTTGGATGGTGACATGTGATAACATGATAATATGAATCTAATCTAATAAATGAAAAATAATAAAAATATATAACAGTTTTTAAAGCTCATTTATACGTTTTATTGTAATCTTGAATACAAATTTACGGAGAAAATCGAGAAAATATTACAACTTTCATTTTGAGGTACAAAATCAGGTACAGACCGAAGGCGACTTCTTTTCTTCTGTTAGTTTTTTTCATTTAGGACAGCAGTCTATGGGCTTAACACATAAATTGTTATTTTTATCATCAACTATATACCCAAAATTAAATCTACATCCTTTTACACATACCTGTCAAAATAAAAAATTAAGCATTTGTATTAGTTTTTGCGCATCTATTAACGCTTTATATTTTTTTCATCTTTTGGAAAAATTAATTCCAGATCAACAAATTTTACTGGATTTTTTTCGGAAACTCATTTTCAAAAGACTTTCTAAATCTTCAGTCTCGTTTTAAAAGATTCTTCGATGTTTTTTTCTGAATACTTTGACTTAAAAAAAATGCAGAACTTTTTCAAAATCTACTCACGTCAGGACGTGCAGGCGGGTTGAGGCGGTTACAGCATTTCACTGGGCACTTCGATGCGCATTGAGAATCTTTTCCATATTGCCCACAGCTTGATAGTGGAACTGTTTTCAAAATTTAATTCATTAGATTAAAAATTTAAGAAATTAATTCTGATTGCTATCTATAAATTAATACAAATAAAAAAATATTAATATATCTTTATCTATAAATTAATAATATATCTAATGTTTTTCTGTATTTAAGTAAATAATTTTCTTTTTAAATAAATTTTTATAAAACTTTAATTTACTTGCTTTACTGCTAACTATGGCTGATGCAACTATGGCAAAAAATAAAACTGCAAAAATGGAAGACATTTTGACAACTGTCTCTGAAACTGTTAATCAAACTGAAACTTCTTCAATAATTGAAATAATTTTTTATATACCGATTTACGACATTCGTAAGTGGATTGATGATCGTTTTATTTACTGATTCTTAGTCATGATAAGGTCTTGCAGACTCAGTTTCATTATATTCTTTACTGAAAAATTTAGCACAATTAAATAGATTAAATTTATTAACAATTAATAGGTAAATTAAATGAATTTTTCAATGCTGTCCTACATGGGGAG
Organism: Andricus curvator; assembly: GCA_932195095.1. NCBI lineage: Eukaryota > Metazoa > Arthropoda > Insecta > Hymenoptera > Cynipidae > Andricus > Andricus curvator. Next base: position 67,149 of record CAKNYM010051690.1, read on the forward strand.
GGGGCTGTACTTGTTTTTTCATTGAAATTTTTTTTCCTTCCTGACAAAAAATTTTTTTGGTTGAAAATTCAACCATTTTGTTGAACATTTGTATTTTTTATTTGAAAATTTATCTCTTTTTGTAGAAATTTCATACTATTTAGTTAAAAGTGCAAATGTCTAATTCAAACTTAACCTGTTTCGGTTGGAAATTAACTCTTTTGTTGAAAATTCACATTTTGGGATTGAAAATTCATCTGTTTTGAAGAAAATGCATACTTTCTTCTCGAAAATTCAATAATTTGGTTGAAAGTTGAACTACTTTATTAAAAGATAATTTTTTTTTAGTTGAAGATTCATAATTTTAGCTAAAAATTCATTTCTTTGGTTGATCATTTAACTATTGGTTTGAAAATTTGCTTTTCTTTTTTGATTGAAAATTAAACGATTTGGTTGAAAATTCCTAAATAAATTAAATATTTAGTTGAAAATTCCTGTATTTTGTTAAAAATCAATCTCTTATTGTAGAAAATTAATCCATTCGTAATTTATTTCCCAAAGTTTTCTAGAAATCCCTTAAAATCGAGTCTGAAAAATTTTAAATCTTTCGAAATCCTACTAAATTTTTTGAAATCCCTTGAAGTGTTTAAAATCTCTTGAACTATTTCAAAAGATTGCAATGGATTTAAAAATATATTTCCAAAGGTATCAAGGGATGTCAATAAGATTTAAATTAATTTTAATGATATTAAGAGAATTTACAGGTTCTTGGTGTTCAAACATTATCTCTGCAGAATGGCTATTTTTAACAACTTCTTTGAACTTCTTTAAAATATTAGATCCCTTAAGATCCCTTGAAATCCCGTGAATTTACATAATGAGACTCACTGAAATTTTGTAAATTTCTTAAAAATTCCTTGGAATCTCTTAAAAATCCCTAAAATGATTCCAATCCTTTGAAATCTTTTCCAACCCCTTCAAACTCTCAGAAATCCCTGATTTCTTGTGAATAAATTCTTGCAAATTGAAGTAAAATATTTTAAAGTCCCTGAAAATGCCGTGAAGTTACATAAAATCTGATGATATTCCCTGAAATTCCTTGAAAATTTTTTAATCTCTTGAAACTTCCTTGGAATCCTTTCAAATTCCCTAAAATATTTCCAATCTCTAAAAATATTTTGAAATCCTTAAAAAAATTTAAAGTTCTTGAAAATTCCTTGAAATCTTTTAAAATACGCCAAAATCTTCAAAATCCTCTGAAATTCCTTGGAATCTTTTAACATATACTAAAAACTTAAAAATTCTTTAAAATCTCTAAAATTCTTTAACATCTTTCAAATTTTTTCTCAATCTTTAGAAATACCTATAAATACTAAAAATCTATTTACCTCTTGGAAATCCTTTAAAATTCCTCAATTCTTGTGAATGAATTATCTGAAATTTTATTAAAATTTTATATAATTCCTGGAAATCCCGGGGTGATACATAAAATCTGATGATATTCCTTAAAATCCTTGGAATTCTATAAAATTGCCTAAAATATTACCAAAATCCATTAAAATGTGTTTTCAACCAAATGGTCGAATTTTCAAACACAACAAAATTAAAATTTAACAAAAACCAGTTGAATTTTTACGCCAAGAAGACGAATTTTTAACAAAATAGTTAAATCGTCAACCAACCAAATAGATGAATTTTCAATCAAGAAACATTAATCTTCAACAAAATAGTTGAATTTTCAAATTAAAAACATATTTTTTAAATAAAAATCGAATCGTCAAATTTTCAGTTTAAAACATTAATTTACAACACAACAAAAACGAATTTTCATTTAATTCATCCAAAAAATATGAATTTTGAACCAAATAGTTGAATCCTCAACCAAAAAATTAAATTTTCAACAAACAAGATTAATTTTGTAACCAACTAGTTGAATTTTCAGCTTATGAAGCATTAAATGGAATAGTGTAATTTTCAGACAAAAAATTATATTTTAACAACAAAAAATCTAATTTTTTGAGAAAAATGTTACATTTTCAAGCAAAGAGGTGAATCTTTAAAAAAATGAATGCTTAACAAAGTAGTTCAACTTTTAACCGAGTACGTAGTTAAATTTCCAACCAGGAAAGATGAATTTCTAACTAAATAGTTGAATTTTGAAGCCAAAAGGATGAATTACTACAAAACAGTCGAATTTCGAAACTGAAAATATGATTTTTTAATAAAAAAGTTCATTTCCTACCAAATATTAAAATTTTCTCAAAAAGAGTTTAATTTTTAACTAAATAATTGAATTTGCAACAAAAAAAATATTTTTTCAACAAATTGATTGATTTTGGACTACAGCAGATTCATTTACAACCAAACAGTTGCATTTTTAACCAGAAAGGATGAATTTTCAACCAAGAAGATTAATTTTCGACCAAAAGGTGAATTTTCAACACAATACATGAATTTTTAACTAGAAAAGATCAATTTTCAACTATAAGTGTTGAACATTCAACTAAAATATGATTTTTTAACCACGAAGATTAGTTTTCTGAAAATAAAATAGTTAAATTTTCAACCAAAAAAATGAATCTTCAGCAACAAAATTGAAATTTCAACAAAAAACATAAATTTTTAACAAAATTGTTGAATTTTAAAGACAAAAGAACGAATTATCTATAAAACAGTTGAATTTCACACCCAAAAATGATTTATTAACAAAAAAGTTAATTTTCTACGAAACAGTTAAATTTTCATAAAAACATTTTAATTTTTAACCAAATAATTGAATTTGCAACCGAGAATATGAATTTTCAACAAGTAAGTTAATTTTTAACCAAAAAAGATTAATTCACAACCATAAAATTGCATTTTTAACCAAAAAGGATAAATTTTCAACCAAGAAGATTAATTTTCGACCAAATAAAATGAATTTTCAAGTGAAAAGGATGAATTTTCAATAAAAAAGTTACTTTTCAACCAAGTAGTTGGACTTTCTACCTAACTAGTTAATTTTTCAACAAGTTACATGAATTTTCTACCATTTTCAAACCAAAAAGACAAATTTTCAATAAAAGAGTTAAACGAACATAAAAGTTAATTTTTAACCAAATAGTTGAATTTTCTACAAGAAAAGACGAATTTTCAACGAAATAGCTGAATCCTCTACAGATTTTTTTTTACCAAAAGAGATGAATTTTCAAATAAAAAACAACACTCTTCAACAAAAGAGTTGAATTTTCAACCAAAATTGTCGTTATTTTTAACCAACCAATTTTCAGCGAAAAATATAATAGATGATATTATTTCAACCAAAAAGATTTTAATTTGAAAGCAAAGACAGTTGAATTCAACCAAAAAAGACGAATTTTCAACAAAATAGCTGAATCCTCAAACAAATCAGATTAATTTTCTACCAAAATGATTTTAATTACCAACCAAAAAAGATGAGATTTTTTTACCAAACGAGATAAATTTTGAAACGAAAAAGCAGAATTTTGAAGCAAGAAAGAAAAAAATGTCCACTAAATTGTTGGTTTTTCAAATCAAATAGACGAATTTTCTACAAAACAGTTTGATTTCCAAACCAAAAATATGAATGTTCCACAAAATATTTACTTTTCAACCAAATAGTTTATCTTTCGACAAAAATACATGAATTTTCAACCAAGTAGTTAAATTTTCAACCAAAATTGATGAATTCTCAACGAAAAATATAATATTTGATATTATTTCAACCAAAAAAGATTTTTATTTGAAATCAATCACAAATTACATTTAAAAATCCTATAAATACTAGTAACCCGGAAATGTTTGGAAATATTTCAAATTCTCTAAACTCCCTCGAAATGTTTCGAAATTCCTAAAAATCCGTGGAAATATTTTTAAATTTCTTGAAAAACCTAAAACCTCCTGATACATTTCGAAATCTTTAAAATGCCGTAAAATTTTTCTGAAATCTGACGAAATGACTTAAAATCCATGAAAATACTCTTTTTTTAGAAAATCAATGAAAATTTTTTTAGAAACATTGCCGCCATTTTATCTTTTTCTTAATTTTTATATTTTCTTTTGATTATTTTACAGATCAAGAATTCCACCCATGAATAAATTACAAGCTTTTTTATGACATGCCTATTAATTTAGTTATTTTTGTTTGAATTTTTACACATGAAACAGAAACTTGAATGACAAACAAATGATTCTAATTTTTATCTGTACTGCCTCTGTCAAGCAATTTATAAGACATATTTTAATTTGTAATCATTCTGAATGTTTAATTGGCACTAAAGCTGGAAAATATGGAAAATTTGGAGATCTGAGATCAATAACTTTACTCTTCTCACTTAATTTATTTTGAAGAATAAATAAAGCGTGTTATCATGAAACTTAGCATATATAGCAGACATTTACCGAGTCACTGTTCATACGCGATTCTTGAAAAATTAGTTTATAGTGCGTATTTAAAAAAATGAAGATTATTACTAGCATTATACTTTTTGCTTTCTTGGGTTTCCATTACATTAAAAGTAAGTGATTTATAATATTAAAATGATTATTTATAACAAACTTTACATGTATGTTCTTAAATATGTTTACATAAAAACATCCAGTTTGAATTGTTCATTCTTAAAGGTTCCAAACATCGGAATTCTCTTTATTGCTCAATAAAGAGTATTACAAAATATTAATTCAATTCTGTAATTTTTAAATAATATTTAAAGGCTTGACATAAGAACTGTCTTTGCAGTAATAGTATTCAGATTTTGCATTGAAGACATTGCAATTTAAAAAAACCCCAGGGTTTGGCGTTCCTGACGTAATGGATGAAACGGGCTAACATCCACCGAGGTAATTGATAGAGGGGTAACTCGCCTTGATGAAAAAAAGATTCTCCGCTATACTCCGCTAGAGGGCAGAACGTTACTTACGCTCTAACGTGCTGCCGTCTAGCGGGACCCAGCGGAGAATATTTTTTTCATCAAGGCGAGTTTACCCCTCTAATAATTACCCAACTGGACGTTATCCCATTTCACACATTCCCTGCAACGTTTCTTATATGCAGTTCTTTCTGTGTGTACAAACACTTCATAAATGTCAATTTTTTTACAAAATTAGGTGCAGATGGATTTCTAAATACTTCTCCACACATCGTTGTGATATATATGGGAGACGGCTCTACTTTTGAAGATACTCTCCACCAAATCCGTGAGGAACCCCGTTGGTCAAGATATCCGGAAGTGCTTCCTCGATTTCGGTTCACTGTAGTTTATTTACGAACGGCATCTGGCCGACATTTCATTTCAAGTACAGGGCTCATACCGATAAATAAACATAATAACAATCATAATTCTCCTCGTCATCTTCCTGTGAAAGCTGATATACATCTAGGAATCTTAAAGTTTTCAGCTAAATCTTTCGAACTTTACAGTGTCAATGCTTCACGTGTCGATTTTCTATCACACGGCCGAATTTATGTAACAGTCCCCGGAACCAAAAATGTCTATACTACAAAGTTAGAATTAGACAGATATCGCTTATCAAGCTCGCTATAGATTTATTGATTAAAGGTTAATTAAAACTCATGTACCAATTTATCTTATAAATAAACGCATCGTGCAATAATAATAAAGTATTTTTTCTAAAGAGGGCATTCCGCCAATCATTCGGCAATGCTCCTGTACCCAATTGTCACACCTGCGGCTTGTCTCCCCAGCCGCAAATCTCCCTGCTGTATTATGTTACAATATAACTTTAATGTGCAGCAATATGTGCGACATATTCCTACTGCGCAGCCTCATCTACGATAGACCTCTACTGCGCATCATTAATTGCGATATAACTCTACTGCGTAGCAGCATATGCGATATCACTCTACTGCGCAGCCGTATATGCGATGTCACTCTACAACGCAGCATTATGTGCAATATAACTCTACTGCGGAGCCTTATGGAACAACAATAAGTCACCTGAACTCAAATTGCCATCTCTTACCCAATATAAATTTTGAAGGCCTCTCTAAAGATTTTAAATGAAGCGAAAGTAGGGGCGGGGGTAGTAAACTATAATTATTGACCCTTACATAAGTAATAGATATTCCGCAAGGTAGGTCTATCGGAAAGTTTCACTTCTGTTTTTAGATACAATTTTCAGGTTATGTTTAGTTGTGAACTTGCAACGTCACGTGTCTCAACATCTAGAACCCAGATAACAATTTGCTCACACCTTGACCGCATAGTGTTTGCACGCGTGTCGACCGATCGGCACGATATGCGCCTATGCGCCGCACGCGTGTCGGCACGTGCGTGCCAGCGTCGTGCTAGCATGCACTTGTTTTGAGTTATAATTATCGAAAAAAAGATGTTAAAAATAACATAAGTAACAGGAAACATTGTATGACGTTTTTAAGAAGAGGCTCCTGTGTTGAAAGTTGTTCTTTCACAACTGATGATGCAACAGGTGTTTATTCCAAAAGCGACATACACAAAATTATTCCTGCTACCTCTTAAATAATGTATTAGCGAGAAATATATATTTATCTGAAAAAATTTTTTTATTTCGAACAATTTAAATTATTCAACACAGAACGTTTATTCAACACTTTTGTTAAAAAACAAAGGGATTTTATATAACACTATACTTTTGAATCTTCCAGTTAATTACTTTCAATTGTTTTTCAAGTTGCATATTTTTAATCGTTCTACTACTGAGATTTAAGAACTTAAATCTCAGAAGTAGAACGATTAAAAATGTGCACTTGAAAAACTTGTTTTTGATCATTTTAAATCTGAATATAGTAAATATAGGAAAAAATAGTGAACCATTTTGCGAACCAAAACCCAAGAAAAAATGTTTATTTAATTTGAACAAAAATAATTATTCACTTTTTATCTGTAAAATAAACTTGGAAAATAACAAAAATTTAGAGCATGAAGCGAATTTGATCAGAGTTTTATTTTTACACAACTGCTATATTATGTTTTTAGTGATGATGCGCTTTTTGTGCCACACTCTTCACCGCACGCTATATGCCGACATTTTGCCCTAAGTACCTGACGAGCATGTTAGACGCACGCTGTGCTGCACATCATGCAGCCCGTGTGCGGGCACTATGCGGGATTACTTATTACCCTCAGAACGTGCTGTCACTGTGCTTGCATTGTTGCCGACACATCGTGCTTGCACGCCATGCGCCCATGTGCGTCCGCATGCATTGTTATCTGGGAAATGATTCACCTAATTAACAAACGCATTTCTTTTTACCTAAACTTGACCTTCCTCCATTTTCGGGTAGTTATGAACATTGGTTCAGCTTTCGAGACAAATTTACGCCATTAATTCATAATGAGGAATCTATTTCAAAGATTTAAAAGTTACGCTATTTATGATCTTATGTAAAGGGGAGTGCGTCTCAAATAATCGAAAATCTGGAAACATCAGAGTCTAATTACGATGTGGCTTGGAACCTTCTCCAAGAAGGTTACAATAATGAAAGAATAATTATTCATATCCATATGCAGGCTCGTTTTGATCTTCAAATTGTTAGCAAAGAATCTTCTACTAGTTTGAGTAATTTACTGGATAGTACAATGAGACACGTGCGTGCGCTTAACGTTCTGGGTCAGCCCACCAGGTCTTGGGTTACCCCGCTGATTTGTTTAATTGCTAGCAAACTAGATAAAGAATCGCGGAAAGAGAGGCAGAAATCTTTAATAGGTACTGAGATGCGAAAATTCGATCAATTAACCAAATTTTTACGTGAGCGTTGCCAAATTTTAGAAAATCTTCACCCCGAATCCAGTAATCAATCTAAAATTAATTCGCTAAATTCAAAACAGCAAAACAAATCTCAGCCAAACTCGTCCAAAGGTCAATCGGCAAAAACCTTTCTTAATACTCAATCAAATATAGTTAGGTTTGTAAAAAGGAACATTTTATTCAAACGTGTCCAGAGTTCCAAAGGATGATACTGAGCGAGGAATTCGAAATAGCAAAAAAGAAAGGCCTTTGTTTTAACTGCCTAAAACTAAATCACTTGATTGGTAACTGTACATACATACATAGATTAGCAGTTCGAACTCGAAAGTTTATTGCCTCACTACCCGATTCGGGTAGTGTTTCTAGGTGGATATTTACTACCAATGTGGGCCCACCACACCCACGACGGGCCAACAGCACGCAGGTATTTCTGAACGGTTACCCATCCAAGTACTAACCGCGCCCAACAATGCTTAACTTCAGTGATCTTACGAGAACTGGTGTTTTCAGCGTGGTATCGCCGTTGGCGATTGGTAACTGTAAAGCGGGAAATTGCTCTATTTGAAAAAGGCGTCATCATACACTACTACACTCAGATTTAAGGTCAGATTCGAAATCCGAAGAAAATAATCAAAAGGATAAATTGAAGCATGTTTAAAACATGCATATTTTTGACGCGTCTAAGGTATTGTTATCTACCACTGTAGTGGACATGATTGATAGTAATGGACATAGGCATGCATGTAGGATTCTCTTGAACAATGGCTCGCAACAAAATATAACAGAAGATTTAGCAATGCGTTTGAAGCTCAAGAAAAAAAGATTAAATGTGTCGGTTCATGTTGTAAATAATATGGGCTGAATTATTCTTTGATCTTCTTTCTAATGGTAAAATTCTCCTGGCTGTGCCGCGAAATGGATTACACAATACGAAACTAGGTTGAATTGTCACAAAAAAAGGCAATGCTTTCAAAAAGAAGCAACATAAGCTCATGTGCCACTTGGTGAGAGAATCCGCTCAGTGTGCAATTAGAGAACTTTTGGAAGATTGAGGAACTGGATACTAAGAAAATGTTATCGCCAGAAGAACAAGCCTGTGCCATTCATGGAAAGAAAATCAGATTTGGGTTCATCTTATGATGCAGCTCGACAGAAATTCGTCGCCCTTGAGAGGAAATTTATAATCGAGATCCAAATTTACGAGAACAGTATCATCACTTCATGAAGGAGTATGAGGAGTTGGAACATATGGAACAGGTTTCAGCTACAACAACAGAAGGGTATTACATGCCACATCATGGAATATTAAAGAAGTTGATTATCACCACTAAATTGAGGGTAGTATTCGATGCATCGGCAAAGACAACTACAGGGATCTCCCTCAATGACACGTTGCTGGTAGGTCCAACTATTCAAGATGGAATATTGAACTGGTACTACGCTTTCGCCAACATCGAATAGTTTTGTGTTCAGACATCGAGAAGATGTATAGACAATTCTGGGTCCATTGTGAAGACAGATGCTATCAAAAAATTCTTTGGAGATACAGGAGCAAGGATCCTCTGAAGACGTATCAGTTAAATACAATAACCTACAGAACTTCGGCAGCACCGTTTCTGGCAACTCGTTGTCTGAAGCAATTGGCGGAGGATGAAGGAACATCTTTTTCTAAGACTGCGGAGGACTTGAAAAATGATTTCTACGTAGATGATCTTCTTACAGTAGCTGATACTCTAGAGGATGCTAAGCAACTAAGGGGCAAGCTTATTCAACTCACTAACGAGGGAAAACTGCGACTGTGTAAGTGGGTTTCGAATACTTCGTACTTAACAGAGGATCTTCCTGATGGCTCTAATGATATTCGGCTGAAAATAGATCCAGATATAACCTCGAAAGCATTAGGTGTCTTTTGGAACTCTGCTGAAGAAACTTTTACTTTTGACGTTCACGTTAAACTGGATGAAGGTAATATTACTAAGCGAGTAATTCTTGCAGATATCGCTCAATTATACGATCCGTAAGCACTTGTTGCGCCAGTCATCGTATAAATTACATCTTCATGGTTTTTTTGATGCAAGTCTAAAGGCTTGCGGCGCATGCATATATCTGCATTCGACCAATAAAGAGAGAACGCAGTCAATTCCGCTCTGTGCAAAATCTCAAGTTGCACCAGTAAAAACCACTGCCCTTCAAAGTTTTAGCAAAGCTCTACAAAACAGTAAAGGAAACATTAAGAACAAAAATTGACCAAACTAAATTTCGGTCTGACTCTACAATCGTCCTGAATTGGATCAACTCGTCACCTCACACCTTGAATATATTTGAAGCGAGCAGAGTGGTGAAAATGGAGGATATCACGAATTCTGCACATTGGAGATACGGAAATACAAAGGAAAATCCTGCAGACTTTGTTTCTAGAGGACAACTACCTGAAGATTTCCTGAATAATGAAATGTGGAGAAGCGGACCTACCTGAATCTGATCAGCCTGATGGATTTTTGAGGTCGAGGACGTTCCAGGAAAAAATAATGTATGCGTTTTGGTCACTGCTATCACCGGGTGATTCTATTTGTGGGATCGGTATTCATCGCTGAAAAGGTTGCTGCATGTCGTGGCTTACTGTTTTCGTTTCTACGCAAAGTTATGTAAACATGCGAATCATGCTGGTCCACTATTAGTGAAGGAACTACAAGCTGCAACGAAACGAATAGTTGAGATTGTACAACATGAAGCATTCCAGAAGGAATTTGTTCGACTGGCAAGGAAGGAGGAATTGACAAAACGATGAAAAATCATCATGCTGAATCCCATCCTGGAAGATGACGTCTTGAAGGCGGAAGGACGAATAAAAAATGCAGACCTTGAATATAACCAAAAACATCCCATCCTGTTACCAAAACTCCATTCTGTCACCGACCTCATAGTCCGCGATATTCATGAGATGATGCACGCTGGTATTAATGGTACCTAAACCTGGGAGGGAGGGTTACACTGCTGCGAAAGATTTCCGACCGATCAGCCTAACGTCTTTTATCTTGAAGACGCTGGAGAAGCTGGTCGAGAGATACATTAGGGATGAGGTGCTCTTGGCCTCCCCGGTACATAAAGGGCAGCATGCTTTCCAGGCAGGCTGCTCGGTAGAAACTGCGCTTCATGCTGTTGTGACAAAATTGGAGCAGCAGTTGGAACAAAAGGGGTACGCTGTGGGCGCTTTCTTGGATATAGAGGGTGCTTTCAGCAATACTCCTCCAGAAGTCATCTGTCGAGAAGCTTTGAGATGTGGTGTGCCGGACCAGCTAGTTTGCTGGATAGGAAGCATGCTGCATCGAAGAAGACTTGAAACCAGATGGGGTGAAGGCCTAGTAAGGGGGATAGCTCCGCGGGGTTGCCCACAGGGGGGTGTCCTGTCGCCCCTCCTGTGGTGCATTGTAGTGGACGGCCTTCTTCGAAGGCTAAATAATGAGGGGTACTATACTCAGGGATACGCGGATGACTTTGTAATCCTAGTCAGGGGGGCTCATCTGGATACGCTGATGGGTCTTATAAGGTCGGCGCTGCGCATCGTAGAGCTCTGGTGCGATAGCTCAGGGCTCTCGGTAAATCCGGAAAAGACCAATCTGGTCATTTTCACGAGAAATTATAAAGTTCCGAAAGTTGACGCTCCTGTATTCTGTGGTGGGAAGCTGACTTGTTCAGACTCGGTTAAATATCTGGGAGTAATCCTAGATGGCAAGCTGAGCTGGGCAAAGCACCTGGAGACCCAATGCAGGAAATTTGTCATGACTTTTTGGATGTGCAGGAGAGCATTTGGGTTGACGTGGGGGCTAGGGCCTAAAATGCTTGCTTGGCTCTACTCTGCTGTCTTAAAACCCAGGCTCCTACATGCGGCCGTGGTCTGGTGGCCACGGGTGGAACTTAAAACAACGCAGGACAGGCTGCGAAGATTACAAACGCTAGCATTTAGGGGCTTGACTGGAGCAATGAGGACTGCGCCCACAGCGGCGATAGGATTCATGCTCTGTGAGGAACCCCTACATGTGGCGATAACCGCTAGAGCGGCACACGCGATGGGCCGTCTGGCAAGAGCAAATAGATGGACTCCGGGGACTAGACACACTAGACTCCCGAGTGATATCAGCGCACTGCCGATTCTACAGATGAGGCAAGATAAAATAACAAAACGCTTCAACTTCGCCAAAGCTTTCCGCGTCTGCATCCCAAGCAGGGATCTGTGGAAAGCTAATGGTAACCCACTACTCCAGGGGGAAATTTGGTATACAGATGGCTCCAAGGGAGAGGGAGGGTCAGGAGCAGGAATTTATGACAGCAAGAGAGGGAAAGGTATAGGGATCACACTTGGGCGACACGCTACTGTCTTCCAGGCGGAGGTCCTGGCCGTCCTTCGCTGTGCTGAAATACTAATAGAGCAAAACGCTGCTGGCAAACAGATTACGATCTGTTCGGACAGCCAAGCGACACTAACTGCAATAGGGAAACCAGACATAACATCAGAACTGGTTTGGGAATGCAAAAAAGCATTAAACCAACTTGCAGAAAAAAACAAAGTGGCTCTCATATGGGTCCCTGGTCACACAGGGATCAAGGGCAACGAAAAGGCGGACCAGTTGGCGAAACGCGGTGCAGCGAGCGAATTCATAGGACCGGAACCGGTACTGGGAATAGCGTCTTGCTGTGTCGGGATGGCCATTAAGAGCTGGATCCGAACAAAACACCGGAAATGCTGGGAACAAACCCAGGGTTGCCGTCAGGCGAAATCCATCCTGGGGTATACCTATAGGATGGGCAGAGCTAGGGAAATCCTGGGTTTACCCAAGAAAGATGTAAGGACAGTGGTACGGACCCTAACAGGGCACAACCACTTGAACTATCATATGCACAAAATGGGGTATAACCCCACGACAGAGTGCAGGAAATGTGGCAGGGATGACGAAACATCCCTGCATGTATTATGCCAGTGCCCGGCATTAGCTAGGCTGAGGCAACAGATCCTCGGGGCCCATTTTATGGACACAGAGGAAATTGCAACACGATCAGTGGTCGACATACTGGGCTTCGTCAAGAGGTCTGGATTCGACTGCTGAGAGTGAATAAGTAAGGGTGTGGCACAATAGGCTTTATAGCTTGAGCGCCAGGGGAGCTCTCCATGGGCTTCCCACCCGCATTTAAAACTAACTAACTAACTAAGTGAACTTTGACTCCCGGTCATTTCATTATTGGTCAAACATTTTTAACAATTCCAACTCATGATCTTTCTACAATTCCTGATAATCGATTGTCTTCGTCATGGGAACACCTTCAAAAACTTAAACATGATTTGTGGAAGCGATGGTGTATTGAATATTTAAATGAGATTAATGTGAGAAGTAAATGCCATACTGGTCAATCTGATCTTATAAAAGAAGGTGCCTTCGTTGTACTCAAAGAACATAATGTTGCACCTTTGTGTTGGGCACTAGGTAGAATAATGGAAGTTAAACCTGGCAATGATGGGATTGTGCGAGCTGTTTAAGTCAAAACTGAGAACGGTGTGATTGAGCGCGGAGTAAAAAAGGTTTCGCCTATCTCTCTATAGATGTCTAGTTATTATGGGCCACCTGTATTATGGGCGAATTTTAGTGCCAGATACATTGCGAATTTCCGTCTACAATTTTACGAAAAGCTCAGACGCGATTGAAACTTTGAAACTTTTATGACGCGCGAAAGGCTTCGGTTCGGTATACTTACTCTAATTCAAATATGTGATGATTTTAATAAAGTTACAGTTTACTTAAATTTCTTCTAAACTACTCAGTGTTTTATTCTTGGGACACCCCATTTTCTCAATAATTGGGCGTAATTTATCATCATCACACGTATAAAAGAAAAACGGACTGTGAAAAATTAGGTTTTGTGCGTGTGAACAGGTGGAAAAGGTGAAATGTCGAAGCTCAGAGAAGTCATTGGCCTCTGGACAAAGGTCAAAGGGAACAGTTCAAATGTTAGAAGGTGGTAAAGGTGAGATTCCATTAACCACTTTGAATTGAAATTGAAAAATCAAATCAAAATTTTTATGGAATAATATGGTATACCATTAAATCGAATTAAAGAATGCGTCAATTTAATTAATTCAATTATTTTAACTAAAATTGCCCAAACAATTAATTTAATTTTTCAAATTTGGTAAATTACGAGATAACTTAGTAATTATTTGAAAATAAATTAATGAAGCTTTCCTATCTTATCTAAGATTAATAAACCTAACTTTTTATGCAATTTTTCTTCGCATGCTACACATATTATTAAGCCAAAGTAAATACAAAATTGCACTATTGTTTTAATATAACATTCAAAAAATTTTTATTTAATACGCATTTTGAGTATCTGTGTATTTTAAAAACCAAATAAAGATGAGCTGTATGATACATTAAGGAGTATAACAATTTTTATTCATGCAGCTATAAAGAATGAGATTGTATTTTTTCTCGCTGTTCTAATATTAAGTAAATACTGACGTAAGATATACTTATTTTCACACAAGAAATTTGCGTTTCTGAAGAATATTAAAATTATCTTTTTAAAAACAACTTCTTAACATGTATCAATGATGAATTACTGAAACTTTATTTACAAAATTTAATTAAGTCAGTGATTTATTTTCTTACATGAGATAAGAAAAATTATCTACGAAGTTAGATTTATTATTCTTTAGACCAAATCTCTTGTTTAATAAAAATTGTTTACGTCAGTATTTACTTTAAATTAGTGTCACTGGAAAAATATTTTTTTTAGAACAACTGTATGAGTAAATATTTTCTACAAATTTTAATTAGTTATTTTTGTAGCCATTTTTTTAATTGTATGTTTGTATATTAATAGCGAATTTGAGAAATGCATAAAATAAAGATTCCTTAAAAAATATATTATTCGAAATAAAATTTTTATTTTCATCGTAAAGAAAAAGTTTATTCTGTTTTTAAAGAGTGCTTCACACGTGAAAGTTCAAGAGCAACCAAAAAAATAAAGTTTTCAATAATTTTGGATGATGACATATGATAACATGATAATATGAATCTAATCCAATCAATAAAAAATAATAAAAATATATAACAGTTTTCATATCTCGTTTTTACGTTTTATTGTAATCTTGAATATAAATTCACAGAGAAAATCGAGAAACTATTACAACTTTCATTTTGAGGTATAAAATCAGGTACAGACCGAAGGCATAAATTGTTATTTTTATCATCAACTATATACCCAAAATCACACTTACATCCTTTTACACATACCTGTTGAAATAGAAAATTAATTATTTGTATTAGTTTTTGCGCATCTATTAACGCTTTATATTTTTTTCATCTTTTAGAAAAATGAAATCCAGATCAAAAAATTTTACTGGATTTTTTTCTGAAACTCATTTTCAAAAGACTTTCTGAATCTTTAGTCTTATTTTGAAAGATTCTTCGATGTTTTTTTTCTGGATACTTTGATTTAAAAAAAAAGCAGAACTTTTTCAAAATCTACTTACGTCAGGAAATGTAGGCGGATTGAGGCGATTACTGCATTTCACTGGGCACTTCGATGAGCATTGAGAATCTTTTCCATATTGCTCACAGCTTGATAGTGGAACTGTTTTCAAAATTTAATTCATTAGATTAAAAATTTAGGAAATTAATTATGATTGCTAAAGTAAGCAATAAAATTTATAAATTAATAATATATCTTAAGTTTTTCCATTAAATGTAACAACTTTAAATATTTCTAACGATTCTCCCTCTTTTTTCCTTATGTTATTTACTTCTCTAATGATCCGAAAAGGAGGTAGTTTGGAAATCTAATTTTTAAATTGTCAATCTTTTTCATGCTTCGTTTGCATACAATTATTCATACAAAAATAGATTTCATTTCGATCTTAAATAACAAATTTTAATTAGAGATCCTAAACTCATGATTCGTTCAAATCTGCAGTGTTTGCTTATGAATATTTTAAGAGTTTTTTTTTTTTCAATTGAGACTAGATAATTTTTACTTTAATTTCTTGATAGAAATCAATTTATTCAATAAATTTTGTATAGAGAATGTTTTCAATATTAGAAATTTTAGAAATGTATACATTTTTTTGTATTGTTCCTTTTCCTATTTAGAAAATGTAATAATCTAAATAGATTGGTTCAGAATCAACCACAAATAATTAATATTTAAATTAAATATATTTTAATATATTTTATAGAGATTGCATGAGACTATATGGCCCTTACGAAAATTATAGGAGAATTAGTACATATCAGAGTTCGGTAGTAACTTGTTACAAGTAACTAAGTTACTGAAAAGTTACGTTATTTGTAACTTTAGGGTTACTTCGTTACTATTTTAAAAAGTAACTTGTAACGTAAATTAGTTACGATTTTTGCAATAACTTGGAACTTTAATTTTAGTTACATTAAAGTTACTTTGTGTTTTTTCTACATCTACTGTTAACATATATTTATGGATCCGTTATGGGTAGGAAATTAATCTTTTTTGGTTTAGGATTAAGCTATTTTGTTGAAAATTCGTCTTTTTTGGTTGAATTCAACTGTGACTGATTTCGAATCAAAGTATTTTTTGGTTGAAAAACTATCCATTATTATATTTTTCGTTGAGAATTCATCTATTTTGGTTGAAAATTGAACTATTTGGTTGAAAATTCATATATTTCGTTAAAAAATTAACTATTTTGGTAAAAAGTTTAACTATTTGGTGGAAAAGTAACTTTTTTGTTAAAAATTCATATTTTCGAATTGAAAAAGCAACTGTTTTGTAGCAAATTCGTCTCTTTGGCTTGAAAATTCAACAATTTAGTGGAATTTTTTTCTTTCTTGGTTCAAAATTCGACTTTTTCCTTTCAAAATTGATCTCTTCTGGTAAAAAAAATCTCATTTCTTATGTTTGAAAATTGAACCATTTTTTTGGAAAATTAATTTGATTTGGTTGAGGATTCAGATATTTTGTGGAAAATTCGTCTTTTTTGGTTGAATGCAGCTGGGTTTGATTTCAAATTCACATTTTTTTTTAAATAATATCAACTATTATATTTTTCTACAAAATTCATCTATTTTGGTTAAAAATTAATGTATTTTTTTAAAATTCAACTATTTTGTTAGATAGTTCATCTAGTTGGTTGAAAAATAAGAAAAGTTTTTGTTGAAAATTCATATTTTCGGTTTGGAAATGCAACTTTTTTGTAGAAAATTCAAATAATTTGTTAGAAAACTCAACTTTCTGGTTGAAAATTAACTTTTTTGTTGGAAATTTAACTCTTTTGTTGAAAATTCCTCTTTTTCGTTTGAAAATGATAGAAAATTCGACTATTTCATTGAAAATAACCTTTTTTGTTGAAAATTAATATTTTCTATATGAAAATTCAACAATTTGGTTGAAAATGTATGAATTTTGTTAAAAATTTAACTATTTCGGTAGAAACTCCAACTATTTTGTTGAAAAGTAACTTTTTTGTTGAAAATTCATCCTTTTGGCTTGAGAATTCAACTCTTTTGTTCAAAAGTTCTCTTTTTGGTTAGAGTATTTCTTACGGTAAAAAAATGGTTAAAAATATGGTTAAAAATAGTTCAAAATTTATGGTTAAAAATACAACTGTTTGGTTGAAAAATACGACTGAAAAACCTATTTTTGTTGGAAATTCAACTCTTCTGTTGAAAATTTATCTTTTTGTTAAAAATTCACATTTTGGGGTTGAAAACTCATCTTTTGTTAAGAAAATTCATACTTTGTTCTCGAAAATGCAACAATTTGGTCAAAAGTTGAACTACTTTGTTGAAAATTAATTTTTTTAGTTGAAGACTCATCATTTTAGGTAAAAATTCATTTCTTTGGTTGATAATTCAACTATTAGTTTGCAAAGTTGTTTTTCTTTTTTGATTGAAAATTTAACTATTCCATTTTTTGTTAAAAATTTATCTTTTTTATATGAAAATTAAACTATTTGGTTGAAAAATCCTAGAGAAATTCATGTATTTTGTTAAAAATTAATATTTTTTTGTAGAAAATGAATCCATCCATAATTTATTCCCCAAAGTTCTATAGAAATTCCTTAAAATCGAGCTGAAAAATTAAAAATCTTTCGAAATACTAAATTTTTTTTAATCTTTTGAAGACTTTCAAATCTCTTGAACTATTTTAAGGAAGGGTTAGAAGATTTCAAGAGATTTCTACGGTTTTAACAGATTTCAAAGATTTTAATGCATTTAATAATGTATTTAAATATATATATATATATATATATATATTTAAAAATGTGTATTTGTATTTTTAAAATGTATTTATTTTTTATTATTCAATTTGAAACGATTTTAATGTTATTAAGGGAATTTACAGAGTTTTAGTGTTTAAACTTTATCTGGTCAGAATCGCTATTTTTAATAAATTATTTGAAATTTTATTAAAATATTATAAGATCCCTTGAAAGCTCTTAAAATTCCCTAAAATAATTCCAATCCTTTGAAATATTTTCCCGCTCCTTCAAATTTGTAAAGCTTTTGAAAATTCCTCGGAATCTTTTGAAATACGCCAAAATCTTTACAATCTTCTGAAATTCCTTGGAATCTTTTAAAATATCCTATGTATACCATTAAGCCATTTCCCTTTCAGGGTAGGCGTGACACTACCCGATTCGGGTAGTGTTTCCTATGAATGTTGAAAATCTCTTCGAATTTCTGAAATTCTCAGAAATCACTCAATTCTTGTGAATAAATTCTTGGAAATTCCGAAGTTAAATAAATAAATAAATTCGCGAAGTTACATGAAATCTGATGATATTCCCTGAAATTCCTTTAAATTTTTTTAATTTCTTGAAACTTCCTTAGAATCCATTGAAATTCCCTAACATATTTCGAATTTCTTAAAATCTTTTGAAATCCCTTGAAATTTTTGAAGCTCTCGAAAACTCCTTGGAATCTTTTAGAATATCCTAAAAAGTTGAAACTTCTTCAAAATCTCTAAAATTCTTTAATTTCTTTCAAATTTGTTTAAATCTTTAGAAATACCTATAAGTACTTTAAATCTTTTTAACTCTTTGAAATTCTTTGAAATTCCTCAATTCTTGTGAATGAATTCTTTGAAATTTTATTAACATATTATAAAATTCCTGGAAATCTCGTGGAGATAATGAAATATGATGATATTCCTTAAAATTCCTTGACATTTTTGAAATTTCTTGAAACTTTCTTAGAATCCTTCTCAAATTCCCTAAAATATTTCCAATCCTTCGAAATTTGTAAAGCTCTTGAAAATTCCTTGGAATCTTTTAAAATATGCTAAAAAGTTAAAAATTCTTTAAAATTCTTTAATTTCTTTCAAATTTTTTTAAATCTTTAGAAATACCTATAAAAACTGAAAAGCTTTTTAACTCTTTGAAATTGTTTGAAATTTTATTAAAATATTATAAAATTCCTTGAAATCTTGTGATGATACATGAAATCCGATGATATTCTTTAAAATTCCTTGAAATTCTTGTAATCTCTCGAAACTTCCTTGGTATCCTATAAAACTGCCTAAAATATTTTCAATCCCTTAATATCTTTCGAAATCCCTTGAAATTTTTAAATCACTTGAAAATTCCTTGGAATATTTTAAAATACGCCAAAGTTTTTAGAATCCTCTGAAATTCCTTGGAATATTTTGAAATACGCCAAAGTCTTTAGAATCCTCTGAAATTCCTTGGAATATTTTGAAACACGCCAAAGTCTTTAGAATCCTCTGAAATTCCTTGGAATATTTTAAAATACGTCAAAGTCTTTAGAATCCTCTGAAATTCCTTGGAATATTTTGAAATACGCCAAAGTCTTTAGAATCCTCTGAAATTCCTTGGAATATTTTAAAATACGCCAAAGTCTTCAGAATCCGATGAAATTCTTTGGAATCTATTAAAATATAGTAAAAACTTAAAAATTCTTCAAAATCTCTAAAATTCCTTAACTTCTTTCAAATTTTTTTTAATCTTTAGAAATACCTATAAATAATGAAAAGCTTTTTAACTCTTTGAAATTGTTTGAAATTTTATTAAAATATTATACAATTTCTTGAAATCTCGTGGAGATACATGAAATCTGATGATATTCCTTGAAATTCCTTGACATTTTTGAAATCTCTTGAAACTTTCATAGAATTCTTCCAAATTGTCTAAAATATTTCCAATCTTCTGAAATTTTTTGAAATCCTTTGAAATTTTTAAAGATCTTGAAAATTCCTGAGAATTTTTTGAAATACGCCAAAAATCTTTAAAATCCTCTGCCATTCCTTGGAATCTTTTAACATATCCTAAAGATTTAAAAATTCTTTAAAATCTCTGAAATTCCTTACCTTCTTTCAAATTTTTTTAAATCTTCAGAAATACCTGTAAAAACTGAAAAGCTCTTTAACTGTCTGAAATTCTTTGGAATTCCTCAATTCTTGTGAATGAATTCTGTGAAATTTTATTAAAAAATTATAAAATTCTTGGAAATCTCGTGTAGATACATGAAATCTAAGGATATTCCTTTCCAGTTGTTAAGATTTTGAAAATTTTTTGGAATCTTTTAAAATACCCCAAAATCTTTCAAATACTCTGAAATTCCTTGAAATATTTTAATATATCCTAAAATCATTAAAATCCTTTAAAATCTTTGAAATTATTTATAATATTTGGAACCACCTAGAAATATTGTGAATAAATTTTTTGAAATTTCCCGTGAAATTACATAAAATCCTATGATATTCCTTGAAACCCCTCGAAATATTTGAAATTTTATAAAAATACTTTGAGATCCTGGGTAATTCATTAAAATACATTATTGAAAGCTTTTAAAATCTCTTAAAATTACCGAAGTCCTGGGAAGCCTTAGCGATCCTATAAAATCCTTCCAAAATTCTAGGAAATTATTTGAAACCGCATTAAACATTTTAAATCCTTAAAAATCATTAAAATCCTTGGAAATTTCTTGAATCTTTTAAAATGTCCCAATATCTTTGAAATCCTTCTAAATCTCTTAAAATCTCTAAAAAAATTTTGAAAGCTACGGAAATTCCTTGATATTGTTTGAAATATCCTGAAATTTTTTTAATTTTGTAAAATCATCGGGAAGACCTTGGAATATTCGAAAATCTCTTTAAATCTTTGAAATCCTTTGATATCCCTCAATTTTTGTAAATAATTTCTGACAAATTTTATTAAAATATTATAAAATCCTTTGAAATATTTGAAGTTCTATGAAATTATTTATTAAAAATATACATAACAGTATCGATTTCCAGCCCCCCCCCCCTCCTCGAAAATTTAATTTCATTTATTTTCTAAAGTTCTTTAGAAATTCCTTAAAATCGAATATAAAATATTTGGCAATACTAAAATATTCTTTGGAATCCCTTGAATTTTTTTTTAATTCTTCAGAATCTGTTAAAATAGCTTAAAATATTTTACATCCTTTACAATACAGTGAATTTTTTGAAATAATTGAAGGTCCTACAAAATCCCTTAAATCTTGTGAAATTCTTTGAAATCCCTAGAAATCTTCGGAAGCGCTACAAAATTCATTGAAAATCTTTGAAATTTTTGAGAACTCTTGAAATTCTTTGGAATTATTTGAAATATATAAATAAGTAATATTAATACTTATAATAATCATAATAATATAAATAAAGTAGAAATCATTTTCAATCCTTTGAATATAAATATAATTATAAAACAGTTCAAATTCCTACAAATCTTTGAATTACTTCGAAATATTTTCAATTCTGGAAGGAACAATAAAAACCTTTAAATCTTGTAAAATTACATGCAATACCTTAAAATCCCTTGAAATTTCTGGAATTGCTAGGAATTTCTTAAAAAATTAAAATCTTTGGAAATTCTAAAAAATCTTTGAAATTCCTTGTAGTTTTTAAAATCTCTTGAGATTCTTTAAAATTAGTTAAGGTAGCTTAAAATCTTTAAAATCTATCAAAATACTTTAAAATAATTTTAATTATTTTAACAAAAATAATAAAAAGATTCGTTTTCATGCTGTCCTTTTTTGTAAAATGTATATGCATCAGTTCCTAAAACGATTATATACCTATTGAGATACAATAATTGAATTAAAGACAGTTTATAACTTTTTTATATAAATAATTTATTTAAATCCCTAATATTAAAACACATAATAATTTTTCTAAATATTATTGAACACTATCAGCGAAAAAGACATTTTATAACTTTTTTATTTCATAATAAATAATAGATTCAAATCTCTAATATTAAAATACATAGTTATTTTCTAATAATTATTGAACACTATCAATTAAACGTTCTATAATTTTTTTTCATATTAAATACATTTTCTTTTCTTCTTCTCAGGAGGCTCACTTTTTCGTAGAAAAATTCAATTCCCCAAATAACAAAAGACAAAAAAATCACCCCTGTCATGAGATGAATACAAACTCTGTAACTGCTGGTAACATCCCTCACGTAGCCTTTAAATGAAAAAATATCATTAATTATTTATTTATAAACTTTTTCTTTGAAAAAATATCTTACGGCTATCCATAAACTACTTTACCAACTTTGGGCTTTTTACCCCCCCCCCCCCCATAATAATAGGGGTGATTTTTTACGAACATAGGGAAATAATGAAAACAAAAATAAAAACAAAATAGTTGAATTTTCAGCCAAAACAGATTAATTTTCAACCCAAAAACGAAATAAACAAAAAAAATTTGATCAAACAGTTGCACTAACAACCAAACAGTTGAACTTTCAAACAAAAGAGACAAATTTTCAACAAAATAGTTGAACCTTCAACAAAATAATTTAATTTTCAAGCCAAAAAGAAGAACTTTTTCGAAGGCCGTTGAATTTTCAAATAAAGTTGATTTCTCAAAGGACGAATTTTTAATTAAACAGTTAATTTTTTTACCCGAAAAGATTACTTTATCAAAAAGGGTTATTTTTAACGTACAAAGATGTATTTTTAATTAAAATTATTAATTAATAAATAATTGAATAAATACAAAATTAAAGTAAAATTAATTGAATTTTTACGTCAAGAAGACGAATTTTTAACACAATAGTTCAATCCTCAACCAACCAAATAGGTGAATTTTCAATGAAGAAACAATAATTCTAAACAAAAATTGTTGGAATTTTAAATTAAAAACAGATTTTTTAACCAATAATCAAATCATCAAATTTACAGTTTAAAAAATAAATTTACAACAACAAGAAAAACGAATTTTCAACTAGTTGAATTCATCCCAAAAATAAGAATTTTGAACCAAATAGTGGAATTCTCAACCAAAAATATGAATTTTCAACAAACAAGATTAATTTTCTAAACAAGAAGACGAATGTTCAACAAATACATGAATTTTCCATCAAATAGTTGATATTTCAACATA
The DNA here is from genome assembly GCA_932195095.1 of Andricus curvator. Lineage (NCBI taxonomy): Eukaryota > Metazoa > Arthropoda > Insecta > Hymenoptera > Cynipidae > Andricus > Andricus curvator. The sequence continues at coordinate 90,282 of CAKNYM010051690.1, forward strand.
TGAAGCATGAAATAGAATAGTGTAATTTTCAGACCAAAAATTATATTTTAACAAACAAAAAGACTAATTTTTTGAAAAAAATGATAAATCTTCAATCGAAGAGGTGAATCTTTAAAAAAATGAATTTTTAACAATGTAGTTGAACTTTCAACTAAGTAATTAAATTGTCAACCGGAAAATATGAATTTTTAACTAAATAGTTAAATTTTTAACCAAAAAGATGAATTTTCCACCAAGAAGTCATATGTTCTACCAAAAAACATGAATTTTTAACAAAATACATCAATTTTCAAGAAAATTGTTAAATTTTAAATCCAAAAGGATGAATTGTATAAAAACACTTGAATTTCCTAACTGAAAATATGATTTTTCAACAAAAAGGTTAATTTTCTACCAAATAGTAAAATTTGCATGAAAAGAGTTTAATTTTAAACCAAAGAATATATGACTTTTCAAGAAAAAAGTTCATTTTTTACGAAATAGTTCAATTTTCATAAAAGCAGTTCAATTTCCAATTAAATTATTGAATTTTCAACCAGACAAGATGAATTTTCAACACAATACATGAATTTTTAACTAGAAAAGATCAATTTTTAATTAAAAGTGGTCAAAATTTATTTAAAAGTGGTCAAAATTCAACCCAAAAGATGATTTTTTAACCCAGAAGATTTATTTTCTAAAAATGGAATAGTTAAATTTTCAACCAAATAAATGAATCTTCAAACCAAAAAATTGATTTTTAACTTAGCTTTCAACTTTTAGCAAAGTAGTTTATTGTCAAACAAAAAGGATGAATTTCTAACTAATTAGTTAAATTTTCAACCAAAAAGATTAATTTTTAACAAGATACAATAGTTTTCAACAAAAATGTTGAATTTTAAAGCCAAAATGACGAATTATCTACAAAATAGTTGAATTTCCAACCCTAAAATATGACTTTTAACAAAAAAGTTAATTTTCTACGAAATAGTTAAGTTTTTATAAAAACAGTTTAATTTTTAATTGAATAATTGAATTTTCAACCAACAGTATGAATCTGCAACAAATAAGTTAATTTTCAGTCAAAGAAGCTTAATTTACAACGAAACAGTTGCATTTTCAACCAAAAAGGATGAAAATTTATACAAAAAATATTAATTTTCAACAAAAAAGTTAATTTTTAACGAAGTAGTTGAATTTTCTACCAGAAAAGACGAATTTTCAACAAAATAGCTGAATCCTCTACATATTTTTTTTACCAAAAGACATCAATTTTCAAATAAAAAGCAACACTTTTCAACAAAAGAGTTGAATTTCAAAAAAAATGTCGTTATTTTTTAACCAACTGATTGAATTTTCAACCAAGTAGTTAAATTTTCAACCAAAATAGATGAATTCTCAACAAAAAATATAATAGATGATATTATTTCAACCAAAAACGATTTTAATTTGAAAGCAAAACCAGTTGAATTTAGCCAAAAAGGCGAATTTTCAACACAATAGCTGAATTTTCAACCAAATCAAATTAATTTTCTACCAAAATAATTGAATTTTTAACTAAAAAAGATGAGATATTTTTACCAAAAGAGATAAATTTTGAAACGAAGAAGCCGAATTTTGAACCAAGAAAGAAACAAATTGTCCACTAAATTGTTGGGTTTTCAAACCAAATAGAAGAATATTTTACAAAACTGTTTGATTCCCAAAGCAAAATTAGGAATGTTCAACAAAAAATTTACTTTTCAACCAAATAGTTGAACTTTCTACAAAAACACATGAATTTCCAACCCAAATTGATGAATTTTGAAAGAAAAATATCATAGTTGATATTATTTCAACCAAAAAGTGTTTTAATTTTAAATAAATCACAGTTGAATTTAACCAAAAAAGACGAATTTTCAACAAAATAGCTGAATCCTCAACCGAATCAGATTAATTTTCTACCAAAATAATTAAATTTTCAACCAAAAAAGATGAGATATTTTTACCAAAAGAGATCAATTTTGAAACGAAGAAGCCGAATTTTGAACCAAGAAAGAAACAAATTTTCCATTAAATTGTTGGTTTTTCAATCCAGATAGACGAATTTTCTAGAAAAAAGTTGCATTTTCAAACCAAAAATATGTTCAACAAAAAAGTTACTTTTCAACCAAATAGTTGAACTTTCTAACAAAATATATGAATTTTCAACCAAGTAGTTGAATTTTCAACCCAATTTGATGAATTCTCAACAAAAAATATAAGAATTGATACTATTTCAACCAAAAAAGATTTTTATTTGAAATCAATCACAGTCGAATTTCCGCAAAAAAAGATTTTGTTAAAAAGTCATTCTTTTTTATTGAAAATTTAACCGTTTGTCTGAAAATTCAAATCTTTCGTAGAAAATTTACTTTTTGTTTAAAATTCATATTTTGGTGTTGAAACGTCAACTGGAATCTTTTTTGGATGAAAATTCAAATATTTTTTTGAAAATTCGTCTTTTTCATTAAAAAATTTATCTGCTTTAATAGAAATGTCATACTTCTTGGATAAAAATGCAACTATTTGGTTAAAAATGCAACTGTTTTGTTGAAAATTCGTCTTTTTGAGTTAAAAATTCAAGTATCATCGTAGAAAATTTACTCTTTGTTTAAAAATCATATTTTGATGTTGAAAAGTCAAACTAAAATCTTTTTTGGATAAAAATTCCAATTTTTATTGATGAAAATTTTTTATTTTTTTTAATTTAAAAATGCATCTGTTTTTGTAGAAATTTCATCTTTTTTGAATAAAAATGCAAATGTTCGGTTTAAATTATTCTTCTTTGCTTCAGGATTCAACTACATATTTGGTTCAAAAATTTTGTTTCAACCACTTTGTTAAGAAATCATTTTTTTTGTTGAACATTCATATTTTCAGTTAAAAATTCATCTTTTTGGTTTAAAGTTCAACTACTTTGTTGTAAGCTGAACTTTTTAAATTGAAAATTCAACTGCGTGGGTAAAAGTTAAACTACTTTGTTGAAAATCTTTTTTTTGTTTGTTTTTTTTTCTTAATGAAGGTTTATCTCTTTGGTTGAAAATTTAACTATTTTGTTAAAAATTAATTTTTTGCTGAAAATTCATATTTTTTGGTTGAAACTTCAATTTTGTACAGAAAATTCGTCTTTTAGCTTGAAGGTTCAACAATTTGGGTCAACTTTTTTTTATTTCATGACCAAAAAATCTTTATTTGTTTCAAATTCGTCTTTTTGGTTTTAAAATTCAATTTTGTACAGAAAATTCGTCTTTCGGCTTGACGGTTCAACAATTTGGGTGAACTTTTTTTTATTTCATGACCAAAAAATCTTTATTTATTAAAAATTCAACTGTTTGTATGAAAATTCGAATATTTCGTAGAAAATTTACTTTTTGTTTCAAATTCATATTTTGGTGTTGAAAAGTCAACTGAAATATTTTTTGGATGAAAATTCTAATCTTTTTTTTAAAATTCGTCTTTTTGATTGAAAAATTCATCAGCTCCAGTAGAAATTTCATACTTCTTGGATAAAAATGCAACTATTTGGTTAAAAATTCAACTGTTTTGTGGAAAATTCGTCTTTTTGAGTTAAAAATTCAAGTATCTTCGTAGAAAATTTACTTCTTGTTTAAAACTCATATTTTGATGTTGAAAAGTCAAACTAAAATCTAATTTTGGATCAAGATTCAAATTTTTATTGTTGAAATATTTTTTTTTTTATTTAAAAATTCATTTGTTTTTGTAGAAATTTCATCTTTTTTGGATAAAAATGCAACTGTTTGTTTGAAAATTATTCTTCTTTGCTTGAGGATTCAACTATTTCGTCCAAAAATTTTGGTTAAACCACTTTGTCAAGAAATAATTTTTTTGTTGAACATTCATATTTTTAGTTAAAAATTCATCTCTTTGGTTTAAAGTTCAACTACTTTGTTGTAAACTGAACTTTTTTAATTGAAAATTCAACTGCGTGGGTAAAAGTTAAACTTTTTTGTTGAAAATCTGTTTTTTTTTTTAATGAAGGTTTATCTCTTTGGTTGAAAATTTAACTATTTTGTTGAAAATTAATTTTTTTGCTGAAAATTCATATTTTTTGGTTGAAAATTCAATTTTGTACAGAAAATTTGTCTTTTGGCTTGAAGGTTCAAGAATTTGGGTTACCTTTTTTTCTTTCATGACCAAAAAATCTTTATTTGTTGAAAATTCGTCTTTTTGGTTTTAAAATTCATGTTTTTAATTAAATTTCATTGAAAATTCAACTGCGTGGGTAAAATTTAAACTGCTTCGTTGAAAATCTGTTTTTTTTATGAGGGTTTATGTCTTTGGTTGAAAATTTAACTATTTTGTTGAAAATTAATTTTTTGCTGAAAATTCATATTTTTTGGTTCAAAATTCAATTTTGTACAGATAATTCGTCTTTTGGCTTGAAGGTTCAACAATTTGGGTGAACTTTTTTTTCTTTCATGACCAAAAAATCTTTATTTGTTGAAAATTCGTCTTTTTGGTTTTAAAATTCATTTTTTAAATGAAATTTCATTGAAAATTCAACTGCATGGGTAAAAATTAAACTACTTTGTTGAAAATCTGTTTTTGAAAAATGAATTTTGGTTCAAAATTCAATTTTGTACAGAAAATTCGTCTATTGGCTTGAAGGTTCAAGAATTTGGGTAAAGTTTTTTTTCTTTCATGATGTTGAAAATTCGTCTTTTTGGTTTTAAAATTCATTTTTTTAATGAAATTTCATTGAAAATTCAACTGCGTGGGTAAAAATCAAACTACTTTGTTAAAAATCTGTTGTTTTTTTAATGAAGGTTTATCTCTTTGGTTGAAAATTTAACTATTTTGTTGAAAATTCATATTTTTTGGTTGAAAATTCAATTTTGTACAGAAAATTCGTCTTTTGGCTTGAAAGTTCAACAATTTGGGTGAACTTTTTTTTCTTTCATGACCAAAAAATCTTTATTTGTTAAAAATTCGTCTTTTTGGTTTTAAAATTCATTTTTTTAATGAAATTTCGTTGAAAATTTAACTGCGTGGGTAAAAGTTAAACTTTTTTGTTAAAAATCTGCTGTTTTTTTAATGAAGGTTTGTTGAAAATTAATTTTTTACTGAAAATTCAAATTTTTGGTTTGAAAATTCAATTTTGTAAGGAAAATTCGTCTTTGGTTGGAAGGTTCAACAATTTGGGTGAATGTTTTTTTCTTTCATGACCAACAAATCTTTATTTGTTGAAAATTCGTCTTTTTGGTTTTAAAATTCATGTTTTTAATGAAATTTCATTGAAAATTCATCTGCGTGGGTAAAATTTAAACTGCTTCGTTGAAAATCTGTTTTTTTATGAAGGTTTATGTCTTTGGTTGAAAATTTAACTATTTTGTTGAAAATTAATTTTTTTGCTGAAGATTCATATTTTTTGATTGAAAATTAAATTTTTTACAGAAAATTCGTCTTTTGGCTTGAAGGTTCAACAATTTGGGTGACATTTTTTTTTCATGACCAAAAAATCTTTATTTGTTGAAAATTCGTCTTTTTGGTTTTAAAATTCATTTTTTTAATGAAATTTCATTGAAAATTTAACTGCGTGGGTAAAAGTTAATGTTTTTTTTTTTGAAAATCTGTTGTTTTTTAAATGAAGGTATATCTCTTTGGTTGAAAATTGAACTATTTTGTTGAAAATTAATTTTTTGCTGAAAATTAATATTTTTTGGTTGAAAATTCAATTTTGTACAGAAAATTCGTCTTTTGGCTTGATGGTTCAAGAATTGGGGTGAACGTTTTTTTCTTTCATGACCAAAAAATCTTTATTTGTTGAAAATTCGACTTTTCGGTTTTAAAATTCATGTTTTCAATGAAATTTCAATGAAATTCAACTGCGTGGGTAAAAGTTAAACTACTTTTTTGAAAATCTTTTTTTTAATGAAGGTTTATCTCTGTAGTTGAAAATTTAACTATTTTGTTGAAAATTAATTTTTTGCTGAAAATTCATATTTTTTGGTTGAAAATTCAATTTTGTACAGAAAATTCGTCTTTTGGCTTGAAGGTTCAAGAATTTGGGTGAAGTTTTTTTTCTTTCATGACCAAAAAATCTTTATTTGTTAAAAAATCATCTTTTATGGTAGAAAGGTCATTTTTTAAATAAAATTTCTAATTTGTATCTGAAATATTGTTTTATTCCATTTATAACAGATCTTATATTGAAAATAATACAACATTTAAATGCTGGTATTCAAATGTTAATAGTCAGGAAAAATGAAAAAATGTTCAAGAAAAATTAGGGAATTTTGAAAAAAAAGTTTTCACCCTGCAAAGCACTTATTATCTTAAATACAAAAAATTCCCATTAGTTTCAAGTCCCATATCTTATTTTTTCTGAAAACCATAAATCACGTGCAGTAAGAGGGGGGGGGGGGGGGGGGGTAGAAATATTTTTTTACGGCTCGTTATATGAACGGCTCCTTACCGATTATTGGACTTAGGAAGACGACAAAAGTGCCCTTGAACACCATGAAGAATCCAAAAGCGTATGGCAAAATTTCCAGAGAACATTTTTCAGAAATTGTCAAATTCAAATTTACTGTAATCACGCCACGTAGAAATCCTATGAATACAATAACTACTAGTAAAGATGTGTTGTGGGATCCTTCTGCAAAAACTAAGGAATGAAATTATCATTTTCAAGACTTTAAAATATTAATTTTAAAGTGTTTTTAAATTTAATTTCAAAAAATAAGCAAAATATTTTTTTTCTATGTACCTGAACGACCAATTCCGATTAGGAGAGAGCAGATCCAAACAATTGACCTTTTTTTGAATCCAAGCTTTTCAAAAAGTGTTGGTAAGAGGAGGCGAGCCAAAATGTTCATAAAGGCAGTGAGAGAGAGGCAAAAAGCAACTTCTTTCTTCGTCAATCCTAAAAATGAAAAAGGGCCCACAAAGAACCAGAAGAGGGGAAAAAACGCCAAGGCATTTTGACTACAAAAAAATATTTTCAAAAAAATATTTATTCGCAGATATGACTCTTTCAATGCCCTTCAAATCAGGAGCCAAAATTTGTCCCAAAAAAATTTTATTCTAAGTTTTCTTAAGCAAAGAAAAAAATATATTTTAAAGAGACACTGTTTCAGCTAAAATTTTTGTTATAGTTGAAAAAATATATAATAATTATTAATAAAAATTTGCTCACTACTCACCGATGTTGATCAAGAAAAATGGTGTAACGAGTTTAAAATTGGTATCTGCCACGTAAAGAAGACTCAGGCCAATCATAATATTCAGATAAGTCAAATCTGATAAGAAATCCAATCCTAAAAAATCTTTCAGTTTTTCCAAATAAGATTGATTCCTGGGAAAGTTTAGATTTTCTATTTTTTCATTTGATATGGATGGTATTTCAACTTTTGTATAATTTTCATTATTTCGTTTCAGGAGTAGATCATCCTCTCGAAACTGTATTATTTCAGTTGAAGAATTTTCACTTGATTTTAAGCTTTTGGAGATCTAAAATTATTAATAATAATTTTGAAAATCGTGATGCGCAATTTGGATAATAATTTTTTGAAAAACTTAATTTGAAGATCCTAATTTAGGGATGCATCAATTTTTTAAATTTCCAATTGAAAAGCGTAACATTTTGAAAGTTTTTAGAATAATTACACTTTAAAAAATCTCAATATTTAAAATTCTTCAATTTTGAATGGTCAAAATTACACTAATTTTTTTCAGAAATACTTTTTTTGTAAATAAAATCTTTCCAATCACTTTGAATGTTATTTGATACAACATGATATGATGATCATTATTAATATAATAATCATCTTTAAATTTTTATAATTTCAATTTAAAATTATAATGCCTTGAAACTAGAATTTTTTGCTTTAAAAGCTTAAATTCGAAAATATTTGGTTTGAAATTTCTTAATTTTTTAAGATTTCAGTGTCACAATGTTGTAGTTTCAAATTCAAATATTAAAAATTTCAAGACAATTGCTCTATGAAATCTTTTGTAATTTACTAATTTCATATTACAAGCCTTAACAGTTTTAAATTTGATAATTTCAGATTTAAATGATCTTAATTGTTTTTTTTTTCAATTTTAAACGTACAAAATTGTCTGCTTTTTAAATTCTTTGTCCTAGTAGAATATTACATTAAAAGACTTGATAGTTTCACATTTCTAGTCTACAGGATTTATTAAACAATTTTTAAATAAATGCCTCCAGAATAATTTTAAAAATGAACAATTAAAAATATAATTTCTCAAATTCAATCCTTAAAAATGAGAAGATTTTAGAACCAGGCATTACAAATTGAATCATTTTTTATTTTCAAATGTTTCAAAATTCTGAAAATTTTAAACTCAACTTAAAAAAATAATTTTTAATTAAAAAGTTTAAAATTTTGCAATCTCAAAAATCGGGATGATACATTGTTTTGTATTCTTCTCTTTTCCTTTTTGATTTTTAATGTAATATCTTAAAATTCTCCAATTCTGAGTTGAAGATGAAAAAAAAGTAATTATTTGATGTTGAAAAATGTTTGATTGGAAAATTTCAAGACTGAATAATAATTTTAATAAAGTAATAATAGTTAAACGATTTGAATTTTAAAAATTGAAACCACCACAAAATGTTCCTATTGCAATTCCTAAAAACAAAAAAAAATTGTTTCTTTGTACAAAAATAAAAAAGGGGAAAGAAAAATGAGAAGGAAATCAACCAAATCCCTTTCCTTATCTTTTTTATTTCGTTCAAATTTTTTATTTTTATTATTATCAAATCACAATATGTATTCTTCTTTCCTCTTTTTTATTTTTGTCCAAAGAAACAAATTTTTTTTGTTTTTAGGAATTTCAATAGGAGCATTTTGTGGTGGTTGTCCAAATTTGATTGTTGGATTCTTGGTTTATTATCAGGAATTCTATACATTAACCTGAGTATTGGACTTTAAATAGAATTTTGAATTTGATTTTAATCTAATTGAAAATTCTAAAATTTTAATTTGTTTAATTCCGAATGGTTTCCATTTTAGGGTTCTGCATTTTCACGTTGAAGGCTAAAATTTTCAATTTTTCCCTTTCATAAATTATTTTGCAATTCAAATTGAAATGGTTGAATTTCGAATAGTGTCAATAACAATTTTAGAATTGTTAATTTTTAAACGATTAAAATTGATTTGAAATAATCGAAATTTTAAAGGGTTTGAGTATAAAAAATGTTTTAATAGCACACTTGTTGGTCAGTAACAATTTTTAAAATTTTTGATAAAATTTGGATTCCTTAAAATCTAAACGTTCGGTGGTAGAAATTTTTTAATTTTTGAAGTTTTCCATTTAAAAATTTGAAAAAATTAAAAAATTTTCATTTTGACCTTTGAAAATGACGGTGAATTTATTTTCTGGCCGTAAAAAAATTTCCTAATCAATTTTAATCTTAAATTATCATTTTTTATGTAATAACGATTTATGTAGAATTCTAGAATTTCAGTATTTTGACTTTGAAACATTCAATTTAGTTTTCGATTTCAAATAGTGAAATTTTAATCGTTTCGATTGAAAATTATTTGAATTCAAAAGTTTTCAGTTTTAGATTATTGAATTTTAAAAGCGTTTAGTTAGATATGATTTCAATTACTATGAATTTTAAATGATCCAATTTTTAAAATTCTAATCTGAACTCAATTTCGAAATTCTTCAATTCTCAATAAAAATGTTTAATTCTGAACGTTTTGAATTAGAAATAATCAACTTGGACTCCTTTCAATGAATTTGACCAATTTTCAAAATTTTAGTCTGAAATTGTTCAATTTTTAGAGCATCTGATTTGAAAATTTTCAAAATCAAACACACTCAATTTCAAATTATTCAATTTGAAACGCTTTTATTGAGAAATAATGTAAGTTCAATTCCTTCTCATTCGATTCGAAATATTGTCCTTTTTTCCAAATTTTACTTAATCTAAAATTTTATGATTTTTTTGGGTCGGGTTTCCGTCCGTCCATTGTACTTTTTTCCAAGGAGGGGAAATTAGGGGAAATTATGGCAGATGTAGTAGGGGAAGTAGAGAAAGTAAGGGAAAATGAGGGGTGGGAAAGTAAGGGCAGTGAAGGGATATTAGGGGAGGGGAACTAGTGAAAGTGAGGGGTAATGAAGTGTGGAAAGTAGGGGTAATGAGGTGAGGGAAGTAGGAAAGGGAAGTAGGGGAAGGGAGCGTAAGTATGGGGAAGCAAAGGAAATTATTCCAAATAAGGGTGAGTAGGGATGGGAAAGTGAGGACTGGGGAAGGGGGGTGTCAGCTGAAGAAAGTAGAGAAGAGGGGCAAGTAGAGGAGCAAAAAGTTAAGTTAGAGGGGAAATGTGAAGAGAGGGGATGGAAAGTAGTGGAATGTAGAGGAAGAAGGGTGAGAAATTATTTGAAATGTAGATTCGAACGACATAATTATGGTCTTAATAGGCTATAAAACACCGTTTTGTATATGCTCGGCGCCTAATTTGACGAATTTTTTTAAAATGTGTAAATCTTTCAATTCGAAAATATAAAATATTGTTTCAAAAAAAGTTTTAACTTAATATTCAAAAATAAGTTTTAAATTGTTTATATTTTGTATGTCAGGAAATAAAAACGCAAAGACGTGAACGCGCGCAACGCGCACGTGCACTTCCTGGTACTTGATTCAGAAGTTATAGAGACAGGTTTAGGAGAAAATTTAAAACAAATTAAATTAATTAATGATAATTGGATTTACCTTTTCTTCAACTCTTTTAAGAGGAACTGGACTTAGAAGACAGGCTCCAACTAAAGAATGTAAAGAAATACCTCCAATTATCAATGTTGTTCCACGAAATCCATAAATTCTGAGAAGAATCCGAACAACCTATATAAAAAAAATTATCAAATTTATTAATAATAATTAATTTGAAAAACATTATAAACTTAAATAATCACTAACTAAATTTTTTTTCACCTGGGGCATGAGCATCATTCCTAAGGATGTTCCTGCCATTGAAAAGCCTAGAGCTTGTCCTCGTCTCTTTACGAAAAAACTATTCAATGCGACAAAAGCTGATGCGAGCGATACACCAGTACCTAATCCTAGTATTGTTCATAAAAAAGAACTTTAAAATATTTCCAAATTATTTTCAAAATTATTTAGGGTTTCGTAGCCGGAAATAGGACGAAATATAGGAGAAAATGGGATAATTGGTAGGGTAAATGATAAGAGGGGAAGTAAGGGGAATCAGAT
>CAKNYM010051690.1:101503-123651 GCA_932195095.1 Andricus curvator
ATCAGGTGAGAGAAAACTAGTTACGTAGAGAGGTTGAGTGGTGGAGGCGAAGTGGGAGTAGGGGAGTGTTAGGTAGGAAAGTGGGGACAGGGGGAAGTAGAGGAGATAGAAGTTTGGGAAGGGAGTGGAAGCGAAGATTGAAGTGTGGGAGGGGATGTAGGGGAGAAAAAGTATAGGAGGGCGAGGTTTGAACGACTTGATCAACAACTTAATAGCTAAGAAACCCTTTTTTAGGGGCATTGCGCCTACTTTGACTAATTTTTCATATATTAAAATATTTTCTTGCTTCTTAGTATGAATATCGATTAATTTTGAATTTTACCTCCCATAATACTGTAAGTTAAAATAATGTGTGACAGGCTAGAGGCCCTAGAGGTCAAAATGAGACCTATGCTGTTTAACAAAGAACCAAAAAATGCGACCTTCCTGTAGGAATATTTTTTCAAAAGGTATCCAACGAATAGACCTGCAAATGAAAAAATGGAAAAGGTGAGATGTCACAGGTTAGAGAAATTGTAAACCAGGGGTTAAAGACTAAATGCGACCTCAATTAAATTTCCGATCACAGACTTCATAGCCCAAAATGATGCCAAACAGGGGAAATAGGGTAATTTTCAAGAAAATATGGGAAGAATAGGGAATGAAATTCTTTTAAATAAAATTAATCCAGGCACTATCTCAAATTCAATATGATACGCTTTAAATTCCTAAGATTTCAGGTCCAAATATTTTGCATTTTCATCCAAATAGACGAATTTTCAACAAAGGAAGGTGAATTTTCAACCGAATAGTTGCATTTAAAAAAAATAATAATTTTCAACCACATCGTTGAACTTTTAAGCAAAAGAGACAAATTTTTAACAAAACAGTTTGCATTTGTAACCATACAGTTGAATATTTTAGAAGGCAGGTGAATTTTCAACTAGAAAAGTTGAAATTTTAACAAAGAAGTTAATTTTTAACCAAGAAAGATGACTTTTTTCAAAAGAAGGTAAATTCCCAACTAAAAATATAATAGTTGATATTTCAACAAAAATTTCTTTACTTTTATATAAAAAATATTGTAATTCTACCAAAAAGATGAATTTTCAACAATATACATGAATTTACAACCAAATTGTTGAATTATTAGTTAAAAATATTAATTTTGAACAAAACAAAAATTCAACAAAATAGTTAAATTTTCAACTAAAGAGATAAATCTTAAACCAAAAAAATAAACTTTTAACAAAGTAGAATTTTTAACTAAATGGTTGAATTTTTAAACCAGAAAGATGAAATTTTCTGAAGAAAGTTGAATTTTTAACAAAAAAGTTCATTTACAAACAAGAAAGATAAATTAAAAGAAAAATAAATTTTCTACCAAAAAACATTAATTTTCAATTCAAAAGGACGAATTTTCGACTAAAAAAACTTCTTAAACAAACTATGGAATTTTCAACAAAATAATTAAATTGTTACCAAATAATATAATTTTTAACGAAGTATTTAAACTTTCAATCTGCAGAGATGCATTTTCAATCAAGTGATCAAATTTTCAAACAAAAAAGAATTAATTTCAACCAAAAGTAGTTGCATTTTTAACTAAATAATTCATTTTCAAGCCAAACAAAAGAATTTTTCAGGAAACAGTTACATTTTTAACAAAAAATGGTCATTTTCAACCAAGAATAATAAACTATTAATCAAAAAAAGATGATTACTTTTAAGCGAAATTGTTGAATTTTTAACATTATAAATAGATTTTCACAAAATATTTCAACTTTTCATCAATAACTTGAATTTTCAAACAAAAAAATGAATTCTCAACAGAATTATAATAGTTGACACTTTAACTAAAAAAGATTTTAATTTTAAACCAAAAACAGTTAAAACTATCAAAAAATGACAAATTGTCAACCGGAAAAAAAGGATTTTCAACAAAATCGTTAAATTCTTAACCAAAGAAGTAAATCTTCAACCAACAAAAATTAGTTTTGAACAAAGTAATTCAACTTTTAACCAAATATTTGAATTTCCAAACAAAAAAGATGAGTTCTCAAACAAAAATATAATAGTTGATATTTCAATCAAAACAGATTTTAATTTTGAATCAAAAAAGTTAAATTCAACCAAAAACTACGAATTTTCAACATCTTAGTTGAATTTTTAACCATAAAAGATTTTGTACAAAAGGGATAAATTTCTAATTTTTTATTAACTTTTTTCTAATTTTCATTAACACTTTTTAACAAAATAGTTGAACTTTCAACAAAATAATTAAATTTGTAACCAAATAGTAGAATTTTAAACCATAAGAGATGAATTTTGAACCAAAAATGTATCAGTAAAATTTTCAAACAAATAAGAAGACTAAAATCATAAAAACACAATCCGAAAAGTTTTCAAGATGAAAAGACGAATTTTTTAGAAGTCAGTTGAATTTTTAACACGAAAAGTTCAATTTTGAACGAAAAAGTTCATTTTTAGCCAAGAAAGATGTAATTTCTTCTGAAAAAGATTAATTTAAAGCAAATAGTTGAATTTTCAATCAAAAAAGAAGAATTTGCAACAAAATTGTCAAATTTTCAAACAAAAAAGATTAAACTACATAAAAAATGAAACAATTTAATTTTCGAGCCAAAACGCGTATTAATTCAGAAGGCATTTGAATTTTCAAAAAAAAAAAAAATTTCACTCAAGAAAGATACATTTTTGACCAAATAGTTCAACTTTTAAGCTGAAGAGATAAATTGCAACAAAATAGTTGAGTTTTTAACCAAATAGTTGAATTTTCAAGCCAGAAAAGATTAATTTTTCAGAAGACAGTTGAATTTTCAACCAAAAAGTTCTTTTTTAACCAAGAGCATTTACAACATTTTTAACATTTTTAACTATGAAAAATAACTTTTCTGCCAAAAAAAATTTATTTTTAATCAAAAAGGAGGAATTTTATGACTAAAAAGGGTAAATTTTCGACCAAAAAAAATGATATTTTAAAACATAGTTGAATTTTCAACCAAATAATAGAATTTTTATCTGTCTGATGATCTTTTAATGTACAGAGAAGATTTTTCAACCAAATGGTCGAATTTTCAAACCAAAAAGACGTATTTTTTAGAAGAGAGTTGAATGTTCAACCATAAAAATTTAATTTTCAACGAAAAAGTTTCTTTTCAAACAAGAGAGATGATTTTTCTACCAAAAAGAAGAATTTTTGACAAAATACTTGAACTTTCAACAAAATAATTAAATTTGTCAACAAATTAATAAAATCTGTAACCAAATAGTAGAATCTTAAACCATAAGAGATGAATTTTGAATCAAAAATATAACAGTAAACTTTTCAAAAAAAATCAGAAGACTAAGATTACAAAAACAATAGCTGAAAAATTTTCAAAATAAAAAGACGAATTTTTCAGAAGTCAGTTGAATTTTCAACACGAAAAGTTGAATTTTTAACGAAAAAGTTCATTTTTACCCAAGCAAGATGTCTTTTCTACAAAAAAAAAAATTTCAACCTAATGGTCGAATTTTCAAACAAAAAAGATTACACTATAATCAAAAACTAAATAATTGAATTTCCAAGCCAAAACGCGAATTTATTCAGAAGATACTTGAATTTTCAACAAAAAATTTTATTTTCAATCAAGAAAGATTAACTTTTTACCAAAAATAGTTGTTTTTTAGATGTTCCATTAGTTAATTTCGATTTTAAGCGGAAAAACGAGAAAAAGTTCTTTAACAACAAAAATTCTTTTAAAAACGGGAAAATAGGGAAACGAGTGTAAAAATTCTGAACTTTGGTATAAGGAAACTGATGCAAGTCTAAACAGATCTTGCAATCTTATCTGATCTCAAAATTATTTCAAGTTCATCCAAATAAAAATATGAAAATTGACGTTATACAATGTCAGTCTCCTAATTAAAATCTCATTAAAATTTAATAATTTAAAGTACCTGAAAAGTTGATGTTGGCATCGAGTACACTCATAATGACAGAAGTTCTGACGGAATCGATTTTCAGATCTCGAAGAAGATCGCCAAAAAGTAGTCCAAAGGATGGATCCAGAGACCTTAGAGATAACTGAAGATGCATTTTTCACAGTAATTAAATCGCTAAGGAACCTACTAATTAGTACTCACTCGATTGAGTTTTATTAAAGGTTGGCTTAATAAATTTAATTTTTACCGATATTAAACCACATCCGAGGCAAATAACCCATCCCCGTCCACCATCTGGAGGCAATGGTTTTTTGACATAATTTTTTTTCATCTTTTGAATATTTTTTCCTTCCATTTCCTGAACTTCTTTCAATCATCAGTATGTGGATCACTGTGGCCTTTTCTCTCAACTACTGCATTTATATCCACGATCACTGGCGAAGTGAAAAATAAAAATTCGTCAGAGGAAACACTTAGGTTTTATCGCTATGACTAACTTCTGATGTTTTTAAATGTACTTATCGCTATAAAATGATGACTCCTTTTACACGTTCGAAAGATAGCGAGATATGTAATATGATTGATATCATGACACCTAAGAAAAATTTGCGTCTCATAGTCATGAATCAGATGAACTATATTTGTTTCGAGGGGGAAATAAGGTAAAGGTACCTATCATGAAATATGCCCCAATTATGAAACAGTGTGACAAATAATTCGATTTATAAATAATTTGAAAGTTTATTTTTGAGTACAAATTATTATAATAATAAGTATGAAAGTTAGGCTTTTCATCTATATAAAAAGCAAGTATGGTTCTAAAGTTTTAAACACTAAACAATAATTTTAATTATGTAACCTCCAAACACGGGAAAATTGACTGCCATTTATCAGAGTCAGAAGGCTTGATACCTATAATTTATTTTATCTCGTGTATTCACAAATTTCAATAATTTCACATATGTAATAAATTAAATCACAGCTTGAGGTTTATAGATTTGAGACTACTGCACTTTTTCTTCATTTGGATGCAACGTTCTTTATTAATTAGTTGTTTCATAATACGTACAACTTTCTTAATACGGTTCGCATTTATGGAACGGAGAAACAGATAAATTTTCAACTAAAATGAGGAATCTTTGACTTAAATGGTTGAATTTTCAACCAAAAAGATGAATATTCAACCATGAAGATTAATTTTCTACAAAAAAGCACGAATTTTCAACACAATATATGAATTTGCAACCAAGTTGTTGAATTTGCAACTGAAAATGATAAATTTGTAACCAATAGTTGATTTTTACCAAAAAAATAGAGAAGAATTTTCAACAAAAAATAGAATAGTTAAACGGTAAGTTGAACAAATTAATTGTTAACAAAGAACAACGAATTTTCAATCAAGCAGTTCAATTTTCAACGAATGTGATGAATTTTCAACTAAATTGATGAATCTTCAACTGGAATAATTGATTTTTTAACCAAACAGATAAATTTTCAACTAAAATGATGAATCTTTAACTGAAATGGTTGAGTTTTCAAAAAAAAGATGGATATTCAACCATGAAGATTAATTTTCTACAAAAAAACACGAATTTTCAACACAATATATGAATTTGCAACCAAGTTGTTGAATTTGCAACTGAAAATGAAAAATTTTTAACCAATAGTTGAATTTTACCGAAAAAATAGAGAACAATTTTCAACAAAAAATGGAATCAGTTGAAAATTCATCACATTGGTTGAAAATTGAACTGTTTGATTGAAAATCCGTTTTTTTTTTTGTTAAAAATTAATTTGTTTAACTTAACGTTTAACTATTCTATTCTTTGTTGAAAATTCTTCTCTATTTTTTTTGTAGAATTCAACATTTGGTTAAAAATTTATCATTTTCAGTTGCAAATTCAACAACTTGGTTGCAAATTCATACATTGGGTTGAAAATTCGTGTTTTTTTTTGTAGAAAATTAATCTTCATGGTTGAATATTCATCTTTTTGGTTGAAAATTCAACCATTTCAGTCAAAGATTCATCATTTTAGTTGAAAATTTATCACATTGGTTGAAAATTGCACTGTTTGATTGAAAGTCCGTTTTTTTTGTTAAAAATTAATTTGTTTAACTTAACGTTAAGTTAACGGTAAGTTAAACAAATTAATTGTTAACAAAAAAAACACGGATTTTCAATCAAACAATTTAATTGTCAACCAATGTGATGAATTTTCAACTAAAATGATGAATCTTCAACTGGAATAATTGAATTTCAAACCAAACAGATAAATGTTCAACTAAAATGATGAATCTCTGACTAAAATGGTTGAAATTTCAACCAAAAATATGAATATTCAACCATGAAGATTGATTTTCTACAAAAAAACACGAATTTTCAACACAATATATGAATTTGCAAACACGTTGTTGAATTTGCAACTAAAAATGATAAATTTTTAACCAGTAGTCGAATTTTACAACAACAAAATAGAGAAGAATTTTCAACAAAGAATAGAACAATTAAACGTTAAATTAAACAAATTAATTTTTAACAAAAAAAACGGATTTTCAATCGAACATTTCAATTTTCAACCAATGTGATGAATTTTCAACTAAAATGATGAATCTTTAAGTAAAATGGTTTAATTTTAAACCAAACAGATAAATTTTCAACTAAAATGATGAATCTTTAACTGAAATGGTTGAATTTTCAACCAAAAAGATGAATATTCATCCATGAAGATTAATTTTCTACAAAAAAAAACACGAATTTTCAACACGATATATGAATTTGCAACCAAGTTGTTGAATTTCCAACTGAAAATGATAAATTTTTAACCAATAGTTTAATTTTACCAAAAAAATAGAGAAGAATTTTCAACAATGAATAGAATAGTTAAACTTTAAGTTAAACAAATTATTTGTAACAAAAAAAAAGTATTTTTAATCAAACAGTTCAATTTTCAACCAATGTGATGAATCTTTAACTGGAATAATTGAATTTTAAACCAAAAAGATAAATTTTCAACTAAAATGATGAATCTTCAACTGAAATGGTTGAATTTTCAACCAAAAAGATGAATATTCAACCATGAAGATTAATTTTCTACAAAACAACACGAATTTTCAACACAATGTATGAATTTGCAACCAAGTTGTTGAATTTGCAACTGAAAATGATAAATTTTTAACCAATAGTTGATTTTTACCAAAAAAATAGAGAAGAATTTTCCAAAAAGAATAGAATAGTTAAAAGTTAAGTTAAACAAAAAATTAATTTTTAACAAAAAAAAAACGGATTTTCAATCAAACAGTGCAATTTTCAACCAATGTGATAAATTTTCAACTAAAATGATGAATCATCAACTGCAATAGTTGAATATTATGCAAAAAAGGTACACAACATTTTCACTAAATATTTCAATTTTTAAATAATAATACATATAAAATAAAATAATAAAAGTAAAAAAATAATAATAAAAAAACTGTGAAATTTTCATTCAAAAAATTTACATTTTTAACCAAAAATAGAATAGATAAATTTTCTGTTAAAAAAACTAATTTCTAACAAAAGAAAACGAATTTTCAACAAAATAGTTAAATTTTCAACTGGAATAGTTGAATTTTCTGTTAGAAAAGTTGATTTTCAACAAGGTCGTTATGTTTTCAATCAGAGATGAATTTTCAATTAAAATGATGAATCTTTAACGAAAAGAATTTATTTTTAACAAAAGAGTTACACTTTTAACGAAGGAGTTACATTTTCAAAGAAGGAGTTACATTTTCAACTAAAAAAGATGAATTCTCAACGAACAATGTAATATAATTTAAATTTCAACTAAAAAAAGTTTTTAATTTAAAATAAAAAACAGTTAAATTCAACCAAAAAAGACAAATTTTCCAGAATAGTTGAGTTTTCAATTAAAAAATATTTTTCAGTCAACAGAGAAAACAAATTTAAAACAAACTGTTGAATTTTTGTAACGAAAAATATGAATTTTCAGACAACAAGATTAATTTTCTACCAAAAAGGACGAATATTCAGTAAAACACAGGAAGTTATTATTATAAGTACAATGAAAGAAATAAAAACGAAAAGGGTACTTAGCCTAATATTTCATTTACACGTCACTTTGACTAATTTTCTTAAGTTTCCACTTCATCCTTCACGGGTTTTTCTACTTTTTCATTCACTTAATAAAAATTCATTCCCTATAATAAACATTTTTCAACCAAAATAAAATATAATTCATTTCGTTCACGAAAAGTCGAAAACTACCCATTACTGATTAGGTTTGTCAATTTTAACGAAAAGTTGTATTCAATTTATTTATTTTTATGAACGATTGAAATAAAAATTCATTGTAATATTCAGTTCGATTTGAAAAAATGTAAAAAGTTGTTTCATAATAGGTACATAAAGGTCGTTCCGTTTTTTCATAAATATAATGACTTTGCTTAGACTGAATTAAACTTTTAATAGGCGTTTCGCATTCAGAAAATATCAGCGGATCCATTGATATAAACATTTTGAAAATATATTCTACTATCGATCAAAAATTAATGAAAATCTCAAAACCCCCTCAAAATTTGTCTCATGATAGGTACCTTTACCTTAACTCCTAAGAATACGGTTCAGCGAAGGTGGATTACGCCGGATTGTTAGGGATTACCCTGGATTATCTTTATATTTAAAATTACTCTGAAATACATAAAATTATGGTGGATTACTTTACCTAAACTATCACGTAAATTTTTAGCCAAACAGGATTCCTTTTTAATTAAATTGTTGAATTTTAAACAAAATAGAAGAGCTTCAAACCAAAAAGTTGAATTTTCAACCAAGAAGATAATTTTCTGCCGGAAAAGAAGAATTTTCAACAAAATACATGAATTTTCAACCAAAATTATGAAATTTCAAAGAAGAATCTTAATTTTCTAGTAAAGAAAAAACGAAATTTCTACAAAATAGATGAATTTTCAGCTAAGAAAGACGAATTGTAGCCAAAAATGAAATATTTAAAATGACAGTTATAAAAAATTAATTTTCACCAAAAAAAGGTAATTTTAAGGAAAATATTTAAATTTTCAACCAAAGAGATGATCCATCAGCTAAAAAAAGAAATCTTCAACTGCAATAGTTACATTTTCGGTGAAGAAATAAATTTTCAATCAAAAACAATAAATTTTCAGCAAAATAGTTGAATTTTCAGCCAAATAGATGACTTTTGAACTAAAATGTGGAATCTTCAACTGGAATAGTTAATTTTTCAGTTAAGAAAAAAAATTTTAACCAAAAACAATGATTTTTCATAAACATAGTTACATTTTCATCCAAAAAATGACTTTTTAACCAAATTGTTGAATTTTCTACAGAATAGAATAATTTTTAGACAAAAGCGACGAATTCTCAACCAAATAGTTAAATTTTCAACTAAAAAAGATAACTTTTTACCAAAAATGGAATAGCAACATTTTCAATTAAAAGAATTAATTTTCAACAAAAGACTTAAATTTGCAGCCAAAGACATGAATTTTAAACTCAAATAGATGAATTTACAATCAAAAATGGAATAGTTAAATTTTCAGTTAAAAAAATTAATTAAAAAAAAAACTATCTAACAAAAGGATGAATTTTCAGGCAAGAAAATTAATTTTCTACCAGAAAAGACGAATTTTTAACAAAATACGTGAATTTTCAAGAAAATCGTTAAATTTTCAAACAAAGGGATGAATTTCTAACCAAAATTATGAATATTTAACTGCAATAGTTAAATTTTCAGTCAAGAAATACATTTTCAACCAAAAACAACGAATTTTCAGCGAAATAGTTGAATTTTCAACCAGAGAATAATTTTAAACTAAAATTAGGAATCTTCAACTGAAATAGTTAAATATTCAGTTAAGAAATAAATTTTAAACGAAAAACAGAGATTTTTTAATAAAATAGGTGAATTTTCAACTGAAATGAAGAATCCGAATCTAAAAAAATAACTTTTTAACCAAATTGTTAAATTTCCTACGAATTCGAATAATTTTTAACCAAAAGAGATGAATTTTCAACAAAAAATGGAATTGTTGATATCTCAAACAACACAGATTTCAATTTAAAATCGAAAAAAATTGAGTTAAAAAAAAAAAGACGAAGGTTCAACAAAATAGTTAATTTTTCAACCTAATTTCTACCAAAAAAGACGATTTTTTTAAACAAAATACACGAATTTTCAGCCAAATTTTTGAATTTTCAACTAAAAAGACAAATTTACAATGGAAAATAAAAATTTTCAATTTTCAGTTAAAGAAATTAATTTTCAAATAATAAAAATGAATTTTTACAAAAATAGTACGATTTACAACCAAGAAATACGAGTTTTTAAACAAAATATATGAGTTTTCAATGAAATAGTTGAATTTTCGAAAAGAAGATTAATTTTATAACCAAAAAAGATGATGTTTTAACAAAATACATAAATTTTCAACTAAAATAATGAATTCTTAAGCAAGAATCTTAATATCCTGTCAAAAAAACGAAATTTCAACAAAATACATGCATTTCCAACTAAGAAAGACAATTTTTCACCAAAAATCAAATAACTAAATATACAGTAAAAAAATTAATTTTTAGCCAAAAAAATAATTTTAAAGAAAGTATTTAAATTTTCAACCAAACAATTTCCAACTAGAATAAAAAAACCTTCAACCAGATAACTGAATTTTCAACAAAGTAGTTCAACTTTTAACCAAGTAGTTGAATTTTCAACTAGAAAAGATAAATTTTCATCAAAAAATAGAGTAGTTACAATTTCAATTGAAAACATTAATTTTTTACAACAAAAAAAGACGAATTTTCAACAAAAAAGTTGTGTTTTCAACGAAAAAATGACTTTTTAACTAAATTGTTGAATTTCCTACAAAGCAGATCATTTCTTCAAGTTACTTCAGGTTCCTTAAATCAGTGACTGGAATTGTGACAAGTTACTATTTTCATGGAGTATCTGTAGCTGCAATTAATTCCTTTTTTAAGGAACTTCCCTAACGCTGCATCTAATTTTAAATGATCCTAAAGTTAGATAAAAATTATTGTTATGTCGATCTAACATGATGTATCATTAATGCAAACTGTTTCCGATACATGAAATACTACTTTATACTCATAATTAGATGTTTACATAAATTGTTCGAACAATTTATTATTATTTTTAGCAATTTTCTCTTAGAATAGAGTTATAAAATCGCGATTTTCAACAAAAAAATCCACTTTTTGACCTATTTTTAAATAGAGTGAGGTAATAATCAATTATTGTAACAAACATAATTTTTTAAACTAATTATTTTTAATTTTAATAATATTCTCTTAGAATAATTCTAGAGAATAGCAGATTTTTTTAATTTTCCACTTTTTGTCCAATTTTCAATAACATTGAGTTGAATAATTAATTAATGTTAACACAATTAATTGTTTGAACAATTTATTATTATTGTTAATAATATTCAATTTGAATAATGCTAGGCGTGGATGAGATGTTGTGTGAGATGAGGGGAAGGGTAGAGAAGATAGTGGAAGAAATTAGGTCAAGTGAGGAAGAAAGAAGGGGGAAGAGAAGATGGTGGGATGTGGAATGTGTAGAGAGTAAAGAGCGTATAAAGTATCGTTAAAGAATTGGAGAAGAGGAGAGATAGACAGAAAGGAGTATAAGAAAAGAAAAAGGGAACACGAGAAATTACTGGATGTAAAACGACAGGAGGAGAAGGTGAGGTACATGGAGGAGGTAGAGAAAGCAATAAAGGAAGGAAGAGAATGAGAGGTGAACAATAGAGAAAGGAGTGGATGGAAAGGAATCAACGAAGAGATAAGCATGGATGAATGGACGGTATGTTTCAAGAAATTTCTAGGAGGGGTGGTTAGCAAAGTGAGGGGGGATGGTGGAAAGATCAAGGAGGGAGGAATGGAAGGTGGGAATGAACTGACCAGAGAGGAGGTAAAACAAGCAATTGAGAAGTTAAAAAGCAATAAGGCGACAGGAGCGGATGGGATGTAGAATGAAGCGTTGAAATTTGGCGGAAGAAGGGTTAGAGAAGAGATCTGGGAAGTATGTAATAGAGTATGGAGAGGGGAAGGATGGCCGAAGGAGTGGGGAACAGTTTTGGTAGTACCTTCATTAAAGAAAGGAGGGGGTAGGACAGTAGAAGATTATAGAGGAATCACTCTCATGTCAGTAACGTATAAGATTTACGCGAAGGTGCTTCGGAAGAAATTAGAAGAACAGGTAGATGAGAAAGGAAGCATTCCAAACAATCAAACAGGATTCAGGAACGGGATGGGGACAGTGGATAACATTTTTGTTCTGAATTATCTAGTCAATAACCTGGTTAGGAACCTGGGATCTAGTTAGGAACCTGGGACAGAAAAAGAGGAAAACTGGTCGCATTCTTTTTAGATTTTAAGGCAGCTTTCGACTCGGCGAATAGGAAAGTTTTGTGGAAGGCAATGAAAGAAAGGGAGGTGGATGAAGAGCTGATTGAGAGGATAAAAGAGGTCTTTTCGGAGACAAAGACAAGGGTGAGGATCGGGAAACAGAAAGGAGAGGAGTTCTGGACAGGTAGGGGTGCTCGCTAACTCCGTTGTTGTTTAACATCTTGTTAGCAGACCTAGAAGAGAGTTAGCAGACCTGGATGAAAGGATTCGAAAAGTATGTGAGAGAGAAAGACCTGACAATTAATGTGAAGAAGACAAAGATAGTATGTTTCTTGAAGAGAAAGAATGAAGTAAAGTATGGATGGAAGATAAATGGGGAAATGGTGGAAATGGTAGAGGAATTTTGTTATTTGGGATTCTGGATCGAAGCGGGTGGCGGAAATGATCTTCACGTGAAAAAAGGATGGAAAGTGCGAGTGAGGTGATGGGTCAAGTGCGGGGGATTGGAAAAAGAAGATTCAAAGAGGACTGGAAGATGAGAGTATGGCTGTCTGTTTCACTGGTATGATCAGTGATGTGTTATGGAGTGGAAATTTGGGGGAGGAAGGAGTACAAAAATGTGGAAAACATGCAAGAGAGATTTCTGAGATGGGTTATGGGAGTGCGCTGGAACTGCCCATGTTATATGATGAGAGAAGAAACAGGGAGAAATAAATTGGTGATAAGGCAGAGGAAAAGGGTCTGGAATTTCGAAGAGAAACTTAAGAGTGGTAAGGGTAGTAAAGTTGCACAAGTATGCCTGCAGGAAACACTAAATAGAGAGAGGAGAGGTAACACGGGACATTAAATTGGCAAGAGGAGAGATGGCAAGTTAGAAGAGAATGGAGAATGTGTGACGAGGGGAGGGAGTGGCAGGTAGTAGAGATGGAAATGAATAAGAAGCAGGAAGAGAAGATGTGGGAAAAGATTATGGAGTCAAAATATAATAAATGGTATAGATTCATCAAGATGGAAGGGTTCCCAGAATATCTAGGGGAATTGAAAAAGGAATGCAGGTGGTCCAGGATAAGTTTCAGAATGGGAGAAGGTATGAATGAGTGTAAATATTGGATGAGTGAAGAAATGAAAATGTGTAGGGTATGTGGGTATGAAAGGGAATCGTGGGAGAACATGTTGGAGAGATGTACAGGGGAAGAGGAAGGGGGAAAGAACGTGGTAGATGAAGTTAGATGGATACTGAGCGGTTGTGGACAAGGGGAAAAGTGGGTGAAGAGCTAGAAGAGAAAAAGGAAGAGAGAATACATGGGAGAGGAGAAAACCAAAATGGAAATTTGTATGAGGGAAATTAGTGTTACGTGTCTTTGCAATGCTTGAAGAGTAATGGTAAGAGGAAACGGAAGCCCTGGAAGCTCTCGCGCACTTGCTAGATAATAGTTAATAGCTAGTAAGATAATATTTAAGAACTTGTAAATAATAAGAAGGTGAAGCGATTATAGGTTAAGATAAGCATAAGGCATAGTGGTTAAGTGAACTTGTAAAAGATGTACAGGGAACGGAGCCCTCAAACCCGTAAAAGGGAGAGTAATAAAATATAATACAATACAATACAATGTTAAACTTCATGGAGCTTGCGCCACCTCTAAATATCATTTTTTCAAAACAAAAAGAAAATGGATTTATTTTTTGTGGATTTGAACACATCTCCGGGCGATATGCATGAAAATTCGAGAAAAAAAATTTGCCAGTGCATTTTTGGACCACCCTAATATACAGTGTGAGATCTCAGGCCCATGTTAGATCAAAAATGAAATCACGACCATAATTATATGTTAATAAAAGAAAACGTCAATGGGAAGTAGGTGCGCATAGGTGATTGGAAGAATCTCACTGGATGAAGAAAGAAATCAAAATTACAGAATCAGTGTTGTCAAGAGGCTCATATGACTTGGACACCACTTCTTCCCGGTTTGCCCCAGTCTGTGTTGAAGATGAGAGAATTAACGTTAGATATTAGCATTGTGCTCAACGAATTACCATATTCATGGCTAACTCGACGAGGTGGCGCGAATATATGGGCGAGTAGGTGAATTATACTTTCTGAAGACGAGCTAAATCGCCTCACGGTTTGCGAGTTCCTACCAAAGTACACTAGTTGTGCATACATATGCAAACCTCTATATCAAACATGCTTATAAATAAAATTGAAAAGAAAACGAATTTACATCGAGAAATATGACTTCTGAAGAAAAACCTCTTTTGCTTCCTCATAGAGGAAGCTTTGTAATGGTAACATTTTCCAAAATTTTTGAATTTATTTAATTGAACCTTCCTCAATTTAAAAATGTCTAATGCGATGTCCTAAGTAATTGTCCGGAAGTGTGTGTATGTGGATGTGTGGGTGCATGTCACACTTTTTTGTGAACACGATAACTTGAAAACGGTTGCAGATAAATTGATGAAATTTGAAGGGCTTATTTCCCCCACTAATATCTTAAAACTGACAGAAAGATTTCTAAAAATATTTATTGAAAATTTTTTTAGCACTCAATAATATTTTAAAAATTGCTCTTTTATAGTAAAACTTTTTTCACTAGGATAATTCAAAGTTGATGCAAGAATATAAAAGATTCGTTGGTTCGAGACGAATCGATTGACCTATAATATTATTACACTTTATTGAAGAGTAGGGAAGTTATGGTAATTTATATATTTTGAAAATCGGTTTTTATAGTAAAACTTTTTTCATTAACATAATTCAAAGTTGATGCAACAACAGAAAAGATGTGTTGATTCATGACGAATCGATTGACCTATAACATTAATACATATTATTGAAGAGTAAGGAAGCTATGGTAAAGCATAACATTTAAAAAGACGGTTTTTTATAGCACAACTTTTTTCTTCAACATACTTCAAAGTTGATGCAAGAATATGAAAGATTCCTTGGTTCTTTCCCCCACGATAAAAACAATTACCCTCTAAGTATTTTATTTTTCAAAATAAATAATAATAATGAGGATTGAATAAACGAGGATTCTATCTGACTGGGAATAAATCCAAGAAGGAAATAAATAAAAGGAATAAAACTAGCTGTGAATTCGGTCTCGAGTGTTTCCACTTTGGTTGTATTCATAATTATATGGTGCTCATTTCACGAGCACTTTGCTTCCCGTTAGCAAATGTATTTGCTCCCTCATAGAGGAAGCATTAGTTATTTTTTTCAACAATAGACAAACCAAAGTCTTCATTTTGATCAATTTAAAAATAGAAATTTACAAAAAATGCAAAATTTCAAAATAAAACAAACAATTTTTTAAATGCAAAGACAAATCAGAAAAATCTAGTTTTGTATTCGAAATGATAATTTTTCGAGCTGGAATAGGGAAGGGAAAAGTTCTTTCGCACCCTATCCCTTTCCCAGCTTTATGATTTCTTTACAAAAATTGTCAGAATTATTCTATTTGAAAATTTATGATCAAAAAGTCTTTTCTATTCAGGCGTCAACTTTGAATTATTGTCGATGAAAAAAGTTTTTCTGTTTGAAACAGATGTTTCAAATATTATAAATGAGAATAACTTCCTGAATCTTCAATAAAGTGTATTAATATTATCAATTGATTTGCCTCGAATCAAGGAATCTTTTCCGTTCTTGCATCAATTTTGAATTATGTTAGTGAAAAAAGTTTTACTATAAAAAACCGTGTTTTCAAATATTATGCAGTACCATAGCTTCCTTACTCTTCAATCAAATGTATCAATGTTATAGGTCAATCGATTCGTCTTGAATCAACATAACTTTTCTATTCTCGCATCAACTTTAAATTATGAGAATGAGAAAATTTTTAGCATAAAAATCGATTTTAAAAATATATAAATTACCATAACTTCCCTACTCTTTGATCAAATGTATTAATATTGTAGGTCAATCGATTCATCTCTAACCGAAGAATCTTTTATATTCTTGCATCAACTTTGAATTATCTTGAAGAAAAAAGTTTTACTATAAAAAAACCGTATTTTCAAATCTTATGCATTACCATAGCTTCCTTATCCTTCAATAAAATGTATTAATATTATAGGTCAATCGATTCATCTCGAATCAATACATCTTTTCTGTTATTGCATCAACTTTGAATTATGGTAATGAAAAAAGTTTTACTATAAAAAACCGTATTTTCAAATATTATGCATTACCATGGCTTCCTTATCCTTCAATAAAATGTATTAATATTATAGGTCAATCGATTCATCTCGAATCAATACATCTTTTCTGTTCTTGCATCAACTCTGAATTATGGTAATGAAAAAAGTTTTACTATAAAAAACCGTATTTTCAAATATTATGCATTACCATGGCTTCCTTATCCTTCAATAAAATGTATCAATGTTATAGGTCAATCGATTCGTCTTGAATGAACACAACTTTTCTCTTCTCGCACCAACTTTAAATCATGAGAATGAGAAAATTTTTGCTATAAAAATCGATTTTATTAATATATAAATTACCATAACTTCCCTACTCTTTAATAAAATGTATTAATATTGTAGGTCAATCGATTCGCCTCGAACCAAGAAATCTTTTATATTCTTGCATCAGCTTTGATTTATGTCGAAGAAAAAAGATTTACTATAAAAAACCGTATTTAAAATTTTTTTTAATATTATGCATTACCATAGCTTCCGCACTCTTCAATAAAATGTATTGATATTATAGGTCAATCGATTCGTCTCGAATCAACACATCTTTTCTGTTCTTGCATCAACTTTGAATTATGCTAATGAATAAAGTTTTCCTATAAAAACCCGATTTTAAAAATATTGTTGAATGGTAAAAAAATTTCAATAAATATTTTTAGAAATCCTTCAGTCAGTTTCAAGATCTCAGTGATGAAAATAAGCCCTCCAAATTTCATCAATTTATCTGCAACCGTTTTCAAGTTATCGTGTTCACAAAAAAGTGTTGCATCCACACACACATCCGGACAATTGCTTAGAACATTGTATTAGACATTTTTAAATTGAGGAAGGTTCAATTAAATGAATTTAAAAATTTTGGAAAATTTTACCATTACAAAGCTTCCTCTATGAGGAAGCAAAAACAAGTATATTACTGCGGCGGATTACAAGAAGTCGATTACCTGGGGTGACGAGTGACTAACTCCGGATTACGAAAGAATTACCTGGGATTACAAATAGATTACCTAAGATTTCAAGTGGATTACCTAGTATTATTTTGGATTACATATGATTGCAAGTAGATTACCTGCTATTATATAGGATAACTACAGAGTGCAAGTGGATTGCCATGGATTAAAAGTGAATCCTGAATTTATCCTCGATCGCTTGGATTATTCCAGTGTTCAAGTGGATTACCTGGGTTTACAAGTGGATGACCCTAAATTATACTGGATTACTTGGATTATTTTAGTGTTCAAGTTGATTATCTGGGATACAAAGTGGATTACCTTGAATTATCCTAGATTACTTGGATTATTTCAGTGTTCAAGTAGATAACCTGGGATTACAAGTGCATTACTTGGGGTTATATTGGATATATATACCATTAAACCATTTCCCTTTCAGGGTAGGCGTGACACTACCCGATTCGGGTAGTGTTTCTAGGTTTTTCTTGTAGTTATAAATAACTACAAGTGTGGGCTCACCACATCCACGATGTGCCAACAGCACTCATGTCAGTATTCTTGAATGGTCACCCATCCAAGTACTAACCGCGTCCAACGCTGCTTAACTTCAGTGATCTGACGAGAACTGGGTTTTTCAGCGTGGTATGGTATGGTATTCGATTAATTCAAAGTATATGGCCAACGGCCATGCCACGCTAAAAAAACCATTTCTCGTCAGATCACTGAAGTTAAGCAGCGTTGGGTGCGGTTAGTACTTGGATGGGTGACCATTCGAGAATACTGCGTGCTGTTGGCATATCATGGGTGTGGTGAGCCCACACTTGTAGTTATTTACTACAAGAAACTATCCACCTAGAAACACTACCCGCATCGGGTAGTGTCACGCCTACCCTGAAAGGGAAATGGCCTAATGGTATACTACAGGTTACATGTAGATTACCTGGAAATACTAGTGTATTATTTCGTATTACAAGTTTATTATCTGGGATGACAAGTGGGTTAACTAAGATTATATCGGAGTACTTGGATTACCCTTATTACAAGTGGATTACATGGTAATACAAGTGTATTCTTTGGATTACAGTATATTTCCTGGGATTACAAGTGGATTAACAAGGATTATACTGGATCACTTAGATGACTCCTGATTCTAAGTGCAGTACTTTGGATTACAATAATATCACCTGCAATTATAAATGGATTACCTAGGATTATTCTGGGTTGCCTGGGATTGCAAGTGGATTACCGGAAATTATACTGGATCACCTGAGATTATACTCAGATACTTAAATTACTTCAGAGTTCATATACATTACCATGGATTACAAGGGGATTTCCAGGAATTACAGTTCGATTACCTGGGAATATACTAGATTACTTAGATAACTGCAGAGTACAAGTAAATTACTCTGGCTTACAAGTGGATCACCTGGGAACACAAGTAGATTACATAAGATTACAAGTGGATTACTTGTAATTATACTCGATTACTTGGATTAATCAAAGTACACATGGATTATTCCTAATTACGAGTGAATTATTTGGGATTCCAAGTGGATTGCCTAGGATTGCGGGTGTATTATTTAACATTACAAGTGGATTAACTAGGATTATACTGGTTTACCTAGAATCACAAGTCCATTACCCCGGATTTCAAGCGGTTTACTCAGGATTACAAGTGTATTACTTCGTATGACAAGTTTATTATCTGGAGTTACAAGTGGATTACCTAATATTACGTCGGATTACTTGGATTACAAGTGGTTTATCGGGGGTACGAATGAATTACCAGGGATAGCAAGTGCATTACCTAGGAGTACACTGGATTACCAGATTATCTGGATTGTTCCAAATTACATGTAGATTACTTTGGGTTAAAAGTGGATTGCCTCGGAAAACATGTGAATTACTCTGTATTAGATAAGGATTAAGCCGGATTACAAGTAGATTACTCGGGATTATACTGGATAACTGGGATTACTCCAAATTACAAGTAGATTACTCCAGTTTCAAATGCGTAATAAGGATTACCAGTGTATTACTCTGGATCACAAGTGGATTGTCTGGGATTACAAGTGGAATAAAAACGATGACTCTATATAAAAAGTGTATTGATTTGAATCACAAGTGGATTAATCTCGATTACAAGGGTATCAAACTGAATTACAAGTGAATTACTTTTAATTACAAGCGGATTACCTAGGATTACAAGTGTATTACTTGCATTATCAAGATTACAAGTAGATTTCTGTGGATTACAAGTACATTGCCAAGGTTTACAAATGGAATACCAAGGATTACACTGGATAACTTGGATTTTCCGGATTACCATTTCGGATAACCGAGCCGTCCAGTGGATTACCAAAGTTGTTCCCCCCTCGGTTTTTGTACAAGGAAAATCTGACAAATATACGCCCTGAGATTCTTCCTTTAAAAAATTATACCCTTTTCTTAAAATGTATAAATCTAATAAAGTTTTTTAACTGATCCCCGAATACTTATAAATAAAGTAACAAAAATGTCACGAGCTCTCTCAGACATTATCAATTTTTGATCAGAACCCTTTTTTTCAACATTCGATCCTTTCTTTCAAACCCTTCGTATCACACAATACCCACTTTCTTCACGTCCATTTAAAGGCGATCTTCAAGATAAATCCCAAAGCTCTCAATCAGATTCTACGATTGGGGATTTATCCGCTGAATTACTTGAACCAATCGCAAAGAAAAACGTACCCTTAGTATATAAAATATACTATCTCAACATTTCAAATTGAGAATGAATTCTTTTCTTTATTCAAGAGGAACCTTTCATTCTTTTAATTTTCAATATATTGAAAAATATAACAAAGTGGCCATTTAAACTGAAACAAAAATTCCCGGCTATTTCTCGGTTTTCAAAGGTCAAAAATTATATTTTTCCCGGTTGAATTTCAAGCGAATCAAATATTATTTATACAATAATGATTGTTTTATTGTATAAATGATGAAAAGGATTGAACAGTTAAAAACTCCAAGGTAAAATATATAATTTAAATTTTTTTTCGAATTAAGCATGAAGTTTAAAATCTTATGTAAATATAAAATTATCTTCTTTTTTTCAAGGGACCTAATTGCTAACACTGAGTACAATTAAAAATACATTTTTTTCATAGAACGTGACCGAGGAGAGAACAACTTTGGTAATCCGCTGGACCGTTTGGTTATTCGAAACAGTAATCTGGTGTAATCCACTTGTAATATCAGGCAATCCATATTAAATCCCAGGTAATCCACTTGATTTCTAGAGTAATCTACTTGTGATCCGCGACAATCCATTTGTAATTCGGAGTAATTCATTCAAAATCTGGTGTAATCCACTTTGCAATCCCAGATGATCTACCTGTAATCCCAGGTAAACCCCTTGTAATCCGAGGTAATCCGGAGTAATCAGCTTGTACTTTGGAATAACCCAAGTAATCCATTATAATCCCAGGAAATCTACTTGTAATCCCGGGTAATCTTTTTGTAATCGTAGACAATCCGGAATCATCTTAGTTAATCCATGCGTTATCCTAGGTAATCCACTTGTAATTTATTGTAATCCACTTGTCATCCGAATTAGACCACTTGGGATCCCATGTAGTCAGCTTGTAATCCCTGGTTATCCCCTTGCAATCTGGAGTAATCTATTTGTGCTCTGAGGTAATATAAGTAATCCAATATAATCCAAGGCAATCGACATCCAAGGTTGCACATTGTTTTCTCACTCTTCCCTTCAAACACTGTAATTTTTGTTTTGTTTAAGTTAATTTTGAGGCCCATGCTCTTCATGCTTCTGCCATAAGAACCTTATCATCTGCGAATGCTAACCCACGCACCCTTATTGTTTCTATATCCATACCTTTTTTGTCGGAGAGAACCATTCTTAGACACTTGTCCAGAAATATAATAAACAGCCATGAGGACATAACGCATCCTTGTCTAACACCTTGCATAATATCGAACCAGTCACTCAGTTTTCCATTAACCCTTACTCTCGCTTTGCTACCAGTATATATTGTTCTTATTGCTTGTAAGACCCATCGATTGACAGTCAATGATTGACTACGTACTCTTTCAGGACTTCCCAAAGTTTACTTCTATCTACCTTTTCAAATGCTATTTCTAGGTCAACAAATGCACAGAAAAATTTATTTTCCTACTCTCAAACTTTTTTCTGTGATCTGTCTGAAGCTAAATATTTGATCCGTACATGATCTTCCTGGCATAAATCCACTTTGGACTTCCCATATCTTTTCTTCTGTTACGGTACTTAATGAGCTGATACCTCTGTAATTATTGCAGTTGTTTTTACGATAATCGCATTTTTTCAACTGTCTGGGACTTGTCCCATCCCGATACATAAATTTGTCAATTCGCACAACCTGTGAGGTATTTACTCGCCACCGTAGTGTTGTATGTCAGATGGTTTGACTGAGAACCTCGGAAAATACAAGCAATTTGTCCACGTGATCCTTCACTCAAATTTCCAATAGGCAATTTGTTTTGAAGGACCTACGTGACAAATTGGGGATTTTTCGAAGTTCTAAACGACGAGTTTGCTCATCCCAATGAATCATCCTCTTGTATTGGGACCCTCTCGCTTTCAACCGGATTAGCCTGTAAGTGCCGGAAAACCTTCCCGGTCACGTGAACAC
>CAKNYM010051690.1:133651-145174 GCA_932195095.1 Andricus curvator
CTGAACATCTAGATGTTACGTTTAAACATCCATTTTTCTCCGTGTATTATCTAGTATTATTGCCAAAAAGATTAATTTTCTACCAAAAAGACGATTATTCAAAAAATACATTAATTCTCAATTAAATCGTTGAATTTTCAACTAAAAAAAATCAATTATCAAACAAACAGCTGAATTTTGAACTAAAAAAGATCAGTTTTCAACCAAAAATGGAATAGTCAAATTTTCAGTTAAAAAAATTAATTTTCCACACACAAAAAACAGATTTATTTTTAAAACAAATTTAATTTAACTTTCAGCCAAGTAGTTTCATTTTTCAAGAAAAAAGATGAATTTTCAACTAAAATGATGAATATTTAGCTGGAATATTTGAATGTTCAACCAAGAAGATGCATTTTCTACCTCAAAGACGATTTTTTAACAAAATACATCCATTTTCTTATGAAATGATCAATCTTTAACTTTAATAGATGATTTTTTAACCAAAAAGAGGAATTTTCAACCATGAAGATTAATTTTTACTAAAGAAGACAAATTTTCGAGAAAATACATGAATTTTCAATTAAAAAGATAAATTGTCAACCAACAATTGAATAAATAAATTTTCAGTTAAAAATTAATGTTTGACTAAAGAGATGATCTTTCAACTGAAAGGATGTAATTTTCAACTAGAATAGTTGCATTTTCCGGGAGAAAAAAAAACTAATTTGCAACAAAAACAAAACTAATTTTCAAAAAAATAGTTACATTTTCAAACAAAGTGATGAATTTTCAACTAAAATGATGAATCTTCAACTGGAATAGTTAAATTTGAAACCAAAAACATGAATTTTCAACTAAAATGATGAGTCTTTAACTAGAATCATTAAATTGCAAACAGAAAGATTAATTTTCATTCCAGAAGATTAATTTTCCAAAAAAGTCAAAATTTTGATCTAAGAAAGATAATTTTTCAACCAAATATTGAATAGTTAAATTTCTAGTAAAAAAATAATTTTCAAACAAAAAAAAAACAAATTTTCAACAAAATAGTTGAAGTTGCAACAGGAATAGTTAAATTTTCAGTGAAAAAAATTAATTTTTTAGCCAAAGAAAAAACTAATTTTCAACAAATTAGCTCTTTTTCAACCAAGGAGATGAACTTTCAATTAAAATTATGAATCTTTAACAAAAAAAACAAAATAATTTTTAACAAAAGAGTAACTCTCAACCAAGTAATTAAATCTTTATTCAGAAAAGATGAATTCGGAACGAAAAATGAAGTAGTTGATATTTCAACCAGAAAAAATCTTAATTTTTAGTTAAAAATAATGGAATTCAACCAAAAAGAACGAATTTTCAACAAAATAGATAAATGCAGTAATATAAAGCTACTTTTAAAAATTAAGAATCATTGTTATTTAATTTAATATTGCAATTTAAAGAAAATTAAGCACCCTCTTAAAAAAATGCCCTGACTTTAAACAAAATTCCCTGACATTTTCAGGTTTTTCCAGGTATATAAAAATTCCCTGACAATTCCAGGTTTTCCAGGTTTACCAGGTAGGATAGACACTAGGGTGGTCCAAAAAATTTTTTCGAATTTTTATGGGGACCCCCCAGAAATTTGATCGAATCTGCACAAAAATAAATCCATTTTTTTTGTTTTCAAAAAAAATGACTAGCTTCATGGGGATTGTGTGTGTGGATTTGTATATGTTTGTGGATGTGTGTGTGTGTGGGTGCATGTCACACTTTTTTGTGAACACGATAACTTGAAAACGGTTGCAGATAAATTGATGAAATTTGGAGGGCTTATTTTCCCCACTAATATCTTGAAACTGACCAAAGGATTTCTAAAAATATTTGTTGCATTTTTTTAGCACTTAATGATATTTTAAAAATCGGTTCTTCATAGTAAAACTTTTTTTATTATCATAATTCAAAGTTGATGCAAGAATATAAAAGATTCCTTGGTTTGAGACAAATCGATTCACCTATAATATTAATATATTTTATTAAAGCGTAGGGAAGTTATGATACTTTATATATTTTGAAAATCGGTTTCTCATAGTAAAACTTTTTTCCTTAACATAATTTAAAGTTGATGCAAGAACAGAAAAGATGTGTTGATTCGAGACGAATCGATTGACCTATAATATCAATACATTTTATTGAAGAGTAACGAAGCTATGGTAATGCATAATATTTGAAAATACGGTTTTTTATAGTAAAACTTTTTTCTTCAATATAATTCAAAGTTGATGCAAGGACATAAAAGATTCCTTGGTTCGAGACGAATCGATTGACCTACAATATTAATACATTTTGCTTCCTCATAGAGGTAGCTTTGTAATGGTAACATTTTCCAAAATTTTTAAATTCATTTAATTGAACCTTCCCCAATTTAAAAATGTCTGATACAATGTTCTAAGCAATTGTCCGGATGTGTGTGTGAATGTGTGGATGTGTATGTGAATGTGTGGATGTGTGTGCGGATGTGTGGATTTGTGTGTGGATGTCACGCTTTTTTGTGAACACGATTAATTGAAAACGGTCGCAGATAAATTGATGAAATTTGGAGGGCTTATTGTCCCGACTAATATCTTGAAACTGACCGAAGGGTTTCTAAAAATATTTGTTGCATTTTTTCTGAGCACTTAATAATATTTGAAAAATCGGGTTTTTATAATAAAAATTTTTTCATTAACATAATTCAAAATTGATGCAAGAATATAAAAGATTCTTTGGTTTGAGACAAATGGATTGACCTACAATATTAATACATTTTCTCAAAGAGTAGGGAAGTTATGGTAATTTATATATTTTGAAAATCGGTTTTTTATAGTAAAACTTTTTTCATTAACATAATTCAAAGTTGATGCAAGAACAGAAAAGATGTGTTGATTCGAGACGAATCGATTGACCCATAGCATTGATATATTTTATTGAAGAGTAAGGAAGCTATGGTAATGCATAATATTTGAAAATACGGTTTTTTATAGTAAAACTTTTTTCTTCAATATAATTCAAAGTTGATGCAAGAACATAAAAGATTCCTTGGTTCGAGACGAATTGATTGACCTACAATATTAATATATTTTGCTTCCTCATAGAGGAAGCTTTGTAATGGTACCATTTTCCACAATTTTTAAATTCATTTAATTGAACCTTCCCCAATTTAAAAATGTCTGATACAATGTTCTAAGCAATTTTCCGGATGTGTGTGTGGATGTGTGTGAATGTGTGTGTGGATGTGTGGATTTGTGTGGATGAGTGGATTTGTGTGTGGATGTGTGGATGTCACGCTCTTTTGTGAACACGATTAATTGAAAACGGTTGCAGATAAATTGATGAAATTTGGAGGGCTTATTTTCCCCACTAATATCTTGAAACTGACCAAAGGATTTCTAAAAATATTTGTTGCATTTTTTTTAGCACTTAATAATATTTTAAAAATCGGTTTTTTATAGTAAAACTTTTTTTATTAACATAATTCAAAGTTGATGCAAGAATATAAAAGATTCCTTGGGTGGAGACAAAACGATTGACTTATAATATTAATATATTTTATTAAAGCGTAGGGAAGTTATGATACTTTATATATTTTGAAATCGGTTTTTTATAGTAAAACTTTTTTCATTAATATAATTCAAAGTTGATGCAGGAATAGAAAAGATGTGTTGATTCGCGGCGAATCGATTGACCTATAATATTAATACATTTTATTGAAGAGTAAGGAAGCTATGGTAATGCATAATATTTGAAAATACGGTTTTTTATAGTAAAACTTTTTTCTTCAAGATAATTCAAAGTTGATGCAAGAATATAAAAGATTCCTTGGCTCAAGACGAATCGATCCACCTACAATATCAATAGATTTTATCAAAGAGTGGGGAAGTTATGGTAATTTATATATTTTTAAAATCGATTTTTATACTAAAAATTTTCTCATTCTCATAATTTAAAGTTGATGCGAGAATAGAAAAGTTGTGTTGATTCGAGACGAATCGATTGACCTATAACATTGATACATTTTATTGAAGAGTAAGGAAGCTATGGTAATGCATAATATTTGAAAACACGGTTTTTTATAGTAAAACTTTTTTCACTAACATAATTTACAATTGATGCAAGAACAGAAAAGATTCCTTGATTCCCGAAAAACCGATTGATCTATAATATTAAAACACTTTATTGAAGATTAAGGAAGTTATGCTCATTTATAATACTTGAATCATCTGTTTCTCGCAGAAAAACTCTTTTCATCGACATAATTCAAAGTTGACGCATGAATTGAAAAGATTTTTTGATCATAAATTTTCAAATAGAATAATTCTGACAATTTAAAAAAAAATCATAAAGCTGTCAAAGGGATAGGGTGCGACAGAACTTTTCCCTTCCCTTTTGCAGCTCGAAAAAATATCATTGCGAATACATAATTTGATTTGTCTTTGTATTTAAAAAATTGTTTTTATTATTTTGTAATTTTGTATTTTTTGTACATTTCTATTTTTAAATTGATCAAAATGAAGACTTTGGGTTGTCTATTGTTGAAAAAAATAACTAATGCTTCCTCTATGAAGAAGCAAATACATTTGCTGATGGGAAGCAAAGTGCTCGTGAAATGAGCACCATATAATTATGAATACATACAAAGTGGAAACACTCGAGATCGAATTCGCAGCTAGTTTTATTCCTTTTATTTATTTCCTTTTTGGATTTAATCCCAGTCAGATAGGATCCTCGTTTTTTCAATCCTCATTATTATTTTTTATTTGAAAATTCCAGGCTAATTCCCTGTTCCGCCGGTCAGTAGCCAGTGCGGCCACCCTGTTATGAACTCAAACATTATGCGAGATTTACAATTAAATAATGCAATTTTTATAATCTTTTGATGAAGCCATTATGAATTGCAAATGACTAAAAGAGGCCCTTTTCTGAAAGAATAATTATTTTATTTATGTAACTGCACTCATAACTTCAGTGTCAAAGGAAGGGAGTGATTACGGTGCATTAATTTTCCAAATGGCAGAACATTTCCGACGATTAATGGGGGCAAGTTTCTATTTTCTTTTGAGAATGCTTACTCGCCAGGACAAATAAATTGCTACCCAGCGAGCATTTCATTCGTGTTTAATTCTCTCGTCTGAACTGAGAGAGAGGAACGAGTTTGAGTAACGGAAAAGTGAAAATACTGCGGTTCGCATATTTAGCGCGTAATGATGAAGAAAAAGTTAAAAGCATCCAGCTTTCTTAAAACCAAAGGCAAGAATAAATGTAGAAGTCAAAAAGAGGAACAACGTTTTTCCAGGGAATATAATTTCTCATTACTTTCAGATAATTATTTTCAGATTCAGTCTTATTGACTCTCTGGTATCATAAAATCAATATTGAGCTTCAAACAAAAACTTCAGATTATTTCCCAGTTTTTCCGGTCAAAATTACATTTTTTCTTTTCAATTAACATTCATGTGGTAACTATATTCCTAGCAGTTAAAGTCGAAATATATTGCGTTTTCAACAAAATAGTGGAAAAAAAAAATTAATTTTCAACCTAAAAAGACGAATAAGAGTTTATTTTTCTAGCTAAAAAGTCGAATCTTTTTTAAAACATTTGACTCTTAAACCCGAAAACATGAATTTTAAACAAAAAGTTAGTTTTCAAGTAATAAAAATGAATTTCCAACCAAATATTTGAATTTTCAACCCAACAGTTGCAGTTATAACGAAATAGTTGAACTTTCAAGCAAATGAGGCAAATTTTTACCAAAAAGTTGAATTTTCAATCAAAAAGTTAATTTTCAACTTACGAAGTTGATTTTTCAAGCCAAAAAGACGAAGTTTTCAGAAGATGCATAGTTCAATTTTTCAAAAAAAGAGGTGAATTTCAACCCAAAAAAAAGACGAATTTTTAACCCAAACAGTTGAATTTTTAAGCCAAATGTTTAAATTTTAAACTAAAAATGATCATTTTTCTATCAAAAATGGAATAGTTAAATTTTTAGAACAAAAAATCAATTTTCAAGCTAATACAATTAATTTTTAACAGAAAAGTTTAATTTTTAACTAGTAAAACGAATTTTTAATAAAATAGTTCAATCTTCAACCAATAAAATGAATTTTTAAGAAAATAGTTCAACTTTCAACTAAGTAGTTTAATTTTCAACCACAAAATATGAATTCTCACTGAAAAATTTAATAGTTAAATATTCAACTAAAAACGATCAGTTGTCAGCTAAAAATTGATTAGTTATAATTTCAGTTGGTGAAATGAATTTGTAAAAAAACGAAATTTCAACAAAATAGAAGAATTTTCAACCAAATGAGATGAATTCATAACCAGAAATATAATAGAAGACTATTCAATCAAAAAGAATTAACTTTCAAACAATAGTTTTCAACTATTTTATAGAAAATTTGCTTCTTTTTGTTGAAAATTAATTTTCCTAACTGAAGATTTGACTATTTCATTGTTGGTTAAAAATTGATCTTTTTTAGTTGGAATTCATCTTTTTTGGTAGAAAATTAATCTTCTTTGTTGAAAATTCATCTTTTTGGTTTAAAATTCAACTATTTGGTTGAAAATTCATGTACTTTGTTAAAATGTCTTTTTTTCGGTAGAAAATTTATTAAAAATTCAACTGTTTTGTTGAAAATTTGTCTCTTTGTTTAAGAATTCAACTATTTTGTTGAAAATTTATCTTTTTTGTTTGAATTCAATTGTTTTTGATTTAGAATTAAAATCTGTTTTGGTTGAAATATCAACTATTAAACTTTTCGTTGAGAATTTACTTATTTTGGTTAAAAATTAATCTACTTTGTAGAAAATTCAAGAAATTGGTTCAAAAGTCTTTTTTGGTTAAAGATTGATCATTTCAGTTGGAAATTTATCTCTGGTTAAAAATTGAACCATTTTGTTGAAACATTGTTGTTATTGGTTGAAAATTTATTTTTCAACTGATAATGTAACTATTTCATTTGAATGTTGATCATTTTAGTTAAAAATTCATCTCTGGTTGAAAATTAAAAAATTTTGTTGAAAACCCGTTGTTTTTGGTTGAAAATTTATTTGTCAATTGAAAATTTAACTATTTCATTTGAAGACTACATTTTAGTTAAAAATTCATCTTATTGGTTTAAAATTAAACTATTTTGTTGAAAAATATATTTTTTTATTGAGAATTAATTTGTTTGCTGTAAATTTAGCTATTCCATGTTTAGTGGAAGATTTGTCTTTTTTATTTAAAAATTCATCATTTTGGTGGAAAATTCAACTATTTGGTTGAAAATTCATGTATTCTGTTAAAAATTCTTCTTTTTGGTAGAAAATTGATTCAAAATTAATTTTTGTGGTTAAAGATTTCTCATTTTAATTGAAAAATTATCTCTTTGGTTAAAATAACAACTATTAAATTTTTCGTTGAGAATTTACTTCTTTTGGTTAAAAATTAATCTACTTTGTAGAAAATTCAACAATTCTGTTGAAAACTCTTTTTTTTTTAATTTATCATTTAAGTTGAAAATTCATCTCTTTGGTAGAAAATTGATCTATTTTGCTGAAAAATTGTTGTTTTTGGTTGACACTTTATTTTTTAAATGAAAATTTTATTGAAGATTTATAATTTTAGTTGAAAATTCATTTCTTTGGCTAAATATTCAACGATTTTATTGAAAAAACGTTTTGCTT
The DNA here is from genome assembly GCA_932195095.1 of Andricus curvator. Taxonomy (NCBI): domain Eukaryota; kingdom Metazoa; phylum Arthropoda; class Insecta; order Hymenoptera; family Cynipidae; genus Andricus; species Andricus curvator. The sequence continues at coordinate 141,321 of CAKNYM010051690.1, forward strand.
TTAGTTAAAAATTAATTTTTTAACTGAAATTGTAACTATTCCATTTTTGGTGGAAGATTTGTCTTTCATAGTTGAAAATTCATCTTTTTTGTTGAAGATTCAAATATTTGGTTGAAAATGCATGTATTCTGTTAAAAATTCTTTTTTCTCGCTGGAAAATTTATTCAAAAGTAATTTTTTTGGTTGAAGATTTATTATTTTAGTTGAAAATTCATCTCTTTGGTTGAAAATTGAACTATTTTTTTGTTAAAACTGAATTTTGTAACTAAAAATTCAACTATTCCATTCCTGGTGGAAGATTTGTATTTTTTAGTTGAAAATTCATCTTTTTAGTTGTAAATTTAACTATTTGGTTGAAAATTCATGTATTATGTTAATTTTTTTTTCGGGTAGAAAATTTATCCAAAATTAATTTTTTTGGTTAAATTTTTATCAATTTAGTTGAAAATTCAGCTCTTTGTTTGAAAATTGAACTATTTTGTTGGAAAATGTTTTTTTTTTTTTAACTGAAAATTTAACTATACCATTGTTGTTGAAAGATTTGTCTTTTTCAGTTGAAAATTCATCTTTTTGGTTGAAAATTAAACTATTTGATTGAAAATTCATGTATTTCGTTATAAATTCTTTTTTTCGGAGGAAAATTATTCAAAAGTCATTTTTTAAGTTAAAGATTTATCATTTTAGTTACAAATTCATCTCTCTATTTGAAAAATTTAGCTATTTAGGTGAAAATAGTTGTTTTTTTTTTGTTTGGAGATGAATTTTTTAACTGGCTGAAAATTGCACTATTTGTTTAAAAGTTCATCTATTTTGTTGAAAATTCAACAATTTTGTTCAAAAGTAATCCTTTTTGTCTGAAAATTCGCATGAATTTTTCAGGCAGAGTAATCCACCATAATTTTATGTAATTCAGAGTAATCCTATGCAATCCGTAGTAATTTTAGGTAATCCAGGGTAAGTTAGTATACCATTAAGCCATTTCCCTTTCAGGGTAGGCGTGACACTACCCGATTCGGGTAGTGTTTCTAGGTGGATAGTTTCTTGTAGTAAATAACTACAAGTGTGGGCTTACCACACCCACGATGTGCCAACAGCACGCAGTATTCTCGAATGGTCACCCATCCAAGTTGAGTAATCCGATGTAATCCAAAGACCGAGACGATATTTATTGCAAAAGTAAAAACAAATCTGAAAAATTCGCGGTTTAAAAAAAAAATGGCGGCTTTTCCCGTTACTCAAAATTCCCGGCTGATTTCCGGTTTTCCGGTCTGTGGCACCCTGTCGAAAGGGGCGTTTATGGCTCCTAAAATTTCCCCATTTTTTACGTAGAATGTCGGTGTAGAAAAAAAGCAAAAATCGTTTAAGTGCCACTTCAGTGACAGAGGAAGAGAGTCATAAAAAGACACTTCTTTTGAAATGACCAAGCACCTTGGTGAAATCGATGAACCTCTAGGTAAACGATTTGTCGGATTACCTCAGAAAGACTTGTCGGGGCTGGAATTTATTCTGGAGGGTAAAAAATCCCAATAATCGGTCGTACCGCAATTTATTCGTTGGACGACGATAAATCCTGGAATCTGACAGGATTACGCGTCTATAAATTACTGCTGCGCGCTACTACACGACTCAGGTACACCAATGAGAAAGGAAACCGTAAAAATTTATTGTGGCTTACACCAACGATTTTGCGTAATCCGTGCTAAACAAAAGGAGAAGTTCTCCAACGCCGCTTCCGGAATAAATGAACCGGAAATTAATCCAAATTCGATTAGGTACTTTTAATCCACCTTTTTTTCAAGTAATGGACCGAAAATTTGTATTTTAAGAATTACGTAAGTTTGAAATTTATATTTTAACCCTCTTTATTATCCCTCGCCCCTCGCCCTTATCTCTCTACTCATATCCTTGAAAAAAATATTTGCTTAAAAAAACTTTTAAAAAAGTCTTAAAAAAAGACTTTATTCAGCATGGCCGCGGGTCAATATTTTAGGGTATCTTAAATAATTCCAAGAAATTTTAAAAAGCTTACAAAAATTTATAAAATTCAATATGCCGGATCCAATATGGTGGATCAAATTTGTGAAATTAACTCTGATTGTAACTGAAGATTTAGTATTGTAATATAATTAGTATATAGAGTTTTTTGGGGTTGCTGATTACAAATGTGCCATCAGGCTTCTGAAATTTAAGATGGCTGATTCAATATGGCGGAAGTGTTTTCAAAAAATAAATGGATTTTTATGAAACATGGCATCTATGAGTTTTTGGGGTTTTTGATAACGAATCTGAAATCAGATTTCAAAAATTAAAAATGGTAGATCTAATATGGCAGACTAATTTTTAAAAAAGTTGTTAGATTCCCATAAAACTTGTTACTTGGGTGTTTTTGGAGTCGCTGACTACAAACTTGACGTCGGTTTTCAGAAATTCATAATGGGGGATTGAATATGGCGAATGAAACTGGTGAATCATCAAAGATGCAACTTTTATACTAAACCACATTTTTCACAGCCAAATTTAAATCGAAATTATTTATTTTAACCTAACTTTTAAAATTAACAACCCCGACAACTCCTAGATGCCAAGTTTCACGAAAATCCTACAATTTTTTGAAAACTCGTCCACCATATTGAATCCACCATTTTGAATTTTGCAAATATGGCTCCGGATTCGTAGTTAGCGACCTGAAAAACCCCTGAGTGACAAGTTTTATGAAAATCCAACCATTTTTACAACATTTTTCCACCATGTTGAATCCGCCATTTTGAATTTTTTAAATCTGACTTCAGATTCGTTATGAGAGACCCCAAAACCCCCCAGATGCCAAGTTTCATGAAAATTAATGCATTTTTTGAAAACTTGTCCGCCAGATTGGATTCGCCATTTTGAATTTTGGAAATCTGACTTCAGATTCGTAATCGAAGACCTCAAAACCCCCCAGATGCCACGTTTTGTGGAAATCAATTAATTGTTTGAAAACTCGTCCGCCATATTGGATCCGCAATTTTGAATTTTTAAAATCTGACTACAGATTCGTTATAAGAGACCCCAAAAACTCCCAGATGCCATATTTCATGAAAATCAATTAATTTTTTTAAAACTCGTCTGCCATAATGGATCCGCAATTTTGAATTTTTTTAAACTGACTTCAGATTTGTTATCAGATACCTCAAAAACCCCCAGATGCCAAGTTTTGTGGAAATCAATTATTTTTTGAAAACTCGTCCGCCATTTTCAATTTATCAAAAACTGACTTCAGATTCGTGACCAGAGACCCCAAAAACCCCCAGATGCCAAGTTTCATGAAAATTCATTGATTTTTTGAAAACTCGTCCGCCATATTGGATCCACCATTCTGAATTTTTGAAATCTGACTTTAGATACGTTATCAGAGGCCCCAAAAATCCCCAGATGCCAAGTTTCATTAAAATCCATTAATTTTTTGAAAAGTCGTCCGCCATATTGGATCCGCCATTTTTAATTTTGCAAATATGGCTCCGGATTCGTAGTTAGCGACCCCAAAAACCCCCTGAGTGACAAGTTTTATGAAAATCCAACCATTTTTTCAACATTTGTCCACCATGTTGAATCCGCCATTCTGAATTTTTAAAATCTGACTTCAAATTCGTTATAAGAGACCCCAAAAACCCCCAGATGCCAAGTTTCATGAAAATCAAATAATTTTTTGAAAACTCGTCCGCCATATTGGATCCGAAATTTTGAATTTTTTTAATATGACTTCAGATTCGTTATCAGAGACCTCAAAAAACCCCAGATGCCAAGTTTTGTGGAAATCAATTAATTTTTTGAAAACTCGTCCGCCATATTGGATCCTCAATTTTGAATTTTTAAAA
>CAKNYM010051690.1:171719-183910 GCA_932195095.1 Andricus curvator
TCGTATCGAATCAACACATCTTTTCTGTACTTGCATCAACTTTGAATTACGTTAATGAAAAAACTTTTACTATAAAAAATCGATTTTCAAAATATATAAATTACCATAACTTCCCTACGCTTTAATAAAATATATTAATATTATAGGTCAAATGATTCGTCTCGAACCAAGGAATCTTTTATATTCTTGCATCAACTTTGAATTATGTTAATGAAAAAAGTTTTACTATAAAAAAACCGATGCCAATGGCGATACCACGCTGAAAACACCAGTTCTCGTAAGATCACTGAAGTTAAGCATTGTTGGGCGCGGTTAGTACTTGGATGGGTGACCGTTCAGGAATACTGCGTGCTGTTGGCCCGTCGTGGGTGTGGTGGACCCACATTGGTAGTAAATATCCACCTAGAAACACTGCCCGATTCGGGTAGTGAGGCAATGAACTTTCGAGTTCGAACTGCTAATCAATGTGTGTATGTATAAAAAACCGATTTTTAAAATATTATTGAGTGCTAAAAAAAGTGCAACAAATCTTTTTAGAAATCCTTTAGTCAGTTTCAAGATATTAGTGGGAAAAATAAGCCCTCCAAATTTCATCAATTTATCTGCAACCGTTTTCAAGTTATCGTGTTCACAAAAAAGTGTGACATCCACACACACATACATCCGGACAATTGCTTAGAACATTGTATTAGATATTTTTCAATTAAGGAAGGTTCAATTAAATGAATTTAAAAATTTTGGAAAATGTCACCATTACAAAGCTTCCTCTATGAGGAAGCAAAAGAACTCTTTAAAAATGGGGAATAGAGGAGAATAGGTCAAAGAGTGTGAAGTCTTGTATTAACATTTTTAGTAAATAATACAAATAAATTAAATAAAAGCGGCAATTTAAATTTCCAAATTAGAAATAAATTGCAAAAGAATTTGTCAGACAAGCAAGCATAAAAGCAAGTACACCAGGTGCTCTTGAATACTCTAATTTCTCTCTCATTATAAGCGGGCAAAAGTTGGCAAAATGCATCTCGAAATGCATCGCACCTACTTGTTTTTTCTCAGTCTTTTTACTTCCCTTTAATATTAATTTTTTTCTCATTTCTTTCTCTCTCTCTCTGATGATAGGTATAAGCTTATTGTTGAGCTGAAAGTAGTACTGCAGTGGGAGGCTGGTATATGCGGCGTCTCGTTAAAAATGCATCGAAGCGCATTTTCTCCAGCCGCAGGCAAACTCCATTTGCAAATGGACCCATTCGTCACGTGGGAAAACAACGTTACTCCTGTGCCCGTATGTGCACCTAAAGTACAAACTCGAACGCCACCCTTATCCCTGCTCCATTTGCATACGTGTGAGTCCATAAGTGACGTACTTAAGGGACGTAAAAGCTTAGCCGAGGAATTTCCGACTTTCCCGACACCCTTTAAGCTCCTCTGTTTTCTGCAGAAAAGAGTAGAGCCTTGCGAGGATTTAAAGTATTCCTTCCTTTACTTCGAAATTGAGTCTTTGCCAAGAAAAACTAAGAAGTACTATCGGTTTTCCCATTTTCATTGAATTCGGTTTAAAAAAATGCTTGAACGTTGACCTTTGACACCTGACCTTAGACTCTGGGCCTATAAACCCTCAACTTCGAACTCTGACACCTGACTCCTGATATTAAACTCTTGACCTATGGCCTGTAACTCCTAACATTGTACCCCTGACCTTAGACCTTTGGCCTATCAACTCTGACCTTTGACTTCTGATCTATGACTCTTTAACTTTGAGTACTGACATTTGACCCCTGACCTCAGACCCTTGGCTTATGAACTTTTACCTTCGATCTCTAAACTGTAACTCTTGACATTTGACCACTGACCTCAAATGATTGGCCTATGACTCCGTACCTTCGAACTTTGACCGGTAACTCCTCACATTTGATCCCTCACCTCAGATCATTGGTATATGACCTTTTACCTTCGAAGTCTAGCCTGTAACTCCTGACATTTGCCCCCTGACCTCAGACCCTCGGCCTATGATCTTGTACCTTCGACATCTATTCTGTAACTCTTGATATTTGACCCTTGATCTCAAAACCTTGGCCGATAACCTTTCACCTTTGACCTTTAACCTATAACTCCTCAGATCAGGGTAGCCAAAAACTTCATTTTCAGAATTCACTGACTTTTCCCTCATTTTTCGCTGACCATTAATATTCATAGGACAGCATTTTAATCGTGTATCATTTTTAGCATTGAATCTTTTATAAAAGGAATGAACCATTTCAGATTAAAATTTCAAAACTTCCAATTTTTTATTTATTTATTTAAATTAAAAAAGATTACTTTTCTACAATAAAAGATGAATTTTCTATCTGAAAGGACGAAAGTTCAACAAAAGATTTGAATTTTGGAACAAAAAGCTGACTTTTTAACAAAGTACTTGAACCTTCAACAATATAATTAAATTTTTAATAAAATAGTGGAAGTTTTTACCAAATTGTTGCATTTTCCACCAAATAGTTGAATTTTCAAAACCAAAAAGTTAATTTTCAATCAAGAGAGATTATTTTTCAACCAAATACTTGAATTTTTAACAACAAGCAACTTAATTTTCAACCAAAACGTTAATTTACAACCAAATAGTTGAACTTCAAAGCAAAAGAGACTAATTTTCAAGAAAATAGTTGAACATTTAACCAAATAGTCGAATTTCCAACCAAATGGTCGAATTTCTAATCAGTAAAGATTAAACTTCAACCAAAAACAGTTACATTTTCCAGCCAAAAAGACGAATTCTTCAAAAAACAGTTGAATTTTAACACGAAAAGTTGAATTTTCAACAAAAAGGTGAATTCTCAAAAAAAATGTAATGGTTGGTAGTTCAAACAAAATTAATTTTCAACAAAATATTTAAATTTTTAACCAAATAGTTGAATTTTCAACCAACAAAAACGAATTTTCAATAAAAATAGTTCGCTATCCAATAAGAAAATATAAAATTTCCACGAAAAGAGCTGAATTTTAAAACCATAAAGACGAATTTTCAATCAAGAAGATTAATTTTCTACCAAAAAGGACGAATTTTCAACAAAATATATAAGTTTTCCAATAAGTAGTTGAGTTTTTAGCTAAAAAAGATAAGTTTGCAACCAAAAATGGAATAGTTAAATTTTCAGTGAAAAAATTAAATTTCAACAACAAAAAAACTAATTTTGAACCACACAGTTGAATTTTTAACCAAAAAAGAGGAAATTTGAAACTGCAGATTAGTTTTCTGCCAAAAAAGACGTATTACCAATTAATGAAGTCCAATTTTCAACCAAAAATGAAAAAGGTACATTTACCCAAGTAGTTGAATTTTCAATTTAAGAAAGATCAATTTTTAACCAAAAAGATTGATTTTCGACCCACAATATTAAATTTCTACCAAATAAGTCGAATTTTCAACAAAATAGTTAAATGCTTGACCAAATAAATAAATTTTCAACTAAAATTGTTCGACCAAAAAGATTATTTTTTAAGTCAAGCGTTTTCAATTAAAAAAGACCAATTTTTGACAAAATAATTCAACTTTCAACCAAAGAGATGATTTTTCAGTCAAAAAGATTATTTTTCTACTAATAAATACGAATTTTCAAATCAAAAGATAATTTATCACCAAAAATGGAAAAGTCACATTTTTAGTTAAAAAATTAATTTTAAACCAAAATAAAATACGAATTTTCAACAAAATAGTTAAATTTTTAACCAAAGAGATGAACCATTAACCAAAAAATAATTTTTTAACAAAGTTTTTCAACTTTTACGCAAGTACTTAAATCTTCACTTAGAAGAAAATCAATTTTGAACGAACATAAATTTCAGTTGAATTTTCAACACGATAGAAATATAAATACAAGACAAATAAACTACTATCAGGGCGGCCGCGAAACTTAATTTTCAAAATTCCCTAATTTTTCCCTGAACAATTTTTCATTTTCCCTGACCATTAATATTCAAAAACGATAGAATCTTGATCTTGTAACATTTTAAACATAGAATCTTTTATAAACGGAACCACAGTTATTTGAGGTGACTCATAGAAATTCCCTGACTTTTATCACTTTTTTTTCAAAATCCCTGACTTTTCCCTGACTTTCAGGTTTTCCCTGACCTACAACTACCCTGTTAACTTTGAACTCTAACCTCAGACCCTTGAACATTTTACCTTTGACCTTTGACCTGTAACATCTGACTTTTGATCCTTGACCTCAGATCCTCAGACATTTTATCCCTAACCAAAATCCATTCTATTACTCCTGACCTTTGACTCCTAATCTATGAACCCTGACCACATTTGGCCTATGATATTGTATCTTCCACCTTTGACCTGTAACTTTTGATACATTTGGTCATGATCTGAGACACCTGGTCTTTAACCTTTTACTTTAGACCTCTGGCATGTAACTCCTGAAATTTGACCCCTGACCTCAGACCCTTGACCTTTCATCTTTGACCTCTGACTCCTATAATCCCTGTTCCTTGGCCTGTGACCTTTAACCACAATACTTCGATTCGAGACCTCTGAGACTTGACCTACGACGTTTGGCCTTTGACCTTCGACCCCTGATCCTTCCTTGAGGGCCTCTGCTCGAAGTGATTTTTAATTTCTAGGAAAGAAAGACTTTTCTGTATTATTTGTGGTGTATATGATGTGAAACAAGAGTCGTAGACGATTTGCTTATGAAGCTGGAGAGCTCTTATTAGATAGCAAATTAAAGGTGCAAATACTTTTTTATGACACATGCATGATTTCAGCCCTTTTCGACGCCTATGAAGCGGGGCTAAGGCTCTACTTTTTACTCCCTAGGGAGCAAAAAGTACTTTTTACTCCCTAGGGGCTGAAAAGTTCTTTTTACTCCCTAGGGACCGAAAAGTGACGTCAGAGGTGAATAATGAAAATTATGCATCTATGAGCTCGCATTTTATGATTAGCAGCCCACTCACCATAAAAACTGTTACCTGTAAAATTACCATAAATTACCGAAAACTTTCATAAATTTCCGAAAATTTATGGAAAGTTAAAAAAATGGATTTTGGGTAATCCATGTTAAGTTACCATATTTACCTGTGAAATTACCAAGAATGACCATAATTTTTCATAAATTTCCGGAAATTTATGGAAATTGTTGAAAATGTATCTTGGGTAAGTTACCATATTTACCTGTAAAATTTCCATAAATGAGCGAAATTTTTCATAAATTTCCGGAAAGTTAACGAAATTTTTTAAAATGAATTTTGGGTAATATATGGTAAGTTACCATAGTTACCTGTAAAATTACCATAAATGACTGCAATTTTTCATAAATTTCCGGAAATTCATGGAAATTTTTAAAAATGAATTTTGGGTGAATTATGGTAAGTTACCATAATTACCTGTGAAATTACCATAATTTACGGAAAATTTTCATGAATTTCTGGATGCAAATTTAAAAAAATTAATTTTGGGTAATTTATGGTAAGTTACCATATTTACCTTAAAATTACCATGACTGACCGAAATTTTTAATCAATTTCCGGAAATTAAAAAAAATTAATGTCGGGTAATCTATGGTAAGTTACCATATTTACCTGTAAACTTACCATAAATGACCGAAATTTTTCATGAATTTCCGGAAATTTGAGGACATTTAATAAAAATGTTTTGGGGTAATATCTGGTAAGTTACCATAGCTACGTGTAAACTTACCATAAATGACCGAAATTTTTCATAAATTTCCGGAAATTCATTGAAATTTTTAAAAATGAATTTTGGGTAATTTATGGTAAGTTACCATATTTACCTGTAAAATTACCATAATTGAAACAGCCATACCACGCTGAAAAAACCAGTTCTCGTCAGATCACTGAAGTTAAGCAGCGTTGGGCGCGGTTAGTACTTGGATGGGTGACCATTCGAGAATACTGCGTGCTTTTGGCCCACCGTGGGTGTGGTGAGCCCACACTTGTAGTTATTTACTACAAGAAACTATCCACCTAGAAACACTACCCGAATCGGGTAGTGTCACGCCTACCCTGAAAGGGAAATGGCTTAATGGTATACTACTACTACTACTACAATAAATTTTCATAAATTTCTGGATGCAAATTAAAAAAAATTCATTTTGGTTAATCTATGGTAAGTTACCATATTTATCTGTAAAATTACCATAATTTACGGGAAATTTTCATAAATTTCTGGATGCAAATTAAAACAAATTAATTTTGGGTAATTTATGGTAAGTTACCATATTTACCTGTAAAATTACCATAAATAACCGAAATTTTTCATAAATTTCCGGAAATTTATGGAAATTTTTTAAAATGAATTTTGGGTAAGTTACCATATTTACCTGTAAAATTACCATAAATGACAGAAATTTTTAATAAATTCAGGGAAATTTTTAAAAATTAATTTAGGGTAATCTATGGTAAGTTACCATATTTACTTGTAAAATTACCATAAAAGACCGAAATTTTGAATAAATTTCCGGAAATTTTTAAAAATTAATTTTGGGTAATCTATGGTAAGTTACCATATTTACCTTACAATTACCATAAATAACCGAAAATTTCCATAAATTTCCGCAAATTTATAGATATTTTTAAATTGAATTTTGGGCAATTTATGGTAAGTTACCATAAATCACCTCTAAAATTACCATAGATTAGGTTAACATTAATTTCATGCTTCATTATACAAATTCTAATATGGACTGAAATCATGACTGTATTTCGAGAAATGTCTGAAATCATCCAATTGTTATAAAAAATATCGTATGCGCCAAGGGAGAGAGGCACTTTTTCTCTCCCTAGGTGCATAATATACTATTCTTTTCTCTAGCCTCTATTAAAAACAGGCAAGTGGACCGCACGAGCAAGTACGTATACCATATTTATGTGTGGCAGAAACGTGGCGTGGTTGTTCTACGAGGTAAGAGGTAAGAACCGCTTGTGGAACGACGGGAGTTCGCAACTAAATCGAAAAGTTTTGCGATTACGTGCTGATAAAACTTTGAAATTGCGCAATGCCCCACACGCCACGCGACCCCAAGTCGACGGACGGTACATACATCACTGCGAATTTACCTATTGACCTTTTCGACTCACTCTTACATTACACCCCCCTTTTTCACTTTGATACTAAAAAAGTACACTAAAAAGCCAAATGTTTTAGAAAACTCTTGACTTTGAAACCCGAAAAAATAAAATTTCGAGAAAAATGTTAATTTTTAAAGAAGAAAGATGATTTTTGAACCAAAAAGATGAATTTTCAACAAAATACATGAATTCCCAACCAAATAGTCGAAGTTTCAACCAACAAAGATGATTTTTCTACCAAATAATTGAATCTTCAAGCCAAGAAGACGAATTTTTTATAAGACAGTTGAATTTTCAACAAGGAAAGATGAATTTTCAACCAAGAACTTTTCTACCGAAAAGGAATAATTTTCAATCCAAAAGGAGGAATTTTCGACCAAAAAAAAATTAATTTTGAACAAAATAGTCCAATTTTTAACCAAATAATTGAATTTCCAAATAAAAAGATGAAATTTTATCAAAGTAATTGAATTAAAAAAAAAAGTTGAATTTTTAACCAAATATTTAAATTCTCAACCGATTAATTGAATTTTCAACAAAAAATTTGAATTTTCAACCAAATGTTTATATTCTCAGCCAAATAATTGAATTTTCAACAATAATGTTTAATTTGTAACCAAATAGTTCAACTTTCAACCTACAAAGCAAAATTTTCAACCAAATGGTCGAGTTTTCAAGTAAATATTTGAATTTTCAACGAAGAAAGATTAATTTTCTACCAAGAACTTTTCTACTGAAAAAGAATATTTTCAATCAAATGGTCAAATTTGTAAACATAAAGATGACTTTTCAAAAAAATAGATCGATTTCAAACCAAACAATTGAATTTTTTACATAAAAGTTGAATTCTTACCCAAATAGTTCAATTTTCAACCTACAAGGATATGTTTTAAAGTAATTAGTTGCATTTTTAAGGAAGAAAACATTTTTTTCAACCAAGAATTTTTCTAGCGAAAATGTTAATTTCCAATCTGAAGGGATGCATTTTTTTCAAAAAGAAGAATTTTCGACCAAAAAATATTACTTTTTAAACAAAATAGTCGTATTTTTAAAAAAAAAGATGGCCTTTTAACAAAATAATGAATTTTCAACCATGAACTTTTCGACCAAAAAAGATTAATTTTCACTCCAAAAGGACGAATTTTCTATCCAAAAAGACGAATTTTTTACCAGAAAAGATTATTTTTAAGCAAAGTAGTCAAATTTTTCACCCAGTAATTGAATTTCCAACAAAAAAGTTCAACTTTAACTACATAATTGAATTTTCAACAAAAAGTTCAATGTTTTACAAAATATTTTGAATTTTTAGCCAAATAATTAAATTTTGAACAACAAAATTTGAAATTGCAATCAAATAGTTGAATTTTCATTCCAAAAAAATTGATTTTCAACCAAATAGTCGAATTGTCAAACAAAAAACCAGAACCAAAAACAGTTTCATTTTTAAACAAATAGTTGAATCTTCAAGCTAAGAAGACGAATATTTTAGAAGACAGTTGCATTTTCAACCAAGAAAGACTTTTCCACCATGAATTTTCTCACCAAAAAATAATAATTTTTAATCCAAAATGACAAATTTTCGACCAGAAAGATGACTTTTTAATAAAATAGTTGACTTTTCAAACAAAAACTTGAATTTTCAACACAAAAGTTGAATTCTTACCCAAATAATTCAATTTTCAAACTACAAGGATACGTTTTGAAGTAATGTAAAAAGTAAAGTAAAAAGATTATTTTTTAAAAAAGAATTTTTCTAGAGAAAATGTTAATTTCCAATCTAAAGGGATGCATTTTTTTCCAAAAAGACGAATTTTCGAACAAAATATATTACTTTTTAAACAAAATAGTCGAATTCTTAACCAAATAATTAAATTTTCAACAAAAACGTTGAATTTTTAGCCAAATAATTGTATTTTTGAAAAAAAAAGATGACCTTTCAACAAAATGATGAATTTTCAACCCTGAACTTTTCTACTAAAAAAGATTAATTTTCAATCCAAAAGGACGAATTTTCTATCCAAAAGGATGAATTTTTAACCAAAAAAGATTACTTTTAAGCAAAGTGGTCAAATTTTTCACCCAGTAATTGAATTTTCAACAAAAAGTTCAACTTTTAACTAAATAATGGAATTTTCAACAAAAAGTTCAATGCTTTACAAAATATTTTGAATTTTCAGCCAAATAATTAAATTTTCAACAAAAAATTTGAATTTTTAACCAACTGGTTGAATTTTCAAACTACAAGGATATATTTTCAAGTGAATAGTTAAGTCTTCAGCTAAATTATTGCATTCTCAACCAAATAATTGAATTTGCAACCAAATAGTTGAATTTTCATTCACCAAAAAATAATAATTTTCGATCCAAAATGACGAATTTTCGACGAAAAAGATGACCTTTTTACAAAATAGTTGAATTTTCAACACAAAAGTTGAATTCTTACACAAATAGTTCAATTTTCAAACTACAAGGATATATTTTTCAAGCAAATAGTTGAGTCTTCAGCTAAATTATTTAATTTTCAACCAAATATTTTAATTTGCAACCAAATAGTTGAATTTTCATTCCAAAAAAGTTAATTTTCAACCAAATAGTCGAACTCTAAAAAAAATCAAAAACAGTTTTATTTTTAAACAAATAGTTGAATCTTCAAGCTAAGAAGACGAATTTTTGAGAAAACAGTTGAATTTTCAACTAAGACTTTTCCACCATGAACTTTTTCACAAAAAAAAAATAATTTTCAATCCAAAATGACGAATTTTCGATGAAAAAGACGAATTTTAACAAAATAATTAAATTATCAAGAAAATAGTTAAAATTGTAACCCAAGAATTGAACTTTCAAGGAAAATGTACGAATTAAAATGGTCGAATCTTGAAAAAAAAGGATTAAACTTCAACCAAAAAGAGTTGCATTTTTAATCAAATAGTTGAATTTTTCAGCCAAAAAGACAAATTTATTAGAAAACAATTAAATTTGTAATCCAAAAGAATAATTTTTTACCAACAAATACGAAAATAGTATACCTAGGAGAGTACGGGAGCACGGTTCTGTTCCGCACTAAACGACAGTAAACCAGCGACTCGTCACTTATCGACAGACGATAATGGTTAGTGTCCGTGCTAAGATACCGTCTGTCCTTCATAACCAACATTAATTAGATGAGTAGCAGGAACCTACATTACCTATCTATGTTACGGCGGGAACATACATTACCGACCGACATTAAGGCAGAAATTGGCCTTACCATCAGTCGATAATGTCGGAATTTACATTGTCACCAGTCGATAAATTAGGGAACTATATTACCTTCAGCTGGTAAAGTGGGACTCTGACATAGACTCTTTCCCCAGTCGATTATGTGGGTTTCTCCTTCACCAAGACTCAAGGGTTCCATATAGATGGCGCATGGGGAATCCCCAAGTTCTAACATTGTCTAAAAGTATAGTTAGAGTGGGAGTAGCGACCAATAAAAGGAGACCTTTAAAATAAATTGTAAACTTGACAAACCAACGATCCTTGATCCTTCAGCATGTAGTTGTCGCATTGAAAGTTTATTAAAATTTCTGAAAATTAAAATATATTTAGACGAGCATTGAACTAAGTTTAGCATCATCTCACAGAACGCGTTCACGGGAAGTGAGCAGTAGAGAGAGAAATCCTGGTCATTCCTCTTGGGACTCAATTCGTACACTACTAAAATTATACCTGAGTAGCTGAGACTCAATTCGTATGCAGCCGAGAATAACAATAATACCAGTTTACACGAAGAACTGATCTAAAATTGCACTTCTTGATTACCATGGAGATTTAACCAGAACGTCTACTAAAATTATAAGAGGTTGTACTGAGTACTCGGAGGCAATAGTTTATACATTATAAAGGTCTTTGAAATTACTTCTGATGTAGAAAAGCGAGTTTAAAGTCGCTTTAAAGGATATTACGAACATTCCATTTGGATATTCATTGCATACATTTGCATCAGACCTTCCTCCTATCTTCTTTAATTCGTGACGTCAGAGGCGAGGAAATGTACAATTTGGTCCGTTATATGTGAATAATAACGGCAATGAAATAAAATATTTAATGGATTCAATCGTTCAATGATATTCCGTGGAGGATTTAGTATTTTTTTACGGAGGGAAATAAAACCCTTTCTGCAGTTGATTATGATTCTGATTTTTTATTAAGAAGATTTATAGCCATAGTTTAAAACCTTTGCAGTTTATGACAACTTTTTATTCAGATAGTAAAAAGAAGATGTAGGAACTCTAAAGAGATTGTTTGTGGATTTATCAAGGTTCAACCATTTTTAAGAAATTGGTAAAAAGCGACATTAAGAGAAAATTCAATTACCAAAACTATTTCTTTTTTCCATACACCTGATTTTTGGCACAACACACAAGAGAGGGATAGGGGAAAGAGTGTGAAGTTTGCAAATGGTATGAATATTATTCTTCTGGATTTAAATCAGAGCCATTTTTCGAAACGTAAAACATTATTAAGGAGACGTCCTATAGGAATTTCCCGTTACCACGTTATTAGAGGAACCTTATCTCTAGAGAAATAGAGACAGTATCGGGGAGAAGAGAATATCGAGCCGGAGAGTACTCTCCATCCACGGTGGCTCCACATCGTCATTGCGATAATTAATACTCATCCCTATGGACTCCCTGGATGCAGAGCAAAGGAGTTCAGTACAGTGGGCGAATTATGAATACTGGGACTTGTAACCATTTCAAGTAATCAAGAACCTCACGTGTGCTTTTTACCAGGAGACATGGCTTTGAATATTCCCTAGTTTTTTTTTACTTTCCATATTTCCCTACTTTTGCTACCTTTTTCGGCTTTCTAAGCCCCCGGCAGTGGGGGAATCGAGGAGAAATAATGGAAGAAGCGAGTGGAAATTTTGACAGGAGAAATGAAGGGAGAAGTAAAGGAAGTGAGGGGAAATAAGAGGTAGAGAAGCAGGGGCTCTGAGGGGATAAGTGAATGGAAATGAGGGGGTGAGGGGGGTAATAGAAAGGGTAGTAGGAGAAGTGAGGGGAAATACGGGAAAGGGAACTGGGGAAAGTGAGGAAAAAATAGGGGAGGGGAAG
>CAKNYM010051690.1:186564-198809 GCA_932195095.1 Andricus curvator
GAAAATTAATCTTTTTGGTTGAAAATTCAACTCATTTGTTGAAAATTCGTCTTTTTGGTTGAATTCAACTTATTTTTCATTTAAGATAAAAATATTCTTTTGTTAAAATATCATATCAACTATTTCATTTTTCGTTGAAATTTTATATTTTTTTAGTTAAAAATGCACATATTTCGTTGAAAATTCGTCTTGTTTAGCAGAAAATAATTCTTCTTGGTTGAAAATTAATCTTTTTGGTTGAAAATTCGTCTTTTTGGTTGAATTCAACTTATTTTACATTTAAAATAAAAATATTTTTTTGTTAAAATATATCAACTATTTCATTTTTCGTTGAAATTTTATATTTTTTAGTTGAAAATACACATATTTTGTTGGAAATTCGTCTTGTTTAACAGAAAATTAATCTTCTTGGTTGAAAATTAATCTTTTGGTTGAAAATTCAACTCACTTGTTGAAAATTTGTTTTTTCAGTTTGGTAAGAGTTGCAAAATGGTCCATTTGTGTCAGTTTCAGATGAACTGGGACGTTAGGCACGAAGATAGGGGGAACCCCCCTACAGTGGATAATACAATCTACTGTGGATAATCATTAATTAAGAGCACAAATAAAGGAAAAATAATTAATTTTAATTTTAATTTATGAACATGTACAGTTACTTAACTATTAATTAAATTAAATTAATTATTTTACATATATTAGTATTTTCAATCAATGATTATCCACTGTAGTTTGCATTATCCACTGTAGAAAGGTTTTTTCCCCTAAAAAAAATTTTCCCCTATGGATCGAAAGTGACTTCGTGCTGTTGCATCAAGCTACGCGTGGCACCAGATCGTATATGGCCTATAAAAGAGCAAGCGTTTCATACGGAATTGGTTCCGAGGAAGTTTGTCGCCACGCAATATCAGCGTGCTTCGAAGACTCGAATATTGCCAATATCGTGAATCCTTATCGGGCTCTTTTTCCCACCTTTCTTCTGAAGAAAATAAAAAAAAATAATACCAAATAAAATCCAACAGACAAACATACCAGGGGAAATAAAGAGACAAAGAGAAATCTTGTCTCATATCAAATAACGCGACAGTAAATTTCAAACCATGGAATTTGAAATTGAAAAAAAAAATGGAAAAAAATGGAATTTGAAATTGAAAAAAAATTGAAAATTGTTAAGGTCATGTAATACTTACCCGATTCCTACCTTAAGGACATTTTTTTCAACTACAGACGTCCACGAGAATTGGGATATGGAGCTGAAAATTTGGGAAATTAATTAAAAGGCACTAAACTTCTGCAAACAATAAAAAAAATTGGAAAAACGTACAATCTCATCATTTTTTTAAGTTATAATTTTCTTGGTTGAGAATTCGTTTTCTACTGTTAACAATTTTATTGTTTGCCTGAAAGTTTAATTATTTTGTTGAAAATTCATATTTTTTGGTAGAAATTTCCTCTCTTTGGTTAAAAATCCAACTATTTTTTGTTGAATTTTATTTTTTTTTTTTATGAAAAGCTTACTATCATATTTTTAGTTGAGAATTCCTCTTTTATGCATACAACTTTAATTGATAAGTTGAAAATTCTATTGTCTTCATGAAAAACCGTTTTTCCCTCCCCCCCGGGGGGTTGAAAACTCAACACTTTTATTGAAATGTAATTTTAGTTTAAAACTTAACCTCTTTTGGTCGAAATTTCATCTTTTTGGTTAAAAATCCTACTATTTTGTTGAAAATTCGTCTCTTTGGCTTGAAAGCTCAAAATTTTGGGTGAAATTTTTTTTCTTTATTGACTGAAAACTTTTTCTTTGGTTGAAAATTCAACTCTTGTGTTAAAAATGCGTCTTATTGGTTGAAAAATTTATTTCTGTTGGCAGAAATTTCGTCTTTTTGATTAAAAATGAAACTGTTTGGTTGAAAATTATTCTGTTATGGTTAAGGATTCATTTACTTTGTTGAAAATTCGTCTTTTTTCGTTGAATTCAATCTATTTTTTTTATTTAAAATTAGGATCTTTTTCAGTTAAAATATCATATCAACTATTACATTTTTCGTTGAAAATTCATGTATTTTGTTGAAAACTTGTCTTTATAAATTTAATCTTCTCTGTTGAAAATTCATTTTTTTTGGTCAAAAAATCAACTATTTGATTAAAAATTCATTTTCTTTATTGAAAATTCAGCATTTTAGTTGAAAATTTATTTCTTTGGTTAAAAGTTCATGTATTTTGTTGATAATACGATTTATTTGGTACAAAATTAATCTTCTGGGTTGAAAATTTATCTTTTAAGTGAAAAATAATTTCTTTGGTTGAAAATTTAACTATTCCATTTTTTGTTGAAAATGTATATTTTTTAGTTGACAATTCAACTACTTGGTTCCAAATAAATTTGTTGGTTAAAGAATCATCGAATCATCATTTTAGTTAAAAATTAATTTCTTTGGTTTAACATTCATGTATTTTGTTGATAATTCGACTTTTTTGGTAGAAAATTAATCTTCTGGGTTGAAAATTTATCTTTTTGGTTGCAAATTTATATTTTTTAGTTGAAAAATCCTTTCTTTGGTTGAAAATTCGTCTTTTTGGTAGAAAAGTAATCTTCTTGATTAAAAAATCATCTTTTTAGTTAATTAATTTCTTTGTTTGAAAGTTCATTTGTTTGGTTGAAAATTTAACTAGTTTGTTAAAAATTCATCTATGTTATTGAAAATGGAATACTTTTACGTCAACAGATTGAATTTTTTTTGAAAATTGAATTATTCTATTGATATTTCAACAATTTTGTTAAAAAGTTATCCTTTCTTATTGAAAATGCAACTGTTTTGTTAAAAAATCATATTTTCCAGTTAAAAATTAATCTGTTTTGTAAAAAATTCTTCTTTTTGGATTGAAACACACAACATTTGGAAGACATGTTTTTTCTTTATTGTCTGCAAAATTTTTCTTGGTTGACAATTCAACTTTTGTGTTGAAAATTCGTCTTTTTGGTTTGAAAATTCATGTCAATCTCATTTGGTAGAAATTTCGTCATTTTTTATTAAAAATGAAACTGGTTGCAAATTATGGTTCAACTATTTTGTTGACAATTCATCGTTTTTTGGTAGAAAATTAATCTTCGTGTTTGAGGGATTCATCACTTTGATCGAAAAACCAAATATTTGGTTAGAAATTAATTTTTTGGTTGAAGATTCATCACTTCAGTTGAAAATTCAGTTCTTTTATTAAAAATGCAACTATTTTGTTGGAAATTCTACTTATTTGGTCAAAAATTCCTTTCTGCAGTTAAAAATTTAACTATTTTGTTGAAAATGTGATTTATTGGTTTGAAAATGTCTATTTTTTAGTTGAAAAATAATTTCTTTGGTTGATTATTCAACTATACCATTTTTTGTTGAAAATGCAACTGTTTTGTAAAAAAAATGGTCTTTTTGGCTTGAAAACTCAAGATTTTGGTATACACGTTTTTTCTTTATTGACTGCAAAACTTTTCTTGGTTGAAAATTCAATTCTTGTGCTACAAATTATTCTTTTTGGTTTACAAACTTATTGTTTTTATAGAAATTTCGTCTTTTTCGATTAAAAATGAAACTGATTGAGAATTATTCTGTTATGGTTAAGGATTCAACTATTTTGTTCAAAATTCCACTTTTTTGGTTAAAAATTCCTTTCTTTGGTTAAAAATTGAACTATTTTGTTGAAAATTCGACTTATTGGTTGAAAATGTATCTTTTTGATTGCAAATTTACATTTTTTAGTTGAAAAATAATTTCTTCTGTTGAAAACTTAATTATTCCATTTTTTGTTGAAAATGTATCTTTTTTAGTTGAAAATTCCACTACTTGGTAAAAATGTATGTACTTTGTTGAAAATACAACTATTTGGTTAAAAATTCATTTATTTGGATGAAAACTCATGTATTTTGTTGAAAATCCATTTTTTTAGATAGAAGTTTAATCTTCTTGGTTGAAAATTCATCTGTTTGGTTTAAAAGTTAGTTATTTTGTTAAATATTTGTTATTTTTTGGTTAAAAATTAATCTTCTTGGTCGAAAATTCATCTTTTTGGTTGAAAAATCAGCTGTTTGGTTAAAAATTCATCTATTTTATTGAAAATGCAATACTTTCACTTCAAAAGAATGGATTTCTACAGGAATTTCCTCTAAGTTGTAATATATTTCGATCGGATTTAAAAAATATTTAAACAATATTTCCAATTTTATAATAATTTAAAGAAAACTTCTATTTCTAGAAGCGAATGCGGAATTAATAAAAAAAGCAAATTTCGTGGTACAATAATTTATTCCAATAACGCCGTTACTCCACCTTAAAATACAAGGTGTAAAATACGCATGAAATACAGAAATCTGATATAAATAAGTTATAGTCGATGAAAGTGTGATTTGATGCACCCGATAATAATTAGCCTTGGGCATTGCGTTCTTGCCGAAATGTACAAATCATTTTTATAGATGAAAGTGTTCATCCTACACTTTGTATTTTTTAAATCTGACAGCCTTTTAACTCTATACACAATCTTTATTAAGTTCCAGAAGTGTAAAATATCTTAAAGAATCGGTATCATTTTTTAAATTATTATTATTATTATCACGGGACTCCGATTTCCCAGTTTTTTTAAAGTACCTTAAACGCACTTCCGAACATACGACCTAATAATAAGGTAAAATTCCCCTTTAAGTAAAAACGCGAAAATACGTGGAAAACAATCATCGATAGTCCCTTTATGATTATACAATTATGCCGAACTTAGGCCATATTATAATTTTATGCAATATTATGCATAAAAAAGGAAACACTACATAGGGTATTCCTTGTTTTACTTTTATTTCAAATTTGAAATATCAAAAATTAATATTTGAAACTCTGATTCTGAGTTATGACTGGTTGGAGATATTTTTTCATACAATATTCTGAAAAAATGTTATCCTGGTTAATAAGGAACACCCTAATAAACAAATCCATTTTTCAATTAATTATGAAATTCAGAATTAACTTTGTAATTGATTTGTAAGGGAAAAAAGCGAGCGATCGAAGAAGAAAGAGCACTAACAAATCGAGACAATGTCTGAAATGTTTTACTACAAATATAAGTGTAACACTGGCTAAATAGGGTGGGACGAAAAAAAAATCTTTTTTCCAGACTTTATTCTAATAGCTACTCTTACAAATTTGGAAGATGCCCCTAATTTTATTTAGAAATTTGAGAATTTTCTAAAAAAATGACATGAAAAAAGTTGATTTTCAAATTATTCAATTCAATGTTCTTGTGATAATTTTACCAACAATAAAAAAATGTTGATGAATCGCGAAATTTTGAAATAAGAAAGGGCAGAAGATATTAATCTATTTAAAAAAAAATAGCGACTTCTTGATGCCCATAGACAGAGTTGCGCAATTATTAGAATTTCTTCGGGAATATTTTTCTTTTTTTATTTGACTCCACCCTATTGGCTAACCTTCTGTTTGAAAGTGACGACCTATTAAACGGACATATATGCTTCC
Source organism: Andricus curvator (assembly GCA_932195095.1). Taxonomy (NCBI): domain Eukaryota; kingdom Metazoa; phylum Arthropoda; class Insecta; order Hymenoptera; family Cynipidae; genus Andricus; species Andricus curvator. The sequence continues at coordinate 192,078 of CAKNYM010051690.1, forward strand.
TATAAAAACGAAGAGCGGTCCCGTCGGCCCTTATAAATTGATTAAACTCGCGGGATCCTCTTTTTTTTACTGTGAAAGTGCTTATGGTGCGTACCCTGTGAGAACCGAACGAATCAGACATTGAAGTTCTTCAGCAGCACCGAGAGTTTTTCCTTTTTCTCCATTATCTCCCGGCAGCTGTCGTTCCATGGACCGTAATTCAAGTTCATGATCTGCTCCGCACGATCAAGAAACCTGCGCGTCTTCTTCAATGTATTCCTGCAATTTATGAAAAGAAATTGTTTTTTAGAAAAATTGGAATCATTGTGAGGTAAAAAAAATTCATTAAAAAATAAGAAAGGCATCCAATTTCTGTCGGGAAACCCGTGCTTGTGATTGGCTGAAGCTTTTTTTTTTGCAATTTGAAACTTCATGATTATGAGAAATGTAAGGTTATATAAATAATATATTCAATAATAATAATGACAATCAATGGAACAAAGGTGCCTAGCACTTTAATATAAAAAATTTCATGTGCTGATTTTTGAAGATTTCTAAAAAAAAGAAGCTTTTCAAGAATTTCAAAATGTTTCAAGAGAATGACAAAAATTTCTTGAAATTCCTGGGAAAATTTAAACTGATTTTTTATTGTTTTAAATAAATTCTGAGAGAAAATTGACAAAGATTTCAAAACATTTAAAATTATTTCCTAAAATTTCGAAAAAGAAACTGGATGATTTTAAAGCAAAAATGATCAATTAGCAAGATTACAAAGTTTTATGAAAAATTCGATCAAGTTTAAGAGACGCTTAGAAATTTTAAATAGATTCAAAATTAATTTAAAACTTGAAAACATTTCAAAAAAGTTAGAAAAAACGTTCATTTTTAAGTATTTGGAAATTCAAAATGTTGAAGCTTCTTACAGAATTAGAATGCTTTCACGATGATAAAAAAATTGCTTAAAATTCCTGGAAACATTTATAAAGATTTTTTATTTCAAAAAATGAATTTTAAGAGAAAATTAATAAAGATTTCAAAACATCTTGAACTGTTTCCTAAAATTTCGAAAAAGAATGTGGACGATTTTAAAGCAACATTTTTCAGTTAGCAAGATTACAACGTTTTATGAAAAAATCAAGTAAGTTTAAGAGATATTTATAAGTCTTAAAAAGATTCAAAATTAATTTAAAACTGGAAAAAAAATGTTCAAATATAAATTTTAGAATATTCGGAAATAAACATTTTGAAGCTTCTCAAGCATTTTGAAACGTTTTACGATAATAAAAAGTATTTCTTTAAATTCATGGGTTAATTTAAACTGATTTTTTATTTTGAAAAACTAATTTCAAGGGAATATTTAAAAAGACTTTAAAACATTTCAAAAGATTTTCAAAATTGTCAAAACAGAATCTGGAAGATTTGAAGGCATTTTTTTTTATTTTTCAGAATTTTAAGAAAATTTTTGGAAAAATTCAAATAATTTAAAGAGATATTTAGAAGGTTTAAATGTTTTGGACATGATTGAAAAATAATTTGAAATTTGAAAAGGTTTACAAAAATTCAAAACAAAATGTAAATTTCTGAAAATTTCGAAAAAATTGTCGAAGCTTTTTGAGAAGTTTGAAAGGCGTCAATAAAATAAAAAACTTTTCTTGAGATTCATGTGAAAATTTTTAATGTCTTTTTATTTTGAAAAATACATTTTTAAAGAAAATTGAGAAAGGTTTCAAAACATTTCTACAAATGTCAACAACAAAATCTGAAAGATTTAAAGGTAACTTTTTTAATTTTCAAACAAATTTTAAATTTTTAGGAATAATTCGACTCAGTTTAAAAGATATTTATTTTCAAAACTTCTAAAAGTACTTAATATCTTTTAAACTGGCTCGAATTTTTCTTAATATTTTGCAAAATCCTGTAAATTAAAAAATAATACTTTTTTGACATACATATCTGAAACCTTCAAAAATCTTTTTGAATTTTCTCAAGAATCTTAGGAAAATAATATTTCGATAACCTTAAAAACAAATAAACATAAAAAAGAAACATTTATTCGAAATTTGCATTTAGCAATCAAAACCATTTATCCCCTCAAATTATAATTTGGGTGAAAATTTTTGTCTGTCTTGATTAAAAAACTTGTTTTGGTTAAAACTTGAACTATTTGGTTGAAAATTCATCTTTCTGGTATAACAATCAAACTTTTTTGGTTGAGAATTCCACTGAATTGTTGAAAATTCGTTTTTTCTGGTATGAAATTGATCTTCTGAATAAAAAATTCATATATTTCGTTAAAAATTAATATTTTCGCGTTAAAAAATTAAAATGTTTTGTAGAAAATTCGTCTCCTTTCAAAATTTTTTTATATTTTTTGGTTTAAAATGCAACTGGTAAAAACTATTTTGTTTTTCGTTAAAAATTCAGCTATTTTGTTAAAACTTTTTACTTTTGGCAGGAATTTAACTGATTTTTATATAAAATAAAAATCTTTTTGGTTGAAATATCATTCACGTTATCGAAATAATATATTAAATAATTTAATAATAATAATAATAAAAATTTGAATATAATGTGAAAACTTGATTTGCAATTGTTAAAATGAAAAGTTTTTTTAACACATTTTAATGTTTTAAACTTTCGAAAATCCAGTTAATAGATAAGCTATTTCAAATTTTCAAAAAGCAAGAATGAATTTAACATTTAAACAATTAAAAACAATTTAATTTCATATTTTTACTCTACTTACGACATTGCCTGAAGCGGAATAAAGTATTTGACATTTTTTTCAACAACAAAAGTAATTTTGAAAGCAATAGTTGAAATTTTCAAACAAAGTGATGAATTTTCAACTAAAATGCTGAATTGTTAACTGGAATATTTAAATTTTAAACCAAGAGTTTAAAAAAACTTTTAACCAAGAAGATAAATTGTTAACCAAAAATGTGATAGTAAAATTTTCAGTTAAAAAATGTAATTTCAAAAGAAAAAAATGTTTGTTATTTCTCAAAATTGTTATTCTTGATCCACAGAATGAATTAAATATCTTTTTCGACACTTCTAAAACCATGAATACGCGCACGTAGCGCGCTTTTGCGACTTGTCTCTCTCTAAAAAATAGGTGTGTCACGAAAATCTCGAATTTCTAACCAACTAAAATAAATTTTTAACCAAGCAGATGAATTTTGAACCAAAAAATATAAACATCTTAAAAGAAAATTCGATGGAAAAGCGGAATAGCTCAATTTTTAGTTTAAAAAATTACTTTTCGATTTAAAAAACAACTAACTTTCAAACAAGGATATGAAGTTATCTATGTTGAAGTTATCTATTTAAATCAAAAGTGTCCAAAAGTCACTCATTACTAACCCAAAAAGTGACTAATGTGCATTAACGATGTGCTAATGTTCTTTCAAATTCAAAAGAATTCAATGAAATTTATAAGAATTCCACGTGAATTTTAATGCACTCATAAATTCATAAGTCTTCAAAGCAATTCAAGTTAAATTCAAAATAATTCAAATGAATTGGAAAAAATCCGAAAAATTCCATAGGTTTCTGTAAAATTAAGGTGAATTTACATGAAATTAAGGGAAATTAGAAGAATAGAATTCGATAAAATTAATAAAAATTTTAGGTGATTTAAAGAAAAATTAGGTGAATTGAAAACAAGTCAAGAATATTAAAAAATGCATTGAATTCGGGAAGTTCGAAATGATGAAAAAAATTCCAGGAATTTAAAAGAATTTGACGAAATACCTAAGTCGGTTGAAAAAATTTCTTGAATTGAGTAGAAATGAGTGAATTTAGAAGGTTTCAAGTAAATTCAAAAAATTCAAGATAATTTAAAAGAATTCCGGATAAATTAATAAGAATTCAGGTAAATTCCAAATGAATTCAAATGAATTGCAACAAATATTTTTAAATCTCTTCAAATCTTTGAAACAATATGAAATCCCTCACTTCATGTCAATAAATTCTTTGGAATCCATTAAACTATTACATAATCCCGTGAGATTCTATGAAATCTGACATTTCCCGAAAGCCTGAAAATGTTATTCAAATGCCTAGAGAGCTTTTGAAATCCCTTAAAATCATTGAAATCCTCAGAAATCTTATAAAATCGCTTGGAATCTTTTTAAATATTTTAAAATCTTATAGGTTCTGTAAAATCGTGCCATATCTTTCGAAATTCTATGAAATTCTTCACAGCCGCATGCAGTTTTTTGTTAACTCCTCTAAAAACATTATAATCCTTGGAAATCAATTTTAAATTCCTTGGAATAATTTAAAATGCCCTAAAATATTTCGAATCCTTTGAAATTCCATTTAATTTCTTAAATCAATAAAAAATTCTTTGGAATCTTTAAAAATACCCTGAAATATTTGAAATCTTTTGAAATCTCTTTAAATTATTTAAAGCTCCTGAAATTTTTTGGAATTTAAAAAAAAACACTAAAATATTTAAAATCCTTTGAAATCTTTAGGAATCCATTGAAACTTCTTTAAGCTCTTGAAAATTCTTTGGAACTTTTAAAAATACCCTAAAATCTCTTAAATCCTTTGGAATCACTTCAAGTTATTGAAATTAATAGAAAATTCCTTGGAATCTCTTAAAATATCTTGCTGTTTTTAAAATTCTTAAAATTCTTTGGAACCTGAAATATTTGAAAATCCTACGAAATTTCTCAATTCTTGTGAATAAGTTCTTTGACATCCACAAAAATATTATAAAATCCCGTGAAATTACATGAAATTTGATATTTCCAGAAATCTTGGAAAATTTATTAAAATCTCTTGAAAGCTTTTAAAATCCCTTAAAATCATTGAAATCCTTGAAATCTGATAAAATTCCATGGAATCTTTAAAAATATTAACTTATAGCTCCTATAAAATCGTTTGATATCTTCCAAAATTCTTTAAAACTCCATGACATTTTTTTATTCCCTTAAAATCATTAAAATCTTTGGAAATTCCTTGCAGATCGTTTAATTACATGAAAATCCCTTAGAATCTTTTGAAATGCCTTGGAATCTTTTAAAATACCTTACAATATTTCAAATCCTTTGAAATCTTTCGAAATCCCTTGAAATATTTTTCAATTCCTTGAAAGTTTTTAAGGCTCTTGAAGTATGCTTGGAATTTTTAAAAATACCCTAAAATCTTCTGAAATCCTTTCAAATTATTCAAATCTGTTAACAATTTCTTGCAATCTTTTAAAATTCCCTAAAATATTTTAAAAGAATTCAAAAAAATTCAGAAATAGGTATAGACCTGAATTGATGTTCTGATCTTTTCACTAAAAAAAGTAACAATAGTGACTTTATCTTAAAAAAATGACTAAAAAGTGAGTTGAGAAAAAAAAAGTAACTAAATGTAACTATGTGAGAGTGCTGATTATTCTTGACAGTTACTTAAGGGGATTTATTGGAATACGGTTTTGCGGGGCCAGATTTCACGGGCAAATTGTTGAATATTTAGGTCTAATTTTTGTGCATACGTATTCTAAATATTATTCTCTCTTTTATGTCAAAGCGATTTTTTAGTAAAATTGCTTCTATTTGTTTAAAAAATTTTAAAAGTGCAATTTAGTGCGCCTGGGAAAGGCAACTTAAAGCAGGGTGCGTCATGCTAGTTTTCTCTGGTTTGGAAGAGTCGACACAGAGTGCGGCAGGGCGTCTGATGGTAAGCAAGTTTTCTAGACTCCATGGTTTTTTAAAAACTTCTTGACACTGCAGCTCAGAGCCGCCAAGTTACAATAAATTTGACGTTTTTATTATTTGGCGTTGGCATCGCTACATTCATCACTCATCACAAATCAGTGATGTAAACATGTTCTGCAGAAAACCTGCAGTGCCGATAAGTTTTGAGGGAACCATGGATACTAGAAAACTTTCTTACCACCAGACGCCATGCCGCTCTCTGTACAAAATTGACTCCTCCAAACCAGAGAAAGCTAGCATGATGCACCCTGCTAGGTTGCCTTTCCCAGGCGCATTAAAATTGCACTCTTTTAATTTTAATTTCCCTGATCTCCAGGTTTATCCCGACCTGCGGCCACCCTCTTCCATACTTGCCTCGCTAAAACAATTAGAAACAAAACTTCCAAAGTTTCAGTTGCAGTTACAAGTTTGAATATAGCAATTTCGAAAATCATTTACAGAAACTCATCCATCGATAAAAGCGTCGCGTCGCATTGACAAGGTTGGATGGGGACAGAGAGCGGCAGGGCGTCTGATGGTAAGCAAGTTTTCTAGAATCCATGGTTTTCTCAAAACTTATTGGCACTGCAGCTCAGAGCCGCCAAGTTGCAATCAATTGGAGGTTTTTATTATTTGGCGTTGGCATCGCTACGTTCGTCACTCATCACAAATCAGTGATGTAAACATGTTCAGCAGCAAGCTGCAGTGTCGATAAGTTTTGAGGGAACCATGGATACTAGAAAACTTTTTTACCACCAGACGCCATGCCGCTCTCTGTACAAAATTGACTCCTCCAAACCAGAGAAAGCTAGCATGATGCACCCTGCTAGGTTGCCTTTCCCAGGCGCATTAAAATTGCACTCTTTTAATTTTAATTTCCCAGATCTCCAGGTTTACCCCGACCTGCGGCCACCCTCTTCCATACTTGCCTCGCTAAAACAATTAGAAACTAAACTTCCAAAGTTTCAGTTGCAGTTACAAGTTTGAATATAGCAATTTCGAAAATTATTTACAGAAACTCATCCATCGATAAAAGCGTCGCGTCGCATTGACA
>CAKNYM010051690.1:198819-219270 GCA_932195095.1 Andricus curvator
AAAACTTATTGGCACTGCAGCTCAGAGCCGCCAAGTTGCAATCAATTTGTCGTTTTTATTATTTGGCGTTGGCAACGCTACATTCGTCACTCATCACAAATCAGTGATGTAAACATGTTCAGCAGCAAGCTGCAGTGTCGATAAGTTTTGAGGGAACCATGGATACTAGAAAACTTTCTTACCACCAGACGCCATGCCGCTCTCTGTACAAAATCGACTCCTCTAAACCAGAGAAAGCTAGCATGACGCACCCTGCTAAGTTGCCTTTCCCAGGTGCATTAAAATTGCACTCTTTTAATTTCCCTGATCTCCAGGTTTACCCCGACCTGCGGCCACCCTCTTCCATACTTGCCTCGCTAAAACAATTAGACACGAAACTTCCAAAGTTTCAATTGCAGTTACAAGTTTGAGTATAGCAATTTCGAAAATCATTTACAGAAACTCATTCATCGATAAAAGCGTCGTGTCGCATTGACAAGGTTCGATGGGGATGGGTGGGTGGCTCGCGCCAAATTGCCACTCTCGCGGGACGTAAATTAGAATAGAACCACCGCTATCTGTAAACCCAGAACTTACTTGTATTGTTTGGTGCTAGTATTGGTCTCTTCGCGTAAGTACTGAATACAGATGTCCGTAATTTTGTTCAACTCGTTGGCAAGTTCTATGCTGTCGGGGCCAAATCTCTCCTCGACTGCTGCTATGCTGTGCTCCAGATACGATATAGACTCCAGCCATCGACCTGAAATAATTAGTTACACAAGTTTCTAAGTATTTTCGAACCGCTTAACCCATTAAAGTCCCGGCAAGTCATTAAGAATATTCTCTTTGCTCAAAACTTTTCTCACTCCAAAGGTGATATCTAAAACGATTTTTACGCTGTCCTCAACATCTTCAAACTAATTAAACGAGTAAAAATAGGCCAGGTAAAACTAATTAGTATAAAACTAATTGTAGAAAACTGAAACCGAGGGTGAAATTATTTTCAGAATATTTTGAAAATCTCATTATCTTTGGTATGATTTTTGAGCCAGATAAATGTAATTACAGGGCTAGGATCGACTAGAAGGCTTACAAAAAATCGCATCCATTTTTAAACAGTAGTTGCTTGAAGGATTCAGAATCTGAGTTTAAAATATATTACTTTCTGAACTGTTAATTTTGTCAAATTGGATTATTCTCAAATGAGGCAACATTATCATTTACATTCATTTTGAAGTTCAGAAACGTTCATTCTGAACATTTTAAACCTTTTTTTAATAATTCAGACTTCAGAGCCCAAAATGCTCTCGAAACAGGTGAAATAGGATGATTTTTCACGAAAATAGGGGAATAAATTCTTTGAAATAAAATTAATACAAATATATTATTGAATTCAATATGAAACGCTTTAAATTCCTGAGATTTCAAGTCGAAATTATATTGCATTTTCAACAAAGTAGTTGAATTTTCAACCAAAAGAAATACATTTTTAACAAAATAGTTGAGTTTTCAAGGTAGAAGTTGAATAGTTAAAAAAAAACAGTTGACTTTTAAACCTGAAAGATTAATTTTCAATCAAATAGTTCAGTTTGAAAAAAAATAAACTTCAATCAAACGGTTAAACTTTCAAGCCAAAAAGGCGAATTTTTAAAAGACAGTTGAATTATCAACCTGAAATGTTGAATTTTCAATAAAAAAGGTAATTTTCAACGAAGAAAGATAAATTTTCAACTAATTAATTAAATTTGAAAAAAAAATTAATTTTCAGGCCAAAAGGTGACTTTTTTAAGATAGTTGAATTTTCAACAAAAAAGTTAATTTTTAACCAAGAATGACTTTTCTACCATGAAAGATGAGTTTACAATCCATAAGGACGAATTTGCTATCCAAAAAGATTAATGTTCAACAAAACAGTTGAATTTTTGAAAACAAAATTATGACTTATGAACAAAATAATTGAATTTTCAACCAAATGGTCGAACTTTCAAATAAAAGAGATTGAACCACAACAAAAAACAGTTGCACTTTCAATCGAATAATTGAATTTTCAACCAAAAAGTTGAATTTTCAACCAAATAGTGGAATTTTCAAGGCAAAAGGACGAGCTTTTTAATAGGCAGTTCAATTATGAGCCTGAAAACTTGAATTTTCAACAAATAGATTGTTTTTAACCAAGAAAGATGAATTTTTTAACCAATTATTGAATTTTCAAACAAACCAAAAATTAATCTTTAACCAAATAGTTACACTTTCAATCAAACGAGATCAATTTTTAACAAAATAGATGAATTTTGAATCAAATGCTTGAATTCTCATGCCAAAATGACGAATTTTCTTAGAAGACAGTTACATTTTCAACAAAATGATAAAAGGCGACATTTTAAATAACTGGATATGTTTTTTTTTACTAAAACTACGAATAATTTTAAAAATTCCTGGCCAGAAAATAATATCGATTTAAATAATCTATTTTAGGAAAAGTCAAGGGGTTGATCACTCTCCAAATCTGATGTACAAGTCTTCGTGAAATATTTTGAAATTTCTGCAATTTTTGGGAAATATTTGAAATCTGTTGAAATATTTGCGAAATCTTTCTAAAATCTTTAAAATCTTTTAAATCTTTATGAAAATTTTTGAAATCTTTCTGAAATCTTTTGAAATCTTTGAGATATTTTGAAATCTTTTAACTTTTTTAAATCTTCGTGAAATTTTTTAAATCGTGAAATTTTGTAATCTCCGTGAAATCTTTTAAATCTTTATGAAATGTTTTGTAATGTATTTGAAAATATTTTAATTTTTGAAATGTTTTGAAATATTTGGAAATCTTTGAAATCTTTCAAAGCTTTCCAAAAGAAAATAAACTTCAACCAAACAGTTGAATTTTCAAGCCAAAAAGACGAATTTTTGAGAAGACGGTTGAATTATCAACCTGAAAAATTGAATTTTTAACAAAAAAGTTCATTTTCAACCAAGAAAGATGCATTTTCAATTAAATAGTTAAACTTGAAAGAAAAATTAATTTTCAAGCCGAAAAATGGTTAAAAATCAAGTCGATTTTTAACCAAGAAGAATGACTTTTCTACCATAAATTATGAACTTTAAGTCCATAGGGAAGCATTTTCTATCCAAAAAGATAGTTCAATTCAAAAGATAGTTCAATGAAACAATTGAATTTTCACCAAAAACTATGACTTTTGAACAAAATAATTGAATTTTCAATCCATTGGTTGAATTTTGTAATAAAATAGACTAAACCTCAACCAAAAACAGTTGCATTTTCAACCAAGTAATTGAATTTTGAACCAAAAAGTTGAATTTTCAAAGAAAAAGTTCAATTTTCAATCAAATAGTTGAATTTTCAAGGAAAAAAGAAGAACCTTTTAGTAGACAGTTGAGTTATGAACTTGAAAACTTGAATTTTCAACAAACAGATCGTTTTCAACAAAAAAAAAAGACTTTTTAACCAATTATTGAATTTTTAAAGAAAAAAATTAATCTTTAACTAAATAGTTGGACTTCCAATCAAATGAGATGAATTTTCAACAAAATAGATGAATTTTTAACCAAATGCTTGAATTTTCATGCCAAACGGATGAATTTTCAAAAAGGCGAATGTTCAACCAAACAGTTAAATTTTCGTCCAAAAAAGATGAATTTTCAAAAAAATAATTAAATTTTTAAGCAAATAGTCGAATTTACAACTAAAAAAAATGCACTTTCGAACAAAAATAGTTGCATTTTCTTTTTGGGTTCTATTAATTCAGTTCGCATTTAAGTGAAAAAATGAGGAAAAGGGGAAAAGCGAAAGTTTCTTGAAAACACGGAAACAAAGAGGAATTCTTTTTAAAAAATGGGGGAATAGGGGAAAGAGTGTGAAGACTAAATGAAATTAAAATTAATCGATTTTAAACGTTTTCGACTTTAAAATGTTGCGATTCGACAAAATTAAATCTTTAAATACGAATTCACAAAATTAGAAATTATTCAATCTCAAAAGCTACTAATTTAAAATTTTCTAAGTATTGAAGCTTTAATGAGAAATTATTGTATTCTAAATGCTCTCAATTAAAATGGTACCATTTTCCTCTGCTTTTGAACTTTAAAAGTTACATTTTTATTTAAATTGAAACTAAGTATAGCGAACTTCAGAAAAAAAAACGGGAAAAAAGTCGATTAGTCGCATTTTTTTTAAAAATTTGAAAAAGTCGCAAAATCCGAGCCCTACAATTAATGAAATGCAATTTTTAATTAATTTAAACTAACCCATAATCGCGTAGACTTTTCCTATTAAGTCGAGAGTTACTGCGATGTCTTCGTGGTGCTTGTAGAGAACATTTCTTCTGATACACAAGCACTGCTTCAATTTGTCGAGGGCCTCGTCGACCTTTTCGTGGTCTATGCAGCCCTGGGCGGCATCAAAAAGATCCTGGGCCTCTTTCAAATCGGGCCCATAAGTAACAAGTGGAGTGGCTCCACAGTCGAGACAGTGGAGCGAATAACTGTGAAGATTGTGCAAAGCTCCGGTGCACTCTGGGCATTTTAAAGCGCTGAATCGCTCCTGTGATTTAAAGAAAAATGCTTTATAAACAATAGGATTTTAATAAACTAGCATCATCAATAAATATTTGTTTTAAAGGTGATTAAATTTAATTTTCCTAAAATTCTTGAGAAAATTCAAAAAGATTTTTGAAGATTTCAGACACGTCCAATCAAAATTTCAACAAAAAGTTAAGCTTCAAACAAAAAGTTGCATTTTCATTTGCCAAAAATGTTTTCATTAATCAAGAACGAAAGTTAGAGGTTCGAAGGCGATCAGATACCGCCCTAGTTCTAACCATAAACGATGCCAGCTAGCGATCCGCACCAAAAAAGATTCTAATTTTTAATCAAAAACGACTGAACTCATCCAAAAATGGCGAATTTCTAACAGAATAGTTGAATCCTCAACCAAAATAGATTACTTTTTAAGGTATTTTCTACAAAATAGTTTCTACCATGAAGATTAATTCTCTAACAAAAAATAAGAATTTTCGATGAAATAGTTACATTTTCAACCAAAGAGATGAATTTTCAACTAAAATGATGAATCTTCAACCAAAAAGAAAGAAATTTTAACAAAGTAGTTCAATTTTCAACCAAAAAATATGAATTCTCAACAAAAAAATGTAATAGTTGACATTTCAATCAAAAAATATTTTAATTTTAAATCAAACACATTTGAATTCATTCAAAAGAGACGAATTTTCAACAAAATAGTTGAATCCTCAAACAAAACAGATTAATTCTCAACCGAAAAAATTAACTTTTTGCCAAAAAGACGATGTAATTCTTTATATTTCAACTAAAAAGGAATTTATTTTAAATCAAAAAGAATTGAAATCATCAAAAAAAAAGGAACAAAAATACCAAAAGAGATTAATATTCAACCAGTTACGTTTTTAACCAAAAAAAATATCAAATTTCTACCTAACAGGTGAATTTTTAACCCAAAAAAATGATATTTCTATCAAAAGAGATGAATTTTCACGCATCTTTGACATCGGCTCGAATTATTCCTCAAATTTCAAAAACTCTTCCAAAATTAAGAAAATTGCCTTGACATCTTTCAGATTTTCTTCCGAAATTACGTAAAATGTTTTTAAATTTTCTTTAAAAATTAATTTTTTGAGATAAAAAATCATTTTAAATTTTCCCATGAATTTAAAGAAAAGTTGTTTATTTTCTTGAAACCTTTAAAAATTCTGAAAAAGCTTCGAATTTTTTATTCGTGATATTCAAAAAAATTATATTTTGTTAACAAATTTTTGAAATATTTACGAGTTTTAAATTATCTTTGTATCTTTTTAAAACTTCTAAATGTCTCTTGAACTTATTTGAGTTTTTTATAAAATTATGTAATTTTACAAAATTGAAAAATTTTGCTTTAAAATCTTCTACATTCTTTTTCCAAATTTTAGGAAATCATTTTAAATCTTGCGAAATCTTGTCCAATTTACTTTTTAAATTAATTTTTCAGCAAAAATAACCATTTATGATTTTCTCACGAAGATTAAACAAAAAAAAAAAAGCTTTCGGCTCTTGAAACTTTTCAAAATTCTTAAAAAGCTTCGATTTTTTTATTCGTTATCTTCAATAAAATTATATTTTGTTAACACATTTTTAAAATCTTTGCCCGTTTTAAATTATCTTTGTATCTTTTTAAAACTTCTAAATGTCTCTTAAACTTATTTGAATTTTTTATAACATTTTGTAATCTTACAAAATTGAAAAATTTTCCTTTAAAATCTTCTACTTTCTTTTTTCAAATTTTGGGAAATCATTTTAAATCTTTTGAAATCTTTTTCAATTTACTTTTAAAATTAATTTTTCAGCAAAAATAAACATTTGTAATTTTTTCAACAAATTTTATTCTCTTGAAACTTTTCAAAATTCTTAAAAACCTTCTTTTTTCGATATCTTTAAAAATCTACATTTTGTTTTAAATTTGGTGAAATCTTGAAATGTTTTAAATTATTTTTGAATCTTTCCAAAACTTCTAAATATATCTAAAATTTACTAGAATTTTGTCTAAAAATTTGTAATCTTGTAAAATTAAAAAATTTTGCTTTCAAATCTTTTACATTCTTTTTCGACATTTTAGGAAATCATTTTAAATGTTTTGAAATCTTTTTCAATTTACTCTTAAAATTCGTTTTTCAAAATAAAAAATCATTCTATATTTTCCCAGGAATCTTAGAAATTTTTTGTTGGTTCTCTTGCAACCTATCAAAATTCTTAAAAAGCCTCTTTTTCAAAATATTCAAAAATCTACAATTTATTTTCAATTTCTTTAAGTCTTCTCAAGACTTGAATTATTTTCGAATGTCTTGAAAACTTCTACAAATTCTAAATCACTTTAAAAATAATTCAGTTTCCTTAAAAAAATTTTTAATCTTGCAAAATTAAAAAAATTGTCTTGAAATCTTCAAAATTGAACATTAATCTTTTGAAATAAAACTTGAATCATTTAAAGTTTTTCCAGAAATCTTTATCTTTGGCACCGAAAATTATTTTTTTGTCTTCAATTTTTTTCAAATTGTACAATTTGAAACGCTTTTAATTTTTAATTAATTAATTATTGAAACTTCAATCTTAGTCTATTCGATTTTGAATGTATTCAATTTATAATCGCGCATGCTTTAATTCTTTGATTTCAACCAAAAATATTGAATTTTTCAATCTAAAAATTGTTTTGATTTAAAATTATCAAAATTTCATGATTTTGATCTGAAATTATTCTATGTGAACGTAAAATTTCTCAACTGTCAATTTGAAACTGTCCAATTTTTTTATTAATATATGAATTTGAAATTATTGAATTTGCAAGAATTTAAATTATGAACATTTCAGCTATTAATGCATTCAAGTTCCAACATAATTGAAATTTTTGTGAAATATTTGAATTCCTTCTGAAACATATATTAAATCTTTAAAATTTTCGTGAAATCTTTTAAATCTTTATGAACTCATTTCAAATCTTTGGGCAATTTTTTTAAATCTTTGAAATCTTTCTGAAATCTTTTGGAATTTTTTGAAATCTTTGTGAAATTTTTTGAATCATCGTGAACTTTTGTAATATTTGTGAAATCTTTTATATCTGTATGAAATATTTTGAAATCTTTTTAAATCTTTGAAATCTTTCTGAAATCTTTTGAAACCTTTTAAATGTTTGAAATCTTTTGGAATTTTTTGAATCTTTGTGAAATTTTTTTAATCGTCGTGAACTTTTTTAATCTTTGTGAAATATTGTAAATCCTTATGAAATATTTTGAAATCTTTGAAATCTTTGTGATTTTCTTTTAATCTTTGAAACCTTTGTCATTTTCTTTTAATCTTTGAAATCTTTGAGATTTTCTTTTAATCTTTGAAATCTTTATGAAATCTTTGAAAGCTGTGTAAAATCTTCGAAATCTTTCGCAAACTGTTTATTTTTGTAATTCTTTGTGTAATTTTTCAAATCGTAAAATTGTGAAATCTTTGTAAAGTTTTTTTTTAAACATTGTGGAATCTTTTAAATCTTTATGATCATTTGAAACATTTTGAAATATTCTATAATCTTTGAAATCTTTTGAAATCCTTGACATATGTTGGAATCTTCAAAATCTTCTGTAATATTTTTAAATCTTTGAAATATTTTTAAATCCTGATATCTGGTATACACTCAAAAGTCGAGTGGTCAAGCCCACAGGAAAATTTTGAACTGATCTCATTTTAATTATTTCACTCACCAAAAAATATCGCAGTTCGGGACTAGTACATGCCTCGCATTTGCATATAAAACAGTACTGGTTCTTTAAAGTTTCCTGCCTATCGTCCTTCGACATTCGTCGGAAGTGCGGTCCTGCAAAATAAAATTATAGTCGTATAAACTTATTTGTTGAACAGAAAACAAAATTCGCTAATTGTTTGAAACATAAGTATTGAAAATATAGAAATACTAACCATAACAGTTGAGAACTTCCTCCCCTGCTGCAATGTCTTTTGTCGCTTTAACGATAAGGTGCTGATCCCAGAAGCTAAAAGGAAAACCATCAATTAAATCCTATCCATTTATTAAATTTTAAACTACAATATTAAAAAATAATTGCATATTTCCTTAATCATATAAAAGGTCCAATTTTTTAAAATACTTATCAATTTGTGATGTTGGCTTGGCTATGAAATTTTTTCTTTTTTTTGATAAACTCGATTAAAATTAAAAACTATATTTTGAATATTTAAACTAACCTATACATTTTATACACTATACTCGGTTAACAATGGAATATTTTAGCATATTAGCGACAAAATATTCTCAATTTTTACACACTTAAAAAAAATAGAATGTTTCAGCTCAAAAATGTTTGATAATAATTTTCATAGATTTTAAAAAATTATAATTAGCAGATATCTAAAAAAGAACACTTTTTTTCTCGACTGTTTCAACTGAAAATCAAATTACTCAAATAAAGTAGCCAAAAAGTTAGTTGTGATTTTATCGAAAATTTATTTTGCAAAATATGTCTTATTTGTTTTTAGAAACTTTTAAGTTATTATTAAACTTTAATTATATTTTATAGTTGTGTTTTTTAACATTTTTAAGCTATTGGATAATTTCAAAAATTTCCACCAGGAAACCAAAATAAAATTTTAATACCTACCTCGGATATTTCCATTACAACTTCGAATGATTCATGTTCGTTTACAATAATTTTTAATACCTCTTTAGTTCGGTAATTTTCAATTTTCAGAATTAAATTTCTTTTATTATTATTATTATTATTATTTATTCTTTCTTTGGTGCTACATTTCAGTTTTACACCTTCACTCCTTCACTCGCCCTTTTTCCTTCATTAACAATATGAACACTTACAAACTAGTTTAATTACAACTATTTACATAATGACTTAACCTAAATCACATTTAGCCTGTATCACTAATTTTTAACATTTAATATATCCTCTATCTTGCCCAAATTTAAACACAAGTCTTCGTCCACTTCCTTCTGTAAATCTGCCAGTAACTCCTTCCTCCAGTCCTTCTGTCTATTCTTTTCTCTCCAACTTCTCCACCATTCTTTTCCCGGTGTTTTTAACTTTTTCATTACTTCTTCACACTCGATTACATGTTGTAATGTTTCCTCTTCGACCTTGCAAGCCCTGCAATTGTTGTCTTTAAAGCCTTTCTTTCCTTCCTTTACGGCATTTCCACACCTCCATCGAGCCCATACTTGCTTCTGTCTCACCTTTAGTTTTTCCCTTTGCCAATATGTCTCCATCTCTGTATTCTTCTTAATCTCTTTATAATAGCTGCAGAAACTGGATTGTTCTATTTTTTCCCAATCTTTCTGTATGTCTTGGGCTTCTGCTATCATTTCCAGCTCAACTAGTCTTTCCGCAATTTTTTCTACTGGTTTTCCTTCTCCTATCATTCTAATTATTTGTCCGTCTCCCATATTTTTCATTGCTTCCTCCAACGACCTCCCCCAGCTAGTTGGATTGCCATTCCTAATATTCCTTATTTCCTCCTTTATACACTTTCTTGACCATCTATCCTCCTCCATAGAGAGTACCTTTATTATAAAAGCGCCAGCCCTTCTTCTTGCCTCTATTTCCACACTCCTTCGCCCCGCTTCCATCTTCCATATGTAATCAGGTGTGTTCTTTCCTAGTCCCATGCTCGATTTCACATATCTGCTCTGTACCTTCTCTATCGTTTCTTTTCTTTTCCATCCCCAAATTTCTACCCCATACACTGCCGCCGTTTTCACCGTTGAGTCCATAAAAAATAATTTTCTCTTTAAGTTTGTTATCGCAGCTCTATTTGTTTCGCTCCATACCTTATTAATTAATCGCTGCGTTTTTCCTGATGCCTTCTTAACATGTGTATTGTATTGATTTGTAGTTGTAAACCAAAATCCAAGATAATTAAACTCCCTTACTACTTCTAACTCACTGTTTTTATATTTCCAGCTTTCCTTTTTCTTTTTCCCTCCATTCCTAAACACCATAATCTTTGTTTTCTCTACATTTACCTCCATCCCGTTCTTCTCCGTCCATCTTTCTACATTCTCAATCATTTTATCTAGTTCCTCCTTACTTTCCGCTACTATCACCGCATCATCTGCATAGAGCAATGCATAGATTTTTATATTTGAACCTGGACTAAGAACCGTGCCTCCATCTCCTTTTCTTCTTAGTTCTGTTTCTAAGTCGTTAATATAGATATTGAATAAGATGGGGCTGAGCGGGCACCCCTGTCTCATACCCTTTTTTGTTGTGAATTTTTCAGTCTTTTCCTCTCCTACTATTACTTCATTCCACGTCTCTTTGTAAATTTCTTTGGTCATTTCTAGGAACCTTCCATTTATCCCCATCCTTTCCATTTTCGTCCACAGCCTTTTCCTATCCACCATATCAAACGCCTTTTTAAAATCAACAAATACTGCATACAACTTGCCTCTCTTTCTTCTCAGTCTGTTTCCTATTATTGTATTCAAGACAAAGATCTGCTCTATAGTGCTTCTTCCTTTTCTAAACCCTGCTTGAGCTTCCGTTAATTTCTTTTCTCTCTCCAGCTTTTCGCTCAACCTTCCTGCCATTATCGACGCCAATATTTTATAACCTATATCCAACAATGAAATTCCTCTGTAGTTATCTGTCAAATTCTCATCCCCTTTTTTGTGAATAGTATAGATCGATGCCGTACGCCATCGTTTTATTAATCGCTTCTTCTGCCATATGTCCTTGATCAATTGTATAAGTTCTTCCATTCCTTCTTTAGGCATGCCCATCAAAAATTCTGCTACAATCCCATCCTCTCCTGCAGCCTTACCTTTTTTTAACTTCCTTATCCTTGTAAGTATTTCTTCTTGCTCTAGAGGTTTGTTTAAATCATCCTCTTCTAATACTTCTTCACTTCTCTCTTCTTTTTCTTCGCTCTCTTTCTCTTCATTATCATTCAATTCTTTCTTCTTTCTATCATCCTCAAACCTCAAATCGTCAACTCTCTTCTTTCCCTTCTTCTCATCAGCCTCTTCTATAAATTCCTCAGCTCCCTCCAGTAATGACATAAAATGTTCTAGCCATACTTCTTTCTTAATTGTGTTACCCACCATACTCCTTTTCTTTCTATACCAACTCATGGCCTTCCACCATTCTGTAATATTTCTACTCTCTGCTACCTGCTTCTGCTTTTTATCCAGCCAATCCTTGATCAATTTTTCCCTCAGTTCTGCTAGTTCCTTTCTACTGCTCATGTACGCTTTCTTGTTATTCCAATCTCTGTTTCCTCTAATTCTGTGTAGCAGCTTAAATGTTTCTCTTCTTTTCAACTTGTATTCGCCGTTATCCCACGTTTCCTCCCGCCTATTTTTTCCTCCTCCCTTAGTTGTCATACCAGTCCTCCTTGCTGCTTCTTCAATTGTCTCTATTATGTTTCTCCATCTTGTCTCAGGATCTGGATTCTCTTCTGTATCTCTTTCCTTCCAACATTCAAGCCATTCTTTACGGAATTCTTCCTCTTTTTCCTCTTTCCACTTTAGTCTTCTTACTTTCTTTCTTTCCCTTTCTGATTTTCTTTCTGTTTTGCCCCATTTCACTCGATATATTACTGGTAAATGATCTGATCCTTCCTGAGCTGCAATCCGGAGTCCCCTAAACCATTCTGGTTTGTCTATTCCTTCCTCCATTTTGACCATGACTAAATCCAATACACCACCTAGTCCTTTCCCGTGCCCAATACATGTTACCTTTCCTTCCCTATCTTCTTCCGTTCTACCGTTCATAATTAACATCGCTCTTGCCTCGCACCAATTTAGTAAAAGTTTACCCTCAGACCGTATTTCTTTATCTTCTGAATTTCTTATACAAAAATCCATTTCTTCGTCCAAGCCGCATTCCGCCACTCCCTGGCTTGTTCCTATTTTTGCGTTCAGATCCCCCGCCAGTATTAATCTTGCTGTGTGTCCTTCTAGGCTATCCACTTTTTGATCCAGCTTCTTCAAAAATAATTTTATATTATTAGGTTTGTTATTATAGCCCGTGATCAACACGTAATTATCCTCACTGTCCTTCTTTTTTATTTGTAACTGTAATCCATACTCCCATTCCGTCAGATTCCAACTAGCCTCTATCCTTTTCTTAACACCAATCAGGTGCCCTCCACTTGCTCTGCCTTTAGTATGTTTCCTGACTGCTGCCTTGCCGAACCATTCAAATTTCTTATCTAACGTTTTTATACATCTTTCCATTCTTTTCCCTTCCAAAAAAAGTTTCTTGGAAAACAACAATGTCCACACTCTCCCACAATTTCCAATTTTTCTTCACGTTTGCCATACCCTGAACATTCCATTGCATCAATACCAATTCACTATCTGCCAGTACTTCCTCTTCCATTGTCACGAAAAAAATTTCTTTCCTCCCTTTCATTCTTAAGTTTCAATTCTCCTTCCAGCTCATCCCATTCTAGACATATATCATCTACCCAGAGTCTCTGATACCCCATTCTGGCCCTCTTCCCTTTAAACCTCCATGCTTCCGCTTCTTTTTCTAACCATGTTTGTACCTCTTCTTGTCTCTCTGTTAGATCGTCCAAAATCCATACTCCCCAGCCTAAGTCTCTTAAACTTATCTTTTCTTTCATTAACTTTAATTTGGATTTCCACTCCTCAAATTCAACTTTCAGTCCTCCCTCAATTCTTTCCAGTTTGTTCACCCTAGCTTTTATTTGCAATATGTTCCACAACCATCCTTCCAATTCTTCCTTCTTTTCTCTTGTTACGAGTGTCAGCCCTTTAATTATGACAGTCTTTTTCTTTGCCCTTCTTAACTGTACCTCTTCATCCCATTCCTCTCTACTTAGCCTTTTAGGTGGTGGCTTTGCCAAACCCGTCCCCCCGTCACCCCCGCCCGCATCAGCAACCTCCAACCCTCCTGCCACCGAACCGGCAGCATGTGCTAGAGTCATTGCCTCCGCCGACAGGGGCCTCTCCATCTCGCCGTATTGTCCCCCCCCCCCCCTTCCTGACGCTGTTCTAATAATTTATTTAATTTAATAATTTCAATCCTACCTCTTTCAACTTCTCTTTTTAGCTGTTCTACTTCCGCTTCCTTTTCTGCCTCCCCCTTCCTTTTCTTTTCACATTCTCCACATCTATCATGTCTACAAGTATACTCTTTCCTCAACATTTCTTCTAATTCTGCCATTCTTCTATCCCATTTTTCTTCCTCTTTTTTTTCCCAACCGTTTTTCCACTCCAAAAATAAACCACTAACATCCTCTGATTGTACACTTTGTATACCCCCCTCCTCCTTTGATATTCTCTTTTTTATTGGAGTCCTCGTCAATTCCCCTTTTGCTGAAAATGCTTCTTTTTCATTATTATCCATTACCCTCTCCACCTGGCCTCCCTCTTGAGCATCTGTATTTAAGTTGCCTATTTCTTTCTCCCTCTCGCTATTCGGATCTTTTAACCAATAATTTTCCAGTGTTCTTACCTTATTATTCTCTTTACATTTTGAATTTCCCTCCCCGTCTGTCACTTTTCGCGGTCTACCTCTTCCTTTTTTACCGACCTCAACTTGCTGCGCCATCTCTTGTTCCTCCCCATCACTGGCCACCATCTCACTGGTCGTCATATCCGTTTCGCAATCCTTCGTTCCTGCCATTCCTGCCTCCTTCATGTTCAACCCAACCTCAACCGTCCAAAAAAATTGCACACTTTCCACGTTATCTCACCTCTCTCATCCAGTTCTAATATTCCAAATTATCACAATACACTAGCCCTTTCGACACGTACTCAGCCTATCTCCAATTTCCACCTTTTTTACTCAAAAACCGGCTTTCTACCGCACCTCACACACAACACGTTTGCCCTGACTCACTTCCACCGGAAGTCTCCTAAATTTCTTTTAATTTGTCTCTAAAGTTCATGGATTTAAATAATAATTCAAACAAATGTTTATTTTATCTTCTTATACTTAAAAATCAGACAATTTAGGGCATGTTTCGGTAAAATTAATGTGGGTACTATAATAAATTTAATTTAAACCTATTCAACATCCTAACTTTTCTAGTAAAAATGTTGCATTTTCAACAAGATATATTAATTTTTAACCAAATAGTTGAATTTTCAACCAAAAGGATTCATTTTCTACCAAAAAATACTACTTTTCAACAAAATACATTAATTGATGAATTTGAAAAGATTTCAAAACGTTCCAAAGGATTTCCAAAATTATGAAGAAAGAATCTGGAAGATTTAAAGCCTTTTTTTTAATTTTGCGAAATTATTTCAAAATTCTAGGAAAAATTCGAATCATTTTAAAAGATATTTAGAAGTTTTTAAATAATTTCAAAAATAATACAAAATTTAAAGAAAAAAACTTCAAACAAAATGTAGATTTTTGATGAGTACGAAATAAAAATTGGTAGATTTTAAAGAGTTTGAAAGGTTTCAAGATAATAAAAAAAATTCTTAAGATTCCTGGGAATATTCAAAATGATTCTTTTTTTTTTTTTAATTAATATAAAGAGCACATTTAAAAAGAATTAAAAACATTACAAAAAATTTCTAAAATTGTAAAAAATGAATCTGAAAGATTTTAAAACAATTTTAGGAATAATTCAAGTCAGATAAAAAGATATTTAGGAATTTGTAAAATTTTGAAGGGATTAAAAATATTTTAAAACTGAAAGATTTCCGAACATTTATAAAATATTCTTAAATTTTTCTCCATTGTTAATCAAAATTTTTATTTTTTGTTAAGAATTATTTTTTCCTTCAAATTTTAATTAGCCTAAATTTGGTTTATTCTGGACTAAAAAATCAGTTTTGGTTGCAAATTCAACAACTTTGTTGAAAATTCGTCTTTTGGGTTAAAACATTTATCACTTTTGGTAGCAATTTCATCTTTTTTTTAAATTAAAATTACAAAGGTTTGCTTTAAAATTAAAATCTTTTTTGTCTGAGGATTCAACTATTTTATTGAAAATTCGTCTTTTTGGAAGAATTCAACCCTTTTTGTTTGATAATTTAAAATATTTTTTTAGTTTAATTATCAACTATTATATTTTTCGTTGAGAATTCATCTTTTCTGGTTAAAAATTAAACTACTCGATTGAAAGTTTAATTACTTTGTTAAAAATTCACTTGATTGGTTGAAGATTCATCATTTTAGTTAAAAATTAATATATTTGATTGAAAATGTAACCAGTTTGTTGAAAATTGTCTGTTTTAATAGAAAATTAACTTTTTTGTGTGAAAAATTCATATTTTCGGGTTAAAAAAGTTAACTTTTTTTTTAATAGAAAATTCGTCTCTTTTGGAAAATATTTAATGTTTTTTGGTTAAAAATACAACTGGTTGATAATTCATTTTTTTTTTTTTTTGAAAATTCAACTATTTGGTTGAAGACATATCTGCAATTTTCAAAAATCTTTTTGGAACAAAAAAAATTAAATTCGAAATTCGTATTTTGTATTCACAATTATTTTGCCTCCAAATCGAGAAACTACACAGAATGTAGAAGATTTCAAAGCAAAATATTTCCAAATTTTGTCAATTTTTCAAAATTACAAAATTTTAGAAATAATTAAAATAAGTTTAAGTGATATTTAGAAAAAATTTGCAAATATTGAAAAATACTAAGTTTCTAAGTTCACGGAAAATATTTGTGCTAAGATTATCGAATTTCGGTGAACTTAGTCGCCCTTTTCCAGCTCCCCTGGGCTCACCGAAAATATTTGTTCTACGCTCACCGAATTTCGGTAAACCTAGGCACGGCCTTAAAAATAATTATAAACTTGAAAAGATTCAACAACATTTAAAACAAAATGTAGATTTTTGAAAATGTTGTAAACAAATTTAGAAGCTCTAAGTTCTTAAGATTCATGGGAAAATTTCAAATGATTTTTTATTTTTTTTAATGAATTCAAAGAGAAAAATAAAAAAAATATTTCAAAGCAAAAGTTTGCAATTTTGCAAGATTACAACAATTTTAGAAAAAAATCGAGTAAGTTTAAGAGATATTTAGAAGTTTTGAAAAGATTAAAAAATAATTTGAAACGATTAAAAAAAATGTTAACAAAATGTACATCCTTAAAGATTTCAAACAAAAACTTCAGAAGCTTTTAAAGAATTTGTAAAGGCTTAAAGAAAACAAAAAAAAAATTCTTTAAATTCCTGAGAAAATTTGAAACAATTTTTTGTTTTGAAAATCAAGGTTTAAAGAAAATGTTAAAACATTACAAAAGATTTCTAAAAAGAAGTCGAAAAAAATGTGAAAGATTTTAGGCAATTTTTAAATTTTTAATGATTTTTCAAAATGTTAAGAAAAATTGGAGTCAGTTTAAAAGATATTTAGAAATTTAAGAGGTTTTAAAGAGATTAAAAATATTTAAAATTAGAAAAGATTTCCGAAAATGCGTACAATATTGTTTAATTTCTTCCAAAATTCTAAAAGTTCGGAATAAAAAGTTTTTAAATTAAATTAATTAATTCTTTTAAACTGACTCGAAATTTTCCTAATATTTTGTAAAATCCTGTAAAATAAATTTTTTTTTTAATTTTCTGGATTTTTTCCGATACATCTGAAATCCTCCAAAATCTTTTCGACTTTTCTCAACAATCATAGGAAAATTATATTTATATGAATTTAAAAACAAACTAATAATACTTATCTCCTTGTACTCAGATCTCAGAATCTAATTATAGCTTGAATTTAAGTATTTAAAAATACTTTTAACAAACAAAACGTAATTGGAAATTTACATTTTGTGCTAAAATTTACTTTCCCCATCGAATCGAAAAACTACACGCGCGATTGATAATGTCAGTGTAGGGGAAACCTTCCTACAGTGGATAATGCAACATACAGTGGATAATCATTAATTAAGAGCAGAAATAAAAGAAAAATAATTAATTTTAGTTTTAATTTATAAACACGTATAATGTCTTAACTATTATTTAAATTATTGATTTTACAAATATTTGTATTTTTAATCAATGATTATCCACTGTAGGTTGCATTACCCACTTTAGGGAGGTTTCCCCTCTTCAAAAAGCTGGAAAATTAATTAATGATTATTGTTAAATACCTATTAATAATATTAGGTTCGCAGGCGTGATTCATCATGCTAGCAGAGAGATAAATCCCGGTCGCTACTCGGTCTTGGTGCTCGGTGGCGACTTTGTCCTTTTCGGACGCAGTCAGATTCAGTCTTGTGATTGCGTGTCCGTTGCAGATCAACTGCAACATGTGCCTCAAAAGCAGGGAACTTATGTAAAGTCTTCTGCCATCTTCAGTCGTGAGATCAACTTCAAAGCTCAAACTGCTGTCGTGGAATTTGCGGACGAAACTCTCATTCAGGTCGACGACTTTAAAAAAGTCGGTGTATTTGTAGAGGTACAAAGTCAGCATCGTCGCTGTCTGTAATTTTAAAAAAATTTCA
The DNA here is from genome assembly GCA_932195095.1 of Andricus curvator. NCBI lineage: Eukaryota > Metazoa > Arthropoda > Insecta > Hymenoptera > Cynipidae > Andricus > Andricus curvator. Next base: position 216,769 of record CAKNYM010051690.1, read on the forward strand.
AATTAGGTGGGGAGGAATCTCCCTACAGTGGACAATGCATCCTGCAGTCGATAATCATTAATTAAGAGCACAAATAAAAGAAAAATAATTAATTTTAATCTACGAACAGGTATAGTGTCTCAACTATTAATTAAATTAATTTCTTTACATATATTAGTATTTTTAATCAATGATTATCCACTGTGGGTTGCATTATCCACTACAGGGAGGTTTTCGCTAACTCAAACCTTGTTAAAATTTTTAAAATCATCTAAGTAAGACCCTGTTCCCATTTAAGAATTAAAACAAATCCAAGGGGTTAATTAATTTTGCAATCTAGTGTACACTCTCATTAATCTTATGCAATTTCCTACAATCCCATGCAATCCTTTACAATCACTTGTAATGCCATAAAATTTGATAGAATCCCATTTTGCAATCCCATTTTGCAATCCCATGAAATCCCATAAAATCTCATGCAATCTACTGTAATATCCAGGGTGGCCGCAAAACATTTTCAAAATTCTCTAACTTTCCCCCGCCGAATTTTTCATTTTCTCTGACCATCAATATTCAAGAACTAGAATTTTAATCTTGAAAATAGTTTAACACAGAATCTTTTATAAACGAAATAAAATAATTTCAACCAAAAAATATTACTTTTGAACAAATTTGTTTAATTTTTAACAAAATGATTAGATTAAATTTTCAACAAATTAGTTCAATTTCCCGCCAAATGGTAGAATTTTCAAACAAAAAAGATTAAAGTTAAAAAAAAAAGGTGAATTTTTTAACCAAATAATTGAATTTTTTAGGCGACAGTTGAATTTTCTACCGAAAAATATGATTTTTCAACACAATTGTTTAATTTTCAACAAAATAATTAAATTTCAGAAAAATAGTTGAATTTTCAACCAAATGGTGAAAATTTATTTTAAAAAAAGATTAAACTTCAAACAAAAACAGCTGCATTTTTAACCAAATAATTGAATTTTTAGAAGACAGTTGAATTTTCAATACAAACGGCCGAATTTTCTGTCCATATGGAAGAATGTTCAACAAAACAGTTGAATGTTCGACCAAAAAAGATCATCTTTTAACAAGATACTTGAATTTTCAACAAAATAGTTTAACTTTCCAGCAAATGGTAGAATTTTCCAACAAAAAAGATTTAACTTCAACCAAAAAAGGTGCATTTTCAAACAAATAATTCCATATTTTAGAAAACAGTTACATTTTCAACAAAGAAAAAGATGCATTTTTAATCCAAAAGGACGAATTTTCTGTCCAAATAGACTAATATTTCACAAAACAGTTGAATATTCAACCAAAAAAGATGAACTTTTAACAAAATACTTGCATTTTCCATAAAATAATTAAATTTTCAACAAAATAATTACATTTATTACAAAATAGTTATATTTTTAACCGAAGACTAAAATTTTCTACCTGGAAAGATGAACTTTTAAACAAAAAAGATTAAACTTCAACCAAAAGTAGTTGAATTTTCAACAAAAAAGATGAATTCTCAACGAAAAATATAATAGTTAATATTTCAACAACAAAAAAACAAATTTTCAACCAAAGAGTTGTATTTTCAACCAAAGAGTTGTATTTTCAACAAAATAATTACATTTTCAACAAAATAGTTTTCAACCAAAGAGATGAGTTTTCAACTAAAATGATGTAACTGTAACCGAAAAAATGAATTTTGAACAAAGTAGTTCATATTTTAATCAAAAAAGGCAAATTTTCAACAAAAAACACGAATTTTCTACAAAATAGATCATTTTCAACCCGAAAACATTAATTTTCTACCAAAAAAAACGAATTTTCAAACAAGTAGTTTAATTTTCAATCTAAGATATGAATTTTCTACTAAGTGATGAATCTTCAACAACAAAAAATTAATTTTTAACAAAGTATTTTGAATTTTCACCAAAAAGACAACAAAATAGTTTAATTTTCAACCGAAGATATCAAATTTTAACTAAAATGATGAATCTTCAATCAAAAACATAATGTTTTAAACAACGTAATTTAACTTTAAAGAAAAATGCAGAAAAAAAGACAAATTTTCTACAAAATAGTTCAATTTTCAACCCACAAATATAAATTTTCGACCAAAAAGACGAATTTTCAAAATAGTAGTTCAATTTTCAACCTAAGAGACGAATTTTCAACTAAAGTCATGAATCTTCAACAACAAAATATTAATCTTTAAGAAAGTAGTTCAAGTTTTAACCAAAAAAGACAAATTGTCAACTGATAAAGCGAATTTTCTACAAAACAGTTAAATTTTCAACCCGAAAATATTAATTTTCTACAAAAAAGACTATTTTTTAAGAAAATAGTTAAATTTTCAACCAAAAAAGATAAATTCTCAACAAGACAGATGAACTTTAAAATAAAAAAAAATTTCAAAAAAAAAAAATTTCAAAAAAATAGTTATGATAATGCCTCAACTGGAATAGTTGAATTTTAAACCAAAAAGATACATTTTTAAATAAAATAATGAATCTT
>CAKNYM010051690.1:219280-245709 GCA_932195095.1 Andricus curvator
GAATTTTAAACCAAAAAGATACATTTTTAAATAAAATAATGAATCTTGAACTGGAATAGTTGAATTTTCAACTAAAAAATAATAGTTTTCAACTAAAATGTTGAATTTTTAACTGGCATAGTGGAATTTTCGGCCAAAAAGGATGAATATTCCAACAAAATACATGATTTTTCAACCAAATAGTACAATTTTCAACCAAAGTTATGACTTTTCAACTAAAATGATAAATCTTCACCTAGAATATTTGAATTTTAAGCAAAAGTATAAATGACTGTTCAACTAAGAAGATTAATTTTCTAAGAAAAAAGACGATTTTTCAACAAAAGATATTAATTTTCAACTAAAAAATACGACTTTTCTACAAAAAATTGAATAGTTATATTTTCAGTTAAAAAAAGGAATTTTCATCAAAATAGTTAAATTTTCACAACAAACAATGAATTTAGAATTAGAGTTGAATCTTTAACTAAGATTCTTCAGTCAAGACAGAAAAAAAATGTCAACCGAACTTTCGAATTTTCAAGCAAAAAGATTAATTTTCAACCAAGGACATTGATTTTCAATGAAAAAGGGCAAATTTTCAATCAAATAGTTGAACTTTCAACTAAAAAAGATAAATTTTCCACCAAAAAAAGAATATTTAAATTTTCAGTTAAAAAAATTAATTTACAACGATAGAAAACACGAATTTTAAACTAAATAGTTAAATCTAGTAATACAAAGCTGCTTTTGCAAATGAAAATGATTGTTTTTTAATTTTATATTACAATTCAAATAAAAACTGAGCACGCTCTCGAAAAAATTCCCTGAATTTCAAAAAAATTCCCGGACATTTCCAGGTTTTTCCAGGTGCAGAATAAAATTACCTGACAATTCCAGGATTTTCCCCTGATTTCCATGTTCTCCCTGCAAGATACCATGAGATCTTGCAATCTAATATTAACCAAAAATCCGAGAAATCAACCCCTCGAGTAAATTTCAATAAATACTTACAATTCCGTATACGATCAGATCCTCAGGCATGAGCTTGTCAATGTTTGTCACCAGACTCTGAACCTGGTTAAATTTATCGGTATCCTGAGTAGTTGCGCAGTTCAAAAGCAATTTCATTGCCAAATGCGCGATTCCGATTTGCTGCCAAACTCCCATTCGGCTTCCTGGACATTCCCATTGATGGTAAGTTGTCCATGCATCGTCTTGGCATTTGACATCGCAGTACATTGCCTCCACGCACATTTTGCACCTAAATCAGAAAAGATTTATTTTAGTTTAACCAGAATTACTAGCGTGTCTTAAAAAAAATCCAAGACTTTTCCAGGTTTCCCAGGACAAAAAAAAATTCATTTTTCCATATGATTTTTTATTTTATCACGGTGAAAAATCACGACGCTACGATCGAAAATATTTCAAAGTTTCTCATTTTTTCAACTTTAACAACAATTTAATGACATTTTTTCAATCCAATAATTTTTTTGCTGGTGCAGGCCTCACAGTCCCTATGGGATAAAATATAGGGACCAAAGGGTACTTTCAGTCACGCTCATATGGTACTTTTTTCGCGCTCAAAGGGTAAAAAATTCAGGATAAATTTATGAGACTTCAAAACAATTCAAGTTAAATTCCAACGAATTCGAATGAATTAGAAACAATTTTAAAAGTCAAAAAAATTCCATTGATTTCCGTAAAATTGGAGTGAATTTAGAGAAATTTAAGATAAACGAGAAGAATTCGATGAAATTCATAATTCATTCATTAAAAATTCAAGGTGAATTTAAATCAATTTTTAATTAATTGAAAACAATTTTAAAACATGAAGAAACTTTTATGCATTCAGTAACTTTGAAATGAGCTTAGAAAAATTCAAGGAAATTCAAAAGAATTTTATGAAATGCCTAAGAATTCAAGGTGAGGTTAAAAGACTTCAGGATCAATTAAATAAAAACTTTTAAAAATTAAAAAAAATCCATTGAATTAAGCATAATTGAGTAAATTTAGAACAATTCAAGTGAAGTAAAAAAATTTAAGGGAAATATAAAGAATTTAAAAGAATTCAGGGCAAATTTCAAAAAATAATTTTAAATCTCTTCAAATCAATTTAGAGGAATTTAAGGGAAACGAGCAGAATTCGACGAAATGCATAAAAATGTAAGGTGAATTTAAAAAATTCAAATGAATTGAAAAAAATTTTAAAATATGAAAAAATTCATTGAATTGAGTAAGTTTGAAAAAAATTCTAGAATCAATTAAAGAGAATTAAAAAAGAATTTGATGAAATTCCTAAAAACTTAAGGTGAATTAAACAAAAACTTTAAAAAAATCCATTGACCTGAGTAAAATTGAGTGCATCCAGAAGAATTCAAAAGGATTTAAAAGAATTCAGGATAAATTAATAAGAATTCAGGGCGAATTCCAAATGAATTGCAAAAAATATTGGAAAATCTCTTAAAATCTTTGAAACCCTACGAAATCCTTTACTTCTTGTGAATAAATTCTTTGAAATCCATTAAAATATTAAAATCCCTTAAAATTATTAAAACCTTGGAAAATGCCTTGAAATCTTCTAAAATACCTTAAGATATTTCAAAGTCTTTGAAATCCCTTCAAACTATTGAAATGAATAAAAAATGTCTGGGAATCGTTAAAATTTCCTAAAATATTTCCAATCCTTTGAATCTTTTGAAATCCCTTGAAACTTTTTAAAGCTCTTGAAAATGCATGGGAATCTTTTAAAATACCCCAGAATGTATCAAATACTTTGAAATCTTATTAAATTACTGAAATCAATTAACAATTTCTCTATAATCTTTTAAAATAACCTAGAATATTTCTAATCCCTTAAAATCTTTTGAAATACCTTGAAATTTTGTAAAGCTCTAGAAAATGCTAGGAATTTGAAAAATATCTTAAAATATTTCAAATCCTTTGGTCATTTTATCAATTAATCTGCAGAACCAATTATATAAAAACTTTTTAAAAAACAATTGAATTATGTAAAATTGAGTAAATTTATAAGAATTCCAATGAATTAAAGAATTTTAAAGAATTTGAAAGAATTCAGGATAAATTAATAAGAATTCAGGGTGAAATACAAAAAATAATTGTAAATCTCTTCAAATCTTTAAAACCCTTTAAAATCCACTAAAGTGTTATGAAATATCTTAAAATTATTAAGAATGATTAATTTTTCAATTTTTAACTAATTAATTAATTTTTCAACAAAATAGTTGAGTTTCTAACCAAACTGATGAATCTTTAAAAAAATCAAGTTTTATTAATAAGAATTTTAGAATTCGAATTTTAATAGAATTTTAATCGAGAAAGATTTTCCATTCAAGAAAATAAAAAAATGTCAACCAAATTGTTTAATTTTCAATCCAAACCGGCAAATTTTCAACAAAAAAGTTAATTTTCAACCAAATAGTTGAATTTTAAACTAAAAACAATCAATTTTCAAACAAAAATAGAATAGTTAAAAATTTTCAGTTAAAAAAATTAATTTTCAAATAAAAAAAAACGACTTTTCAACAAAATAGTTAAATCATCAACCAATAAGATGAATGTTTAACAAAGTAGTTCTACTTTTAGCCAAGTAGTTGAACTTTTAAGCAACAAAGATGAATTCTCAATGAAAAATTTATCAGTTGAATTTTCAACTAAAAACGATAATTTTCAACAAAAAATGGAATGAATAAACTTTCAGATGAAAAAAATTAATTTTCAACAACAAAAAAAGAAATTTTAAACAAAATAGTTCAATCTTAATCCAACAAAATAAATTTTTAATAAAGTAGTTCAACTTTCAAAAAAATAGTTGAATTTTCAACGAAAAAAGATGAGTTTTCAAAGAAAAATTTAGTAGTTGAATTTTCAACTATAAAATCAATACAATTTCTGGCAAAAGAATTTTCAAAAAAAGAGTTGAATTTTCAAAGAAATAGTTGAATTTTTAACTAAAAACAATCAAGTTTCAACCAAAAATGGAACAGATAAATTTTAACTTAAAAAAAATTGATTTTCAACGAATAAATCAATTTTCAACAAAATAGTTAAATCTTAAGCCAATAAAATGAATTTTTAATGAAGTAGTTAAACTTTCAACCACCTACTTGAATTTTCAACGAAAAAAGATGAATTTTCAAGGAAAAACTGAACAGTTGAATTTTCAACTAAAATCGATAAAATTTCTACCAAAAGTGATGAGTTTTCAAACAAAAAAGACGAATTTTCAAAAGAAGAGTTGAATTTTTACCATGAATGTATGAATTTCCAATAAAAAAGTTAAATTGCAACCAAATAGTTGAATTTTAAACTGAAAACAGACAATTTTCAACCGAAATGGGAATAGTTAAATTTGCAGTTCATGAACTTGATTATCAAAAAAAAAAGAACTATTTAACGAAATAGTTCAATTTTAAACCAATAAAATAAATTTTTAATAAAGTAGTTCAACTTTCAAACAAGTAGTTGAATTTTCAACGAAAAAGATGAATTTTAAAACAAAAAAGACGAATTTTCAAAAAACAAATTGAATTTTCAACCAAAAAAAGAATTTGCAACAAAATAGTTAAATTTTCAACCAAAGAGATGAATCTTCATCAAATAAAATTAATTTTTAACAAAGTAGTTCAATTTGAAACCAAGTAGATGAATTTTCAATGAAGCTCAATTTTCTACAACAACAAAAAAATAAATTTACATCAAAATAGTTCAATCTTAAACCAATAAAATAAAGATTTAATAAAGTAGTTCAACTTTCAACCAATAATTTGAATTTTCAAGGAAAAAAGTATGAATTCTCAATGAAACATTTAATAGTTGAATTTTCTCGTTTTATTGCTCGTTTTTACGAACAGTTTCCAGCCATAAATGGATTACTTAAATTTTAATTTAAGAAAATTAATTTCCAAGAAGAAAAAAAAGTATTTTCAACAAAATAGTTAAATACTGAATCAATAAGTAGAATTTTTGAAAAAAAGAGGTGAATTCTGAACCAAAAATATAATAGCAGACTTTTCAATGAAAAATAATTAACTTTCAACGAAAAATAGTTCGATTTTCTTATTGGGGATTTTAAAATTAATTTATGTTATTTTATTTATAGGAAATAACTTACGGAATGGGTACGTCGCCTTGCGGTCGGCAGCAGTGAGCGCAAAGCGATGTCGATTGTTCATGATCAAGCAAAACAAAAGCGAAGGGCTTCTCCACAAAAAGAATTTGACCCTTTTGTACGTCCCTATTCGCTACGATGAATCGACCCTTGTCAGGTGCACACTTCTTTTCCAAGGCCGCCGACGCGTAGGGAAAATTTGGATTGACTCCAAATGCTGGTTCCGGTTTGCTGCCTGACATAGAATCCGAGGCTTCGTTTTCTTCTTCATATTCTATGCTCGATGCTGTGGCCATCAAACTCGCTACTTGTTGCTTAATGCTCGCTGAAAAATTCGTAATGAATTTTAAATCAGAACAGACTTCACAGCCCAAAATTCTCTAAAAACAGCGGAAATGTGATTTTTCATGAAAATAGGGAAATAATATTATTTTAGGAATCATATTGAATTCAATATGAAAAGAATTTTCAACGAAATAGTTCATTTTCAACAGAGCATAGTTGAATGTTCATCAAAAAAGATGAATTTTCAACCAAGAAGATTACTTTTCTACTCAAAAAGAGACAAATTTTCAACTCAAAGTGGAATAGTTAAATTTTCAAATAAAAAGATCAATTTTCAACAAAAAAAACTTTCAACAAAATAGTTAATTTTTCAATCAGAGAGATGAATTTTGAACTTAAATGGTAAATCTTCAACCAAAAACGTGAATGATTAATACAGTGTTTCAACTTTCAACCCAGTATAGTTAAATTTTCAACTAAAAAAATTCATTTTTAACTAAAAGATTAAATTTCTACTAAAGAGGACGATTTTTCAACAAAATACATGAATTATCAACCAAATAGTTAAATTTTCATCTAAAAAAGAACAATTTTCAAGCAAAAATGGAAAAGTGAAATTTTTAGTTTGAAATATTAATATTCAACCAAAAAAAGACGAACTTTCAACAAAATAGTTATTTTTTCAAGCAAAGGTAAGAATTTTTAACTGAAATGATGAATCTTCAACCAAGAAAATGTATTTTTAACAAACTAGTTGTTTAGTAGAATGTTTTAAAAATCAGTTGACTTTTAAATCGGAAAATATGAATTTTCAACCGAATAGTTGAATTATTACATAAAAAATATTTTCAACCAAACCGTTGCATTTGCTTTTACTTAAGGTTGCATTTTCAACAAAATAGTTTGAATTTTCAACCAAAAAAGATTAATTTTCTATCAAAATATATTAATTTACAACAAAAAAGTGAATACTCTACCAAGAAAGATGATTTTTCAATCAAATAGTTGAATTTTAAACAAAGAACTAAAATTAATTTTAGACCAAACAGTTGGATTCACAACCAAATAGTTAAATTTTCAAGTAAAAGAGACGAATTTCAAGAAAATAGTGGAACTTTTAAACTTCAAGTCAAAAAGACGAATTATTTAGAAGACAGTTGAATTTTCAATCCAAAAGGACAAATTTTCTACCCCAAAAGACGAATGTTCAACAAAAAAATAAAATTTTCGAACAAAAAAGACGACTTTTCAATAAAATAGTTGAATTTTTAACAAAATAATTAAAGTTTCAACAAATTAGTTGAACTATTAACAAAATAGTTCAATTTTCAAATGAAAAAGATAAATTTTCAACCAAAAATTGGAATAGTTAAATTTTCAGTTAAAAAAAGAATTAGATGTTAACGGGATTTCGACTAATGTGAATGAATATTCAAGATTTGAAATGTAAATTTCGAACATTAGGTCTATTTTTTGCAATAATAAATATTACAAATGTTTATTGGCGAAAAAGGATGCTCTTCTTTATTAGCCAATAAACATTTGTAATATTGGTTATTACAAAAAATAGGCCAAATGTTCGAAATTTAAATTTAACATCTTGAAAAAAATGAATTTTCAACAACAAAAAATGAAATTTCCAACAAAAGGTAAATGTTCAATCAAATAGATGAATTTTTAACTAAAATGATAAATCTTCAACATCAAAAAAATGCATTTTTAACAAAGGAATTAAACTTTCAACCAAGTAGTTGAATTTTAAGTTTAAAAAAAGATGAATTCTCAAAGACAAATATAATAGTTGACAAAATAGTTGAACAAAAAAAATAAAATTTTTGAACAAAAAAGACGACTTTTCAATAAAATAGTTGAATTTTTAACAAAATAATTAAAGTTTCAACAAAATAGCTGAACTTTGAACATAGTTCAATTTTTAACTAAAAAAGATACATTTTCAACCAAAAATTGAAATAGTTAAATTTTCAGTTAAAAAAAGAATTGGATGTTAACGGGATTTCGACAAATGTGAATGAATATTCAAGATTTGAAATTTTAATTTCGATCATTAGGTCTATTTTTTGCAATAATAAATATTACAAATGTTTATTGGCGAAAAAGGATGCTCTTCTTTATTATCCAATAAACATTTGTAATATTGGTTATTACAAAAAATAGGCCAAATGTTCGAAATTTAAATTTAACATCTTGAAAAAATGAATCTTCAACATCAAAAAAATGCATTTTTAACAAAGGAATTAAACTTTCAACCAAGTAGTTGAATTTTAAGTTTAAAAAAATGATGAATCCTCAGAGACAAATATAATAGTTGACATTTCAATCAAAAAATATTTTAATTTTAACTCAAAAACAATTAAATTCATCCAAAACAGACGAATTTTTGAAAAAATAATTAAATCCTTAACGAAAACAGATTAATTATAAGCCAAAAAGGCGAATTCTCTACCAAACAGTTGAATTTTTAACGCGAACATATGAATTTTTAACAAAATAGTTGAATCTTCTACCATAATAATAGAATTTTCAAAGCAAAATACGAATTTTCAACAAAACAGTTGAATTTCCAACCCAAAAATGAATTTTTAAAAAAAGTTTATTTTCAACCAAAATAGTTGAGTTTTCAACTAAAAAGTATCAATTTTCAACCAAAAATGGAATAGTGAAATTTTCAGTTCAAGAAATTAGTTTTCAACAAAAAAAAAATTTTTAACCAATAGTGGAATTTTCTACCAAACTAATAGAATTTGAAATCCAAAAATATGAATTTCCGAACAAAACAATTCAATTTCTAAAATAAAAAGACGAAAAGTCAACAAAACAGTTAAATTTCCAAACCGAAAATATGAATTTTCAAGAAAAAAGTTTATTTTCAACCAAATAGTTGACCTTTTAACTAAAAACTATCAATTTTAAACGAAAAATATAATAGTTAAATTTTCAGTTCAAAAAATTAGTATTCAACGACAAAAAAAAAATTCTTAAAAACAGAATTTTGAACAAAATAGTTAAATTTTCAAAAATGAAGATTAATTTTTTACCAAAGAACTTGTAGCAAAGTAGCTCAACTTTCAAATAAGAAGTTGAATTTTCAACCAAAAAATATGAATTCTCACTGAAAAAATGTAATATGTAAATGAATTTTCAACCAAGAAGATATATTTTCAACTCAGAAGATTAATTTTCTACCGAATAAGTCGAGCTATCAACAAAATACATGAATTTTCATTCAAAAATGGGATAGTTACATTTTCAGTTTAAAAAATTAATTTTCAACAAAATAGTTACATTTTCAACCAAAGAAATGAATTTTGAATTCAAATGGTGAATTTTCTACGCAAATAATGAATATTTACCCAAATAGTTGAATTTCCAACTAAAAAGATAAGTTTTCAACTGAGAAGATTACTTTTCTACCAAATACGACGAATTTTCATTAAAATACATACATTTTCAACCAAGTAGTGGAATTTTCAACTAAAAAAGATAACTTTTCAACAAAAAATGGAACATTTAAATTTTCAGTCAAAAAATTTTAATTAATTTTTAACAAATAGTTCAAATTTCAACCAAGTAATTGAACTTTCAACCAAAAAAGATTACTTTTTAACAAAATAATTAAATTTTCAACCGAATAGTTGAATTTTTAACCAAAAGAGATGAATTTAAGCGAAAAACAGAGAAAAAAAGGGGCTTAAAAACTCACCTTTCTTTATTTCTGCGATTTCTTCACAATTATTAATGATATCCTCAACTCGCATTAGAGATTCTTCCATCGATTTTCTTTTTCTCAATTTCCAAAAACACTGTGCTGCTCGCAAATGCAATTTATAACGCAAGTTTTCGGGATATTCCCACATGACAGCTAAATCGATATCTTTAATGCAATCCTAAAAGGAAAAATTTTTAATTCAAACGTTAAAGGATCAGAAGTTTAAAAAAGCATTTTTTTTATTCTTACTTCGTATTTTTCGAGATAGAAGAGGGAAGCAGATCGATTAGCGACAGCGATGGCCAATTCTTCACTTCCCATTGGTGCATATTGTAAACTTTTTGTGTAAAGGTGAATACTCGCAGCGTAATTTTTTACTTGGAACTCTTTATTTCCCAGTTCTCGTAATTGTTTAGTCTTTTCTAAAGACTTGCCTTCTTTAGATTTGTGCTGCTCGTTTAACCACAAGGACATAAGCCTCCTGCATTCAGAAAATTGCAATATTATCTCAAACAAATTTTTAATTAAAACATTTTAAATTTTATTATTCCCAGGGTTTCCATAGCTAAAAAGTCAAATATTTTTAGAAAACAATTTTCTTTTAAACGCAAAAACATTAAATATCAATTAAAAAGTTCATTTTCAAAAAAAAGTTGAATTTAAAAAAAAGATTTTTAAAAAAGTTAAATTTTCAACCTACAAATATGAATGTTCAAAACAAAAAGACGAATTTCCAAAAAAAAGAGTTGCATTTTCAAACAAGAAATATTTTCTATTCAATAGAGAACAAAAATTCATGTGCTTAAGTTCTGAACGTTCAAATGAACGATTTTTTTTACTGATGACTTTGTAAACTATAAAATAGGCTAAAATGTTTGTCCAATTATATTGTAAATAATATATCTACTAAAACAAAATTATAATGAATATTTTAAATTGTAGTTGGAACAATATTTATGGATAAAATAGAATTGGGAAAAAATATTTCGTTCATTTGAACGTTCAGAACTTCAGGTACATGGTAGGACTTTGAAAAAGGTTACAGTATTTCCAATGTAAGGAAAATGAATTGAACTTGTAGCATTTGAAATGAGAATCAAAATTATATTAGTTCTCATTAAAAGCGTTCGAAATTGAACAGTTTAAAACTGAAAACATTTGAAAATTAGTAATAATTTTTAATTCGAAGCGAATAAAATTTGACAATTTGAAATTGAAAGCTAAATTGAATTTTTAAAAGTTAAAGCTTCCTAAATTCTTGAATTTTAAATAGTTATTTTTCAACTTTAATAATAATATCAATTTTAATATTAAATAATTTTTTTTTATTTAATGTATAATGGTATACATTAAATGAAAAAAAATTATTTAATATTAAAATTGATATTAGGCAAATTTTTCTAAGATCAAAATTTAATTCACCCTCAATTGTGCCGTTCAAAATGGAAAAAAAATTCGAAATGTTAAAGATTGAATAATTTCATATTATAATTTTGAAAACTGGATCATATAAAATTCAAAGGAATTGAAAATACTCAAACCCTTTAAAATTTTGATTATTTTAAGTAAATTTAAATTCATTCAAAAATCAACCATTTTGACATTGTTGATTACACTTTTCAATATTTAACTATTTTAATTTTAACTGTAAAATTAAAGCATATGCAAAGGGAAAATGGGAAATTCAGCGATCTATTATGATTTTTAACAACACAATTTTTTACTTTTTAATTTCAAATCGTTTATTTTTAAAACTTTATTTAGAATTATTATTGATTCTTGAAATCTTCCAATTAAATATTTTTCAATTTTTAATTATTCCTTTTAAAAAATCTTCTATTAAAAATCTGACAATTTTAAAACGAAAAAAAATGAAAATTGAAAATTGAAAATTAAAAAAGAATACAAAAAAGGATCGCTACGTTTCCAATTTTGAACCACAAAAGTGACCAACAGTGACTAATTTCAATTGTAAAGTAATAATTAATAATGTGACTAATATTCTTTTGAATTTAAGAGAATTCAAAAGAATTCCATGAAATTAGAAGATTTATAAGAATTCCAGGTGATTTTGAATGAATATAAGATAATTTCAGTTAAATTCAAAAGAATTCAAATGAATTAAAAAAAATTCGGGATAAATTAATAATAACGCAGCGTAAATTCAAATGAACTGCGAAAAATACTTTAAAATCTCTTCAAATATTTGAAACTGTACGAAATCCCTCTCTACTTATTGTAAATAAATTCTTTGAAATCCCATCAAATATTATAAAATCATGTGAAATTCTATGAAATCTGATGATATTTCCTGAAAACCTGGAAAATTTATTAAAATACCTCGAGAGCTTTTAAAATCGTTTGAAATCATTGAAATCCTCGGAAATCTTATAAAATCTCGGGAATCTTTTTAAATACCCTCATATAATTCATGTCCTTTAAAATCTTTTAAAATACCTTGACATTTTTTAAAGTTCTTGAAAATTTTATGGAATTTTTAAAAACAGGGGAGACCTGAAGTAGATAATGAACCTACAGTAGATAATTATTAATTAAAAGCGCAAATATACCAAAAATAATTATTTCTAACTATAATTTATTAACACATATAGTCCTAACTATTAATTACATTAAATTAATTATTTTACATACATTAGTATTTTAAATTAATGATTATCTACCGTAGGTTCATTATCTATTGTAGGGTGGTCTTCCCTACTCTAAAATATTTTAAATCATTTGAAATTTTTTTAAACTTTTTGAAACCTCTTGAAACTTTTTAAAGCTGTTGAAAATTCCTTGACATATTTTTAAATACCATAAAACGCTTTAAAATTCCTTCGATTTATTGAAATCTATTACAAATTGCTCGGAATCTTTTGAAATACACTATAATATTTCAAATCCTTTAAAATCCCATTAAATTCTTGAAATCAATTAAAAATTCATTAGAGTCTTTTAAAATATCCCTAAAATATTTTAAATCCTTTGACATTTTTTAAAATCTCTTTAAAATTTTTGAAATCTCTTCAAACTTTTTAAAGCTGTTAAAAATTCCTTGAAAATTTGTTAAAATTCCTTAAAATCCTTTGAAATCCCTTCAAATTATTGAAATCTATTACAAATTTCTTGGAATCATTCAAAGTGCCCTAAAATATTTAAAATCTTTTAAAATACCATCAAATTACTGAAACAATTAAAAATTCCTCGGAATCTTTTAAAATACCCTCATGTATTTTAAATAATTTAAAATATTTCGAAATCCCTTGAAACTTTTTAAAGCTCTTGAAAATGCCTTTCAATCTTTTATAATACCCTAAAGTATTTCAAATCCTTTAAAATCCCATTAAATTACTGAAATCAATGATAAATTTTCCAATAATATAAATAAAATAAATATAAATAAATATTTTGAAATACCTTTACATTCTTAAAAGTTCTTAAAAATTTCTTGGAATTTTTAAAAATACCCTAAAATATTTTAAATCCTTTCAAATTAAATTTGTTAAAATCCTTTGAAACTTTTGATAGCTGTTGAAAATTCCTTGAAAATTTGAAAAATACCCTAAAATCCTTTGAAATCTCTTTAAACTATTGAAATCTATTATAAATATCTTGGAATCATTTAAAATATCCTAAAACATTTCAAATCCTTTAAAATCCCATTAAATTACTGAAATCAATTAACAATTCCTTGGGATATTTTTAAAGGGCCTCAGATATTTTAAATCCTTTCAAATATTTCGAAATCCCTTGAAACTTTTTAAAGCTCTTGAAAATGCCTTGGAATCCTTTAAAATCCTTTCAAACCTTTTGAAATACCTTGGAATCTTTTGAAATACCCTCGAATATTTCAAATCCTTTAAAATCTTTTAAAATACCTTGACATTTTTAAAAGTTCTTGAAAACTTCAAGGAATTTTTAAAAATACCCTAGAATATTTAAAATCCCTTGAAACTTTTTAAAGCTGTTTAAAATTTCTTGGAAGTTTTAAAAATATCCTAAGATCTCTAAAATCCTTTGAAATCCCATTAAGTTACTGAAATCAATTAAAAATTCCTCTGTATTAAAATACCCTAAAAAATTTCAAATACTTTGGATTTGCTTGAAATCCCTTTAAACTTTTAAAAGCTCTTGAAAGATCCTCGGAAATTTTAAAAATCCTTTGAAATCCCTTCAAATTATTGAGATCTTTTACAAATTTCTTGGAATATTTGTAAATACTTTAAAATATTTCAAATCCTTTGAAATCCTATTAAATTATTGACATCTATTACCTTGGAATCTTTTCAAATACCCTCTAATATTCCAAATCCTTTCAAATGCCATTAAATTACTGAAATCAATTAAAAATTCCTTGGATTCTTTTAAAATACCATCAAATATTTCAAATCCTTTAAAATCTTTTAAAATCCCTTAAAAATTTTTAGATCTCTTGAAAATAACTTGGAATCATTTAAAATACCATAAATTATTTTAAATCCTTTAAAATCCCATTAAATTACTGAAATCAATTAAAAATTCTTTGGAATCTGTTAAAATAGCCTCAAATATTTTTAATTCTCAGGGTGGCCGTTTAAAAAAAAAATTCCCAGTCATTTCCCAATGTTTTCCCGGTTCCAACTCTAAAGCTAAAAATGTTTCCATTTGAAGTAATAAAAACTAAGCTGCCAATTAAAGCATTCAAAGTGGAACTCTTGAATTTTGAACTTTTAAACTTAAAGTTTAAAAGTTTTTTAATTTAAAAACTGCGTGTTCAAATGCTCAATAATTTACACGTATAAAATGAAAGCTACTATACTATGATTCAGATTCATTTCCAAAAGTACAAATCCACGTTATCATTTTCAATGCTCTAAATTTTTAGAATTAATCAATGAATCTAAAAATTTTCAAAAATATAACATTTTAAGCAATTTTGAGCTAGAAATATTAAAAATTGAACGATTACATTTTTGTTAATAAACTAAACACTTCTTAAAATAAAAGTTGAATTATTTTTATTTTAAATAGTTTAAAAATCCTTAAAATGCTTCAAAACTTTATTTCAAAATCTTGAAAAATCTACATGTTGTGTTCCATTTGTAGAAAAATTTTTAATTAGTTTTGAAATTTTTTCAGAACTTATAAACATCTTTTAAAATGACTCCCATTTTTCCTAAATTTTTTTTTAAATCCTGCCAAATTAAAAAAATTTCCTTAAAATCTTCTACATTCATTTTTCATAATTTTGTAAATCTTTCTAAATCTTTTTAAATATTCTCTTAAAATTAATTTTTCAAAATAAAAAATCATTTTCAATTTTCCTAGGAATCTTAAGCAAATGTTTTTTATTCTTCTGAAGCCTTTCAAAATTCTAAGAAAGCTCTACATTTTTGTTCGATATCTGCAGAAATCTATATTTTGTTTTAAATAAGGACGTGGGCTATTTGCACGGAAATTCCGGTACGAATAGCTGGATTTTGTCGGTATACATAGACACTTCGCTTAAATTATTTGAAATAATTTCAAATTTTAAATTAATTTTGATTTTTTTCAAAACTTCTAAATACCTCTTCAACTTATTCGAATTTTTTCTAAGAATACTAGGTGTTCAATTGTTATTTATATATGAAAATTCAACAATTTGACTTGCAAATTAAATTTTTTTTAAATAGAACAATTAAAATTGTAACGTTCAAATAGTAGATTTTTTATTTAGTTTTGACTATTTGATTTATAGTTACTGATTTTAAATTAACAGTCAGATATTTCTAAATATTAATTAATTGTTCTCTGTCTGAATTAAAACATTTCAAATTGAACGGTTTAAAGATGGAATATTTTAGACTGAAACAATATTTGAAATTTAATTAAAAGCCTTTAATTACGAAAATATTATTTTGAAGTTATTTAAAAATTGAAAATCGTTTGTAAAGTTTCAATCGGGCGCTTATATTTGTTTAACTAATAAGACTTTTCAATTGAAACAGTTTAATTTTTAACGTTAAAATCTGGAAATTCTAAAATTGTAAACTGATTCCGAATCGTCTTATAAAATCAAATATTATTCACTTTTTAATGCTTAAAGTACAGTTCAATTTTTAAAGTCATTAATTAATTTATATTCACAGTTGATCAACTAAAAATGGTTTTCATTCAAAATCTTCGAATTCGTACGCTTCTAATTTTTAATTGTTCAGGTCTTTAAAACTGCATTTTATAATTCATTAAATTAAAATGTACGCTTAAAAATTAAAATCTGAAATGGAAAATTTTTAATGTGAAAGATTTTCGAAGTACGCTTTCTAAACTGAATGATATCATGATTGAAAAAGATAAAAATGTAACTAATTATTTAAAAAAAAACATTGAAATCAAATTTGGACAGATTTTTTTTCTAAAAATTTGTAAAATTCTCGGTGAAAAAATAAATTCACTGTCATTTCCTGGTTTTTCCCGGTCTCATAAAATTCCCGGTCATTTCCCAGTTTCCCGGTCCAGCGGCCACCCTGAATTCTTTAAATCCCAGCAAATTAATTAAATCAATTAAAAATGCTTTGGAATCTTTTAAAATATCCTAAAATATTTGAAATCCTTTAAAATCTTTTGATAATGCCTTGTAATCTTTTAAAATACCTTAAAATATTTCAAATCCTTTGAAATAACTTGACATTTTGAAAGAACCTAAAAACTTCTTGATGTTTTTAAAAATACCCTAAAATATTTAAAATCCTATGTAGTTGAAGTTCAGAACGTTCAAATGAACGAAATTGTTAACTGATGGCTTTTACACTAGAAACAGTACTAAAATATTCATTTATTTATATTACAAAAAATAGATTACAAAAAAAACTGAAATTTCATTATTTTAAATTGTTTTTGGAACAATATTTGTAGATAAAATAGAATTGGGAAAAAATATTTTGTTCATTTGTACGTTCAGAACTTCAGGTACATTTAAATCCCTTGGAACATTTTTTTCAAACCTCTTTAAACTTTTTAAAGCTGTTGAAAATTACTTTGATTTTTTTAAATACCCTACAATCCTTTGAAATTCCTTCAAAATTTTGGTCTTCGAAATGTTGGATTTATTCAACAACAACAAATATAAATGAAAATGAAATAAAAATATTCAAATCGATTAAAAACTTTTTTTACATCAAATAATTACAACAATCTTTACTAAAGAAAGCAGAACCATAAATAAACAAATTCTTAAATTTTTCCGAACATAAGTGGTCTTTGAAATCCTTGAAATCTTTGAAACCTTTGTGAATTCGTTGAAATCTCTTGAAGTACTTCAAATCTTTGTGAAATCTTGAAATTTCTGTTAAATCTTTTGGAAAATTTTTAAAATTTTGTAAAATATTTGAAACCCTTGAAAATTTTAAAATCCTTGAAATCTTTGTGAAATTTTTTGAAATATTATGAAATCTTTTGAAATTTTTATGAAATCTTTGAAATATTTGTGAAAGCTTTCTTTAATCTTTGTTTTTGAAACCCTTTGTGTTCGTTTGAAATCATGCAGATCTTTTGAAATCTTCTCAAATTCGTTGAAACCTTTTGAAATATTTTAACGTCTTTGAAATATTTGTGAAATCATTGAAATGTTTTGAAATCTTTGAAATCTGGTGCACTGTACCCTTTTTTAAATCGTTGGAATTTTTGTATTATTCTTTAATCTTTATGAAATTTTTGTATTCATTTGAAATCATTAAAATATTTTTAATGTGTGTAAAATCTTTTGAAATCTTAAAAAATCTGAAATCTTTTAAAAGTTTCAAAATCTTTGGAAATGTTCGAAATCTTTGTGTCCCGAAATTTCGGTACAAATAGCTACTGTTGCCAATGAAAAATGTTAAATTTTTAACTGAATAGTTCCATTTTCAGTTAGAAAAATTCATTTTTAACGAAAATAAAACTCCCACCTATCGCACTACCACCTATCGCGACTTCCCCTGCCAGGGTGTCCAGCGATTCTTATGAACGAAATTCAAGGTCTTTTCCAGGTTTTCCAGGTCAAGAAGTCAAGTTTTTCCAGGTCTTTTTTTACACAAAATAATGAAATAACCGTTTTTTATAGATGTAGAAAATGAGCCATTTTATTTTTTATTGGCCAACAACTTTTAAAGAAAGCAGAACCATAAATAAACGAATTCTTAAATTTTTGAGAACACAAGTCGTCTTTGAAATCCTTAAAATCTTTGGAAATGTTCGAAACCTTTGTGTAATCTTTGAAATCTGGTGTACACACCTTCTTCAAATCTTTGAAATCCTTGCATTCTTTATGAAATGATCGAAATCTTTGGGAAATTTTTCTTAAATCTTTGTTTGTGAAATCTTTTTTTATTCGTTGAAGTCACTGAATTATTTGAAATCTTAGTGAAATCTTTCCAAATCTTCTGAAATATTTTGAAACCTTTTGAAATCGTTTCAAATCTTCGAAATGTTTTTAAATCTTTGAAATCTGGTGTACTGTAACCTTTTTGAAATCCTTTAAATCTTTTAAAAGTTTTAAAAGCTTCTTTGAAAAATTTTGAAACCTTTTGAAATCTTTATTAATGTTTTGTAATCTGAAAAATGTTTTGTAATCTGAAAAAAAATTTGTAATTTGAAAAATCCGTTATGGCCATGGCTCATTCTAATTCTGAAACAGAATTGACATCGAAATTTTCATGTGCTTGAAGTTCTGAACGTTCAAATGAACGAAATTTTTTACTGATGACTTTCTAAACCAGAAAAAGTGCTAGAATATTTGTTGATTTATATCGGAAATAGTTTATTATTGAAACAGAATTATAAAGCATACTTTAAATTGTAGTTGAAACAATATTTATGGGTAGAATAGAAATGAGTAAAAATATTTCGTTAATTTGAACGTTCGGAACTTCAGGTACATGAAATTTTCAACTAATAAGTTTTGTATTTTGTAAGTTGAATATCACAAAAATATATATACTTTAACATTCTATATTAGCGGAGACGAAATAAAAAACTTATAGAATTATTCACAATATTAAAGTCTGATTATTACAATCTGTAAAATAATTGGAAAAGTCTACAAAAAATGCCTAGAAATCTATTTATTTATTCTGTAATGAGTAAAAGATAAATGATATCTTGATAAATAGAAAACTTTTCAGTAGAAAAATTCTTCTAAACGAGATGTTTCTTTCATAATAGACTAAAAAATTTAAATTACTCATCGCATTTCAATAAAATAACTGGTTTAATAGATACAAATTTAATTCAAGGCTCTCGTGAAAAATTCAAGGAGATTTCCAGGTTTTCAAGGTTCAAAAAAAATTCCAGGAGAATTCCAGGTTTTCAAGGTCACTGTACACCCTGGTATAGACCTGAATTCAATAGTATAACTATAATTTATTAACACATATAGTCTAACTATTAATTACATTAAATTAATTATTTTACATACATTAGTATTTTAAATTAATGATTATCTACTGTAGGTTCATTATATATTGTAGGGTGGTCTTCCCTGCCCTAAAATAATTAAAATCATTTGAAATTTGTTGAAACTTGTTGAAACCTCTTGAAACTTTTTAAAGCTGTTGAAAATTCCTTGAATTTTTTTTAAATACCCTAGAACCCCTTAAAATCCCTTCGAATTATTGAAATCTATTACAAATTTCTTGAAATCTTTTAAAATACACTACAATACATAAAATCCTTTAAAATCCCATTAAATTACTGAATTCAATTACAAATTCATTAGAATCTTTTAAAATACCCATAACATATTTCAAATCCTTTGGAATTTTTTGAAATCTCTTGAAACTTTTTAAAGCTGTTAAAATATTCCTTGACATTTTTTAAAATTCCCTAAAATCCTTTGAAATCCCTTCAAATTATTGAAATCTACTTCAAATTACTTGGAATCTTTTAAAATACCCTACAATATTTCAAATCCTTTAAAATCCCATTAAATTACTGAAATCAATTAAGAATTCCTTGGAATCTTTTTAAAATACCCTCAAGTATTTCGACTAATTAAAAATATTTCAAAATCCCTTCAAACATTTTAAAGCTCTTGAAAATGCATTGCAATTTTTTTAAATACCCTAATGTATTTCAAATCCTTTAAAATCACATTATATTACTGAAATCAATTAAAAATTCCTTGGAACATTTAAAAATATCCTAAAATATTTCAAATCCTTTGAAACTTTTAAAAGTTGTTGAAAATTCCTTGAAATTTTGAAAAATATATCAGGGTGGCGATTAAGCGGACGATTTCAAATTCCCGGTCATTTCCCGGTCAGGTTTTTCAATTTTCCCGGTCAACTAAAAGTAACATATTCATATTTGCCGCAAAACGCAAACATTTATTTTAATTCATGACGTTCGTTCTAAATATCTTTTAACACAACAGTGCAAAATGTTGCAAAACAAATGAATTTTGGAAAAAACACTTAAATTTTTCACTAAAAAATATCAATTTTTTACAAAAAATGGAATAGTTAAACTTTCATTTGAAAAAATTAATTTTCAACAAAAAAAACGGATTTTCAACAAAATAGTTCCATTTTTAACCAAAGTGATGAATTTTCAAATAAAATTATGAATCTTTATCTGGAATAGTTAAATTTTAAACCAAAAATATAAATTTTCAACTAAAATGATGAATATTTAACTGGAACACTTGAATTTTCAACCAAAAAGACGAATTTTTAAAGAAGATTACATTTTAAATAAAAAGATTAATTTTCTACCCAAAAATACAATTTTTCAACCAAATACATTAATTTTTAAGGAAAGGTTTGAAGTTTTGAAAAAAGAAGACAAATTTTTAACCAAATAGTTAAATTTTGAACTAAAACAATTATAATTTTCAATCGAAAATAGAATAGTAACAATTTTAGTTAAAAAAATTATTTGTAAACCAAACATAAGAGTTTTCAACTAAAACAATGAATCTTTAACTGAAATAGTTAAATTTTCAAACAAAAAAATTTATTTTTACTAAAAAAAGATAAATTGTCAACCAAAACTTTAATAATTGAATTTCAATTCAAAAAAAATAATTATTAACCAAACAGATGAATTTTCAACTACAACTATGGAATTTTCAATTGGAATAAGATAAATTTTCACTTAAAGAAATTACTTCCAACAAAAAATAAAAAACTTTTAACAACAAAAAAAACTAACTTTCAAAATAATAGTTACATTTTCAAACAAAGTGATGAATTTCCAAATAAAATTGTAAATATTTAACTGCAATAGTTGAATTTCAAACCAGAAAGATGAATTTTTAACTGAAATGATGAATCTTCAACTAGAATAATCGAATTTTTGACCAAAAAGATTAATTTTCAACCAAGAAGATTAATTGCTACCAAAAAAGACGAATTTTCAACTAACAAAGATAATTTTTCAACCAAAAATTGAATAATTAAATTTTTAGTCAGAAATGAATATTCAACCAAAGACATGAATTTTGAACAAAAATTATGAAATATTCAACTGGAATAATAGTTACATTTTCAGTTTAAAAAAATAATAATTTTCAACCAAAAAACATCCGAAGAAAAAACAAATTTTCAATCAAACAGCTCATTTTTCAACCAAAGAAATGAATTTTTAATTAAAATGATGGATCTTCAACTAAAAAAAAATGTTTAGCAAAAGAGTTTAACTTTCAACCAAATAATTTTATTTCCAACCTAAAAGATTAATTTTCAACTAAAATAATAAATATTTGTCTGGAATACTTGCATTTTAACTGAAAAGAAGAATTTTTAAACAAGAAGATTAACTTTCAAAGAAAAATAAGATAATTTTCTACCAAAAAATTTTCAATTAAAAAAGACAAATTTTTATCCAAATTGTGGAATTCCGAACTTGAAAATATTAATTTTCAACTCACAATGGAACAGTTAAATTTTCATTTTAAGAAATTAATTTTCAACCAAACTGATGAATTGTCAACTAAAATGATGAATCTTCAACTGGAAGAGTTGAATTTTATGCCAAAAAGATGAATTGTCAACCAAAAAGATTAATTGTCTACAAAAAAAGATGAATTTTCCACAAAGAACATACATTTTCAAACAAATAGTTTAATTTTTAAATGCAAAATATCAATTTTCAACCAAATAGTTGAATTTTCATTTAAAAAAAATTAATTTTCAAGAAAGTAGTTACATTTTCAACCAGAGATGAATTTTGAATTAAAATGATTAATCTTCAACCAAACAAATTAATTTTTAACAAAAGTTTAACTTTCAACCCAGTATTTGAATTTTCAACTAAAAAACGATGGATTCGCAACGAACAGTGTAAAAAAAATTTCTATTATAATTCAGAAATATTTCTTCTTTGAAATACTACTTCTACTCTCAAAACTGCTTGAAGTACTTTTATTACCTAAAATTTAGAAGAGGGAACTTTCAAATTGTGAAGAATTCTGACTTGGAAGAGGGATTTTTGAAAATTCCTTTCTTCTAAATCCGAATTATAATTCCTTTAAAAAATTCCCATTCCATGTAAAAAATTCCCTGTTCCAATTGAAATTATATTTCTTGAATTTTGCTATGATCAGAAGTAAATTCCCGGTTTTTAAATTAAATTCCCGGTCATTTCCCGGTCAATAAAATTCCAGGTCTTTCCCGGTTTCCCGGTCAAGTCGCCACCCTGTATATGTACCTGAAGTTCAGAACGTTCAAATGAACGAAACCTCTTTTCCCTGTTTTATTTTATCAACAAATATTGTTCCAACTACAATTAAAATAAAGCATTCGAAGTTTATTTTGTTATCTGTTATTTGTAATATAAAATTAATCAATATTTCAGCGCTGCTTCTAGTTTACAAAGCCACCAGTAAAATTTTCGTTCAATTGTACGTTCAGAACTTCAAGCACATGAAAAATATCCTAAAATCCTTTGAAATCTATTTAAATTATTAAAATCTATTACAAATACCTTGAAATATTTTTAAATGGTCTCAGATATTTTAAATCCTTTAAAATATTTCGAAATACCTTGAAACTTTTAAAGCTCTTGAAAATGCCTTTGAATCTTTTAAAATGCCCTAAAATATTTCAAATCCTTTAAAATTTCTGAAGTTAATTAAAAATTCTTTGGAATCTTTTAAATTACCCTCAAATATTTAAAATCCTTTTAAATCGTTTGAAATACCTTGACATTTTTAAAAGTTCATGAAAATTTCTTGGAATTTTTAAAAATATTTAAAATCCTTTGAAATTTTTTGATATCCCTTGAAACTTTGAAAAGCTGTTAAAAAATCCTTAAAATTTTTTAAAATGCCCCAGAATCCTTTGAAATTCCTTCAAATTATTGAAATGTATTATAAATTTCTTGGAATCTTTGAAAATACCCTCAAATATTTAAAATACTTAAAAATATTTTCAAATACCTTGAAACTTTTTAAAGCTCTTGAAAATGCTTTGGAATATTTTCAAACCTTTTCAAATAATTTGGAATTTTTTTAAATACTCTTGAATATTTCAAATCCTTTAAAATATTTTGAAATACCTTGAAATTTTTAAAAGTTCTTGAAAATTTCATGGAATTTTTAAAAATACCATAAAAATATTTTAAATCCTTTGAAATTTTTTGAAATCCCTTGAAAAATTGTAAAGCTGTTGAAAATTCCTCGGCATTCTTTTAAATACCCTACAATCCTTTGACATCCCTTCAAATTACTGAAATCTATTACAAATTTCTTGGAATATTTGTAAATACCCTAAAATATTTCAAAACCTTAAAAATCATAGTAAATTACTGAAAACTATTACAAATTTCTTGTAATTTTTCAAAATACCCTCAAAAATTTCAAATCCTTTAAAATATTTTGAAATCCCTTGACACTTTTTAAAGCTCTTGAAAATGCCTTGTAATCTTTTAGATACCTTAAGATATTTCAAATCCTTTGAAATACCTTAACATTAAAAAAAAAAAATTAATTTCTTGGTATTTTTAAAAATACCCGAAAATATTTCAAATCCTATGTGCTTGAAGTTCAGAACGTTTAAACGAACAAAATTTGTTACTGATGACTTTTTAAACTAGAAACAATGCTAAAATATTAATTCAACTATATTAGAAAAAATAGGTTACAAAAAAACTGAAATTGCATTTTTTTAAATGTAGTTGAAACAATATTTTTAGATAAAATAGAGTTTTTTCAAATCTCTCGAAACTTTTTAAAGCTGTTGAAAATTCCTTCGAATTAAAAAAAAAATTTCTTTGAAATTCCTTTAAAATTTTGGTCATCAAACTGTTGGATTTATTCAAAAAAATAAAATATTGATATCTATTAAATTTTCCCGGAATCTTTTAAAATACGCGAAAAGAATTTAATAAAATTCAGAAATACGTATAGACCTGAATTCCATAGTGGTTAACTCACGGCTTGATTTATTGAAATAAAACTCAATTTTTGGTTAAAATCGTTTATTCTGAGGCTTCAAATTGATATTATTCGTACTTTCATTAGATGTGGAAAAAGAATAACAAAATTTTTCTTCAAAAAACAATAAGTTTAAAGATAATCTACCTAATTTACGACTGCAACAATAATGTACTATTTAATTATCATATAAATCTCTATAAAATAGTATTTTCATAAATATTTTCTTCTCTCGCAAACAATATTTCAAGGAATCAAACGAATTGCTTCGTTTTCCTTTGTTTGCAGAGAGAAAAAATGATGCACAACCCCGGAGCATCCTTGTCATCGATTTAAATCAAAATAAAACCCTTTTTTACTTGAAAAACTCAAAATATCAATAAACAATACATCAATAATAATCCCCAAACCCCTATTTTTCCATTTTTATATTCAACTGGATCAAAACCATCAAAACAAAGCCAAAATGCGTCGCTCAAATTGTCTGATACGCAACATATTGCGCCACACAAAGAAACCGAAACTTTTGTTCCCCAATTTACGAAAAATGGAGAAAATGATAAAATATTAATAAACAATGACTAAAAAAAGATCCTACCTTACATCCGGATCTGCCAAAAGGCATAACATCACTTCGTTTTCGCATTTTTTCTTCGCCTTGATGTCGTAGGGCATACGAGAATTTCTCAACTTATTGTTGACGGCCTCGAAGAACTTTTGCCACTGCATGATGGGTGGTTCTTACTTTTTAATTTTCTGTGGATTTAAAGACGTATCATAAACGTTCTCGTAGCAAAAAAACCCTTAATAAAACAGTAACACGACCCAATTTAAAGGTTATGTTACGTTCCTCACAACCGGCATCGCAAATTCTAAAGTCGTGAGACCTGGCACAAGGCACTTGATTTGACAGGTAATTCTTTTCGAGATAATTGAAAAACTATCGTTGAGATTTCACGATTATGTTTATTGGGGAGTGTAAGAATTAGGGTAAAAAATAGCGTCAGTTTTCAATTGCAAGTTCAGGGCAGTCACTCGCTCAAAACCAGTCTAGCAGCTTGACAGATTATCTTCATTATCTTACCTAGGAAACGCTTGTCTACGCGGTCATTGAACGAGTGTCATCTTGAATTATCTTGTTATCTAGATAAAAGAAAACATTCTAATGGCGAGTTCACATTTATTTTCCATTTTCTTAATTTTTTTGTTTGTTTTTCTTCTTCCAAGCAAAACGGGTTGCACGAGGTTTGTAAAATACTTCTTTGTTTTATTTTGATGAAATAAAAACAAATAAGTCTGAATTTCAATTGTTTTTTCGGAAATATAGATAAGTTCATAGATTTTGGTTGGATATAAAAAATTCAAAATTTCAAAAATAATATAAAAAGAATATTCCAATTTTCCGAGGGGTTATTGACCACTCGACTTTTGCGTGTATAACAGATTTATAGATTTTAAAAGATTTCGCAATGATTTCAAACTATTTCAAAAATTCCAAAAGATTTCAAACAATTCCAAAAGACTTTAGAAAGGTTTCAAAAAGATTTCAAAATATTCCAAACATTTCAGAATATTTCAAAATAGTTCACAAAAATATTTTAAAGGTTTTTTCATATTTCAAAAAATGTCAGAAAACTTTCAAGATTTCAAATATTTCGTAATGATTTTAAAGATTCCAAGAGATTATTAAAACATTATATAAAGATTTCGCAATGATTTAAAATATTTAAAAAATTTCGCAAAGATTTTAAAAGATTTCAAATGTTTCAAAATATTTTTACAAATTTCAGAAGACTTCAATGATTTCAAATGACTTCACAAATATTTCAAAGATTTCGTAATAATTACAAAGATTACTTAAAGATTATTTAAAAGGATCCCAATTTTTCAAACGATTTCTAAAAACTTCAAAAATTTTCATTTCATTTCAAAAGATTATTCTAACATTACAAAATATTTCAGAAGATTTCAAAAAGAAAAAAACTTTCAAAATTTTCGCAAAGATTTCAAAGATTCCAAAAGATTTCAAAATATTTTTAAAAAATATCAGCAGACTTTAATGATTTCGTAATAATTTCAAAGATTTCGCAAAGATTTCAAAATATTTCACAAAGATTCCAAATGATTTCAAATTACTTCACAAATATTTCAAAGATTTCGTAATAATACAAAGATTACAAAATATTATTCAAACATTTCAGAAGATTTCGCAAAAATTTCAAAACATTTCAATAATTTAAAAGATTCCCAATGTTTCAAAATATTTCAAAAAATTTCAGAAAGATTTCAAATTATTTCAAAGATTTCACAATGATTTCAAAGATTCCAAACATTTCAAAAGATTATTCTAACATTTCAAAATATTTCAGAAGATTTCGCAAAAATTTCAAAATATTTCAATAATTTAAAAGGTTCCCAATGTTTCAAAATATTTCAAAAAACTTTAAAAATTGCAGAAAGATTTCAAAAGATTTCAAAGATTTCACAATGATTTCAAAAATTTCCAAAGATTATTCTAACATTTCAAAATATTTCAGAAGGTTTCAAAAGGACAAACGATTCCAAACATTTCAAAATTTACGCAGATTTCAAAGATTCCAAAATATTTTCAAAAAATATCAGCAGACTTCAATAATTTCGTAATAATTTCAAAGATTTCAGAGATTTTGCAAAGATTTCAAAATATTTCACAAAGATTTCAAAGATTCCAAATGATTTCCAAGGTTTCAAAATATTTTTACAAATTCCAGAAGACTTCAATGATTTCAAATGACTTCACAAATATTTCAAAGATTTCGATATAATTACAAAGATTACAAAATATTATTCAAACATTTCAGAAGATTTCGCAACAATTTCAAAATATTTCAATAATTTAAAAGATTCCCAATGTTTCAAAATATTTCAAAAAACTTTAAAAATTTCAGAAA